>CM069908.1:102260744-102363334 GCA_036172215.1 Camellia granthamiana | reverse complement strand
AAAACAATTGATACAAATTAAAGATTACAAATCAATAAAATGTTTTGACTACCTAATAAGTTGCTTCACAAAATATAATTTGTACTATATCAGATCAAATTTATTGAATTTGATTGTAACTCAACTAGTTATACCTATAGGTTTTTAGGAAGAGGTTTGGAATTCGAGTTTATGGAAAAGCATTGAACGTCCAACTATACTTAATGCAAAAAATAAATAATAATATCAATTTCAATAAGCAAAGTTATGAATTTGAGCAAATCATTCTTTGTCACCCCAATTTTATATGATGGACTACATCAATCTAATTAAATTACATGTCATCCTGTCTTTTTCATTACATGAACCCTTCTATGTTTTTTATTTTGTTCATATATTATATATTACATAGTTTCTATCAACAATATCATTTTTAAATTGGTACATTAATTGCTCCTTTTAATTATCCAATCATGTAACCTCAGCTATAAAAGCTTCCGTAGTACTACATGCAATAATTAATATATTAATTAGTGTACTAATACTAGTTATGATATTATTATTGACCCCACTCATTATACAAATTACAAATATAAAAAACATCTTAAATTATGTCATATCATCAATTAATACACTATTAAATATATTAATTAATACATAAAACATTATTCTAAAACCTCAGCAACATGAGCTTTACATGAACCCTTCTATATTCTTTATTTTGTTCATATATTATATAGTTGCTATCAACAAAATCATTTTTAAATTGGTACATTAATTGCTCCTTTTAATTATCCAATCATATAAACCTCAGCAACATGAGCTTTCTTAAATCAATCAAATAATTCATTACTTACCATTCAACTCCAACATCACCTTCTTAATTAATTAAATTACAGTCCACAATGCCCGCTTTCTTTAGCCGTGTTCTTAATTACTTTCTTAAGTATTAATCTTAATTAATCCAATCATTTTTTATAGTTGTAATAATAATTCAAAGCCATCTTCGTTGATTCTAGTTATGTTGGATCTCCTTTGTCCTCTATACATACGTGTATATATATATATATGTGGAGACATATTTTGTGAATGACTACACGTAGCGAAGGTGGCACCGAAGTGTCAGCCGATGTACCACGTGTCGTGATCATGACGCCGAGGTGATCTCAGCCAGGCTGAGATTATCTGCGGAGATACCGGAATCCGAGATGAGCGGATAAGGGACAAGAGTCCTAGAATGGAAAAGAACCTCAATCTGGATAAAGATAAAGCTCTTAGGGAGTTTATCTCTATCTGGTTGGGAGTCCTAGATAAGCATTGAGCTGGAGTCCGTTGAAGTTAGGTTTCTACAAGGATCAGGTTAGTACTAGCTGTAAAAGTAAGGCACCCTCGTGGGTCTAAGGTACGCTCTTTGTATTCTGGCTTGTGAGTTAAGCACTATTTGCTATATTTGAGAGATAAACTGAGTACTAACTTGATCGTCGAAGTGCCCCCGAGTGGACGAACCACCGCCGGAGTCTTATCTTTCTGTGACAGGTTGTTCGGAGCGTAATCTATTCTGCGTGTGTTCTCCAACTGAGTTCCCTGTTTGGCAGTGTGGTCGGAAATCAGCTCACATAATTTGACACCGTCTGTGGGAATCAGAAAGAGAATTAATGGACAACGATGAGCAAAAAGAAAAGATCGGGAACGACATCCAAGAGGGAGTGGTAAACAGGCCGAACCTAACATAAAGGAGGATAAATGTAATGAAGAACCCCGAGAGCAGAATCCCGAAGAAAAGGACATCGGCCAAGAGGGAGATGTTCCAAAGAAGACAGGCCGAGGCGAGTATTACAATGAGAGCGACCTCCAGGTATGGAAAGACAGATGCCTGAGGAGGGATGGCAAGATGAAGGGGATGGCAAATAAATTGGCAGACCTTCAATCGGTTGTCAATTTCACGACGCAGAACAACGTCATGCAGCCAACGTTCCCATTGGAGGACACGCCGATTCCAGCGGCCCAGAACGATGCCCAGAAAGGGGGGCAGAAAGCAATCCCCACAATCTTGCAGCATAACAGGGCAAGGAAGCATTCACATCGGCCTTCACGGGAGGTCAGGCGAGGAGAATCGATGAGAGGGAAGTCTCAAAGGACACATCGTGCCAAAGAAACCTACGTAAAAGATCATCGGCATATTCAAGGAAGGAGCTTTGTTTTGACACGATGAATGAAGGGAGATCCAAGAGGACTCATAACGACATAGGGAGCAGCGCACCAAAGAGGCTGAAATCCATTGACAGCCAAGCTCCTAGACGGACTAAGGAGGATTTAAGGGATTACCTGCAAAGAAAGCGACAAGATGCCGAGGTAAGATCTCCAGTCAAGCTAAGAACGCTGTTCTCTATAGAATTGGACAAGTTTAAGGCCCCAAAAAGGTTCCACATGCCAAGATTTCTAAATATACGACGGTAAGTCTGATCCTAACTTTCATGTCGGCTTATAGTTGAACTCAATGGCACTATATACCGGCAACGAGCCGTTGCTCTACAAGGTGTTCCCCTCGTCCTTTGGGGAAATCACATCAGATTAGTTTCACAAGTTGTCGAAAGGAACTGTGAAAAGTTGGGAAGGCCTGGCCGAGATGTTCGTGTCCAAGTTTGTTACAAACAAACTACAACCGTTGAGAGTAGACTTCCTGATGGCTTTGAGAATTGGCGAGGATGAAAGCCTCAAGACTTATGCCAAAATGTATTATGAGGTGTTTAACCGAATACTAGGGTGCAACCAAGAGGTAGCGGTCATATCTTTTAAGAACGGCCTGAACGATGACTGCCTGCTTCAAAAGTCTCTGGCAAAGACACTGCCAAAAAGCATGGAGGAACTTATGGCAAGAATCGAGAAATATGCGAGAGCAGAGGAAGACACGCCAGGGACAAAGGCGTCAAAGCAAGAGAAGAGGAACGGCTCGCCAAAGCGAGGCCGAGGTAATACAAATTTTAATAGACAAGAAACAGGACTAAGGGCTGCACATGCAGTAACCACAGTGTTCCGGATCCTAGTTTACAAAGTCCTAGAAAGAATCAGGAACCAACCTTCCTATAGAGCACCAGAGAAGATTCCTAGCGAATTTATGGGAAGAAGCCTTGGGAAGCACTGTGCCTACCACAATGAGGATGGGCATCTGACTCAAGGGTGTAGAGCCCTAAAGACATATCTAGAAGATCTGGTAAGACAAGGTCACTTAAGGGACCTAGTAAATGAGGCCAAGACAAGGGAAGAGCAAACAAGGCTACCCTAGGCACCAGTAGGACCACCTCCACCAGCACCACAACCGTAGACAGACAGACCTCGAGTGATCAATGTGATTTACTCAAAGGTCAATGAGAACGAGGTACATGGAGAGACGCAGAGGGTGAAACACTTACAGCATGTGTATCAGGTCCAGTAAAAGAGGCCTAGGGCAGACGAGTACCAGAGACCAATGGTGTCCTTTACTGAAGCCGACCTAGACATGGTGCAGCATCCACACAACGATGCTCTGGTAATATCCCTCAAGATTGGAGAGTTCCAGGCAAAGCGCCTTCTAGTTGACCAAGGCAGCTCTTGTGACATTATGTATGTCAGATGTTACAAGGAGCTTGGCCTTCACCAAGATGATCTGGAGCAGTCCAACAGTCCAATGGTCGAGTTCAATGGAACGCCGACGTAGCCCCTGGGAGCAGTAAGTTTGGGAGGTACAGGCAGGCACCAAGAAAGTAAGCACAAAGTTCACAGTAATTGACACCCCTTCCCCTTACAATGTTATCCTGGAAAGGCCATGGCTGCACACAATGAGGGTTGTTCCCTCAACACTACACCAACTGTTGCGATTTCCAACAGAGCATGGAATTGAGGAGGTCAAAAGGGATCAGGTACAGGCAAAGAATTGCTCCATGGCAGCAATGAAATCCTCCTGCAAACGTGCGAGAGGCAGAGACAATAAAGATGGAGGACGAGGACATGCAGGTCCTGGATGACGTCAGCAAAGAGCCTGCCGACAAAAACGAGGAAGCCTTGAAAAAACTTCTGGTCCGGCAAGGGCATGAAGAGCACTTCTTCTTCCTCAGCTCAGGCTTGGCCGAGAAAGAGGAAAGGGAGTTAGAAACGTTCTTACGAGCAAACATAGAGGTGTTCGCCTGGACGCCATACGAGATGTCTGGAATTGACCCGGAGGTCACATGTCACAGACTAAACGTAGACAAGTCAGAAAAACCCATCATTCAGCGAGCGAGGAGGGCGACGTTGGTTCATGTGGAGGTAGTAGAAGAGGAAGTGGACAAATTGTTAGAGGCCAGAGCCATCTGAGAGGTAAACTACCCTACCTGGCTGTCCAACACAGTGGTTGTGAAAAAGAAGAATAGGAAGTGAAGGGTCTGCGTGGACTTTACTAGCCTGAATAAGGCTTGTCCCAAAGACAATTTCCCACTCCCCAAGATCGATCTATTAGTGGATGCCACTTCAGGACATGGAAGGATGAGCTTCCTGGACGTTTATAGGGTATCATCAGATAGAAATGTACCCCCTGATGAAGAGAAGACTGCATTTATCACCCCAAAAGGGCTGTATTGCTACAGAGTGATATCTTTCAGGTTGAAAAATGCAGGAGTGTAGCTCAACTTCTCGCGCCCCAGTTCGGAAGAATGAATAGCCCTTACAGTTCGGACTCCGTTTGTGTTGGTTCTGAATCTGATTTCACAAGTGCAATGTGAAACAATAGAAACACAAAAAAGAGTCCAAATCCGGCAATTTCTTTTGGAAAATCGATGTTTGAATCAAATGCCAAAAATGGACTGTTTTGCCAGATTTCAAAGTCGCCACCAAAATATTTATTTTGAGAAATTTAGGAAACCCATGACTAGTGCCAAAGGCCACTAGTCCGTCGTTACCAAAGTGTCTTGGTTCGAGAACTTAGGTATGAGAGGGGAAAGTCAATAATGAGCACCCTACTCACCCGATCAAAGATCGGCCTCTACTACTTATGATGTGATTCTTATGTACAGTATATGTTTTTATTTTATTTTTAACATACAAGTATAGACTAATTTCACTAACAGTTAGAACGTTTGATTTCATATTTGTTTTGAAAAACAAGTGTTTTGCATATGTATCACTTGAAAAAGTGATCTCATATATATACATTAATCAAAGTATCCCAATATAGCCTTCATCCACAGGCATTCAAGAAGTTTAACAATTAAGGATTTAGCCTCATGGTAGTATGTTTGATACGATAGCAATCACACTTATGCAATATGCTAAAACATAAAAACTTACCTTGTACTCCAAGCCAAAAAAGAAACTAGTTAGAAAAATGCAAGATCCTAACTATGTAATATGGCTAATGCAACATATACAATATGCAATTAATAAGCTCGGCTATTAGCATGGCATGCGAGTCAATTCAAGGCATGTGATAGTGCACGTATTCAAGTAAAGAATTTGAATTTGACATTTGAATAATATGATGAGCTAAACTTTTATGCATGCAATACAAGTAGATGCAAACATGAGTATGCTAAATTAAACACGATGTCCTTAAACTAACCATCATAAGCTGGTAAATAAAAGGGAGAAAGACATGGGATTGGAAAACATACACATTATTAAAAGTTTGTTTGTCCTCGCACAGGAGGGTCCAAATGTCCAAGTGTCCGAATAAATAATTATTACAAATCCAAATGAATAATAATAACTAAAAGGGGGCTATCTAATTTATTACAACAAATAATATGTAATGATTGCGCGACGCTCCTCAGGAATTACTCTGTTTGCCTTGCTGGGATTTGTTCTGTTTCACCCCTAGTCACTGCTTTCGACCAAAAGTGTATTGTTTTGCAATTTATTGGAGCCTTGCTGATCCAAAATGCGACTTAGTCAAGCCCCAAATAAATCCAATCATACCTTGTTTTCTTTGCGGAAATCTGTTTTTTGTGCTTGAGATGAAACAGTGCAGACAGGGTATTCCTAGCCATGTTTGTCTCTTCTACCCTTCAATATCATAGAAAATACTCAAGAGAGGAGCGAACTCGGTTCCCAAACCATCAATGGTTGTAAGTTGATTTGCATGACGATTTTGGACACGATAGGACAAAGATCAATAAATGCAATGCATAATAACCATCACTCCCTCCTATCATGAAGTGAATTCAAGAAGGGAAGTAGAGACGCTTCAAGGTTCATCAAATTATCATGAATTGATGTAAGACAAGTCTTGCCACAATAGACTCCGGCATAACGTCTGGCCGTAAAGACGCTTCAAGATTCATCAAAACATCATGAATTAATGTAAGACAAGCCTTGACCCAATAAACTCGGTATAACGTTCGACCGAATTCAATCAATCAGGTTGGTTCTTTATGTCGGTTGATTCATTTTAAACTCAATTTTATTAGTCTCTTTTATATTACCTTTCCTTTTCTTTAATCCATTAAGTCCACGGTGATATTTACATCCACTAAGTCCGAAATACAATAAAGAAAAACAAGTGTCGACTTAACCCGAGGAAATAAACCTTATTTTCTTCGGGGGGAAATTACAAAGGAAGAGTCAAACTTATTTACAAGTTAGAGATTTCAAGTCAAACCCAAGATTCGCAACAAGAACCAGTCAAACTCAGAAGAGTGATAATGACTTAGAAAAACCCAAAGTGGGCGATAATGACTTGAAATCCAAACTTGATAATAAGTGATAATGACACTTTCCTTGGTGATTTCCAAGGGTCCATTAGTCCTTAAAAGTAAACACACTGGTGATAAAAAGAAATAAAAAATAAAAGATTGGCTTTAGTATAAGAAAGATATATGCCTTTGGAAATGAACCTCCGAAGAGATTAAACCATTAAGCATGAAAAAAAGTTTTATGTCTTTGGTAATGAACCTCCGAAAAGATTAAACCATCAAGCATGGAAACATTTCTTTCTTATACTTGAATAACAACCTTAATTTTTCACAACTTTTTAATCAAAATAATCACAGAATGAAGGGAGATTGCAGAGATGATTATGCAAAGTTGATTAATTGGTTATTATAGCACAAACGTAATATGTAAAACAAACTTATTGAAATAAATTAAACAGCTCCTAAATAGCATAAAATAGTGCCGAAATTAAGCTAACAAAGGTGAATAACTATGAATAGATTAAAGCTAGTAAACAAGTTTAAGGAAGGGTGGCTAACCCCTCCATTTGTACAACTTCAAATTACATAGCTTAGATTTTGAAGAACAGTCCCAAATCAGCCCCAAAACAGTGGCAAAAATTGGCAAAAACAAGTGGGAAACACAAGGATTTAAGCTAGGAGTAAGGTTCAAGCAAGGGGGATTAACCCTTTCACCTTTGGGTAGCTTTTAATCACAAGTTTCAGCCCTCAAAACAGTCCAAAAATAATATGAAAACACAAGAAAAAGATGAACAAAGATTGAAATAAAAGGAAGAAAGCTTTACCTCTTATAGAGAAGGGGTTCTTGTTGTAAATCAAAATTGATTCCAAAGCATCCTCAAGTTTGAGTATGATTTTCAATTCTCAAATCAAGTTCAAGTTCAAGCTCTTGAATGGTATGTATGGATGATATAAAAGCTTCAAGGATATGGAAGAACAAAGATGAACTCAACTATTGTATAGTTCTCACATTTCTTTGATATTTCTCTTGGATATTTATATTTGATCTTTGTAACTAATATCTCTCATTGATGATAGTAATCTCTAACCCCTCTTACAGTAGTTTCAGCCCTGTATTTATAGGCCTCGAACAGGTTTGACACAAATATCTACAGAATTGGGCAGCTGGCAGAACACTGCTGATTCTGTCTAAAAAGTCAAGAGGTCCGGCCGGATGTTAGTATCTCCGGCCGAATATCCAGCCGGACTTCAGTGTATTTCCACTATCTCTTACTTTCAGGTTCAATACAGGTTGATACAAGGTGCAATACTGAAATTTCGGGGTAGAAATATAGTGGGTATGGCAGGTTGAAATTGTTTAGAGCTCGAACTCGAATTCTTTTATTGAGAATTTAAACCACTGACTCAATGTAAATCGTCATCATTGAGTGCTCGGAATCAAGCACCTAAGTCTTACGAGCGGTCAAAATTGGAGTGTCTACAAGGAGCAACGTACCAGAGGTTAGTGACCAAGATGTTCAGGCATCAGATTGGCAAAACAGTGGAAGTATACATCGACAGCATGGTTGTGACGACCAAGGAACCTGAGGATCATCTGGCCGACTTGAAGGCAATCTTTGACATCCTAAAAACATATCGTCTCCGACCCAATGCTTCAGAATGTGCATTTGGAGTTGGGTCTGGTAAGTTCTTGGGGTACTTGGTTACCAGAAGGGGTATTGAGGCAAGTCCGGATCAAATCAAAGCCATCCTAGATTTGAAAAGCCCAGGGTCAGCAAAACAAGTGCAGATGTTGACTGAAAGGGCTGCAGCCCTGAATAGATTCATAAGTAGAAGTAAGTTCGGATAAGTGTAAACCGTTTTTCAGTCTGTTAAAAAAGGCTACCGACTTCTTGTGGACGGAGGAATGTGAAGTCGCCTTGGCAGACTTGAAAAGATACCTAACCACAGCTCCAGTTCTCTCAAATCCAGTACCTGGAGAGGAGCTATTCTTGTACTTGGCGGTTTCAGAGCATGCAGTGAGTGTAGTGATAATTAGAGAAGAGAAGAGAGAACAAAGGACAATATACTATGTGAGTAAAATCCTAGCGGGCACAGAGACCAGGTATTTACCCCTGGAGAAACTAACATTGGCCTTACTGATGGACTCTAAGAAGTTGAACCATTATTTTCAAGCCCACAATCTTGTGGTATTAACTGAGCACCCTTTGAAGTCCTTGCTACAACAAGGAGATCTAACAGGCATGGTGGCTAGATAGGCAGTGGTATTGGGCCAATACGATTTAGAATTCAAACCCAAAACAACAATCAAAGGCCAAGTTCTAGCCAATTTTGTGGCCGAGTTCACACCTGATGCCATCCCACGTCGGTCTTTGGTGAGCCGCGGCTTAGGATGTCCAGGAGAATAAGAAGAGACCCAATTGGGAATGAAAAACCCCACAGCAAAACAGAAGAAATAAGAGAGACTTAAGCCTTATGACATTTACATCGGCGACTCCTTCTGCCTGTTTGTTGACGGGAGCTCAAACCGTCAAGGAGCGAGGGCAGGAGTAGTGCTAGTATCGCCAAATGGGCGGATGCTAGAACAATCTATTCGACTAGGGTTTAAAGCCTCAAACAATGAAGCAGAATATGAAGCACTGATCACAGGATTGAAGTTGGCAACAACAATGGAAGCCGACGAAGTAGTAGTCTTCTGTGACTCCCAGCTTATTGTGAACCAAGCAACAGGCGAGTATGCAGCCCGAGATGAAAGAATGATAGCCTACGTTAAGGAGGTTGTTAGACTACTATCCTTGTTTCAAGACTGTCGACTACAACATGTTAGCCGAGATGACAATAGCCATGCCGATGCCTTGGCTAACCTGGCTAGTGCAATAAAATCAGGGGAGGCAAGGACAATAATGGTTGACTATTTGTCAGGCCCAAGTGTGGAACCATTGATCACAGAGTACGAAGCAATGTGTATGGAGATGGGACCAAGTTGGATGGATACAATAGTAATATTCCTTGAGATGGAAAGCTGCCAAATGATCACAAAGAAGCACACAAGACCAGACCAAAGTCGGCGAAGTTCAGTCTGACAGCAGAAGGACATCTCTACAAAAGGTCTTTTACTGGTCCCCTTTTGAAATGCGTGCATCCTTCACAAGTGGAAGACTTCTTGTATGAAATACATGAAGGAGTATGTGGAAGCCACGCTGAGGGCAGGTCACTTGCTCATAGGGCCATTACTCAGGGGTACTGGTGGCCCTACATGCCGAAAGATGTTGAAGCTTATGTCAGAAAGTGTGAGAAGTGTCAAAGGTTCGCACAACCAGCAACAGATTTAAACTCAGTGTCCAGCCCTTGGCCATTTGCCCAGTGGGGCATGGATCTTGTTGGACAACTACCTCAAGCGATTGGACAAAGGAAGTTCCTGCTAGTAGCAACTGACTATTTCACAAAATGGGTAGAAGCTGAACCCCTCGTGAAGATTTGGGACATTGATGTGAAGAACTTCATATAGAAGAACATCATCACCAGGTTTGGAATCTCAAGGGCAATAGTGGTAGACAATGGTACACAATTTGACAGTAAGCTAATCAAAAGCTTCTGTGCAAAGTACAATATCAAGAACTATTACTCCACTCCAAGTTTTCCTCAGAGTAATGGTCAGACAGAAGTATCCAACAAGTCTATCTTGGATGGGATCAAGAAGAGGCTGGAAGCAGCTAAAGGAAAATGGGTGGAAGAATTGCTCAATGTACTCTGGGCATATCAGACTACGCCGAGAAGATCAACTGGGGAATCCCCATTTGCCATGGCTTATGGCACAGAAGCAGTTATCCCACTAGAAGTCGGCATCACTGAGATCATAACCTAGGGAGTAGAGAATGGGACTAACGAGGCATTTTTGGCCCGAGATCTAGATCTACTGGAAGAAAGAATGGAGAGAACAACAACTCAGTTGGAGGCATACCAACAGCAGTTTGCTAGGGCTTACAATAAGAAGGTTAACCCAAGAGAGTTTCAAGTTGGGGACCTTGTCCTAAGAAAGGTCGTCGGTAACAAAAAGGATCCTAGAGAAGGAAATCTAGGCCCAAATTGGGAGGGGCCTTATAGAATCGTCTCGGTCGTCGGCAATGGGGCATATCGGCTTGAAAACAGCGAAGGCAAAGAGTTGCCAAAACCCTAGAACACTTGCAACTTAAAGTTTTTCTATCATTAGACTTTTTTGTTTTTTTTGAAATTTATGTCATAATTGTTAGACTTATTTATTTTGATGATTTATTTAATTATGTTTTAATTTATTTAAAAGAGAAAAATAGAATCCAAAATTTATTTTGATGATTTATTTAATTATATTTTAATTTATTTGAAAAAGAAAAATAGAATCCAAAATTTATTTTAATGATTTATTTAATTATATTTTAATAGAATCCAAAATTTATTTTGATGATTTATTTAATTATGTTTTAATTTATTTGAAAGAGAAAAATAGAATCAAAATTTATTTTGTCTCATTATTTATCACCCAAACTTTTATCCTAAATATTGTTTGAATGTATTGAACATTTGCTTAAATCAGGAGTTCATTTCAACCCAAAAATAATGCCCAAACCAGAGGTTCAAACAACCCAAAACGAAGGTTCAAACAGCCCAGCACAGCAGCAGGCCAAAAGGTTCAAGTGGAAGATATTCAAATTAATAATGATTGAGTGGAAGATATTCAAATTAGTAATGATGGAGTACAACGGCTATAAACGGCTATAAGTTTCATTATATATACCAAAACATCTAATGTAAACAAGTTACAAAACAAAAATCAGAAAATATTCTTTGATCTATAATCACTCACATCTATTCTCTGAAAATTTCTCTGAGAAGTGTTCTTCAATTTTTGTTTACATCCTCTTTTAGAAATTATACACTGAGATGTATAGCTTTAAGCCCATCTTTCTTGTGTGAGGTTTACAGAAAAACCAGAGCTTCATTTTTATATCTATCTTTGAGAGATAATTCTTATAGCTTTCTGTGAAAACAAAAACACCTTCTTTTTCAACCTTGTAAGAGTGTAGTACACTCAGTGTTTTTGACTTAAAAAGTCTATGTAAAATCCGTGGAGGATTGCTCCATCTGTGAAAATGTTGCTAGCACCCTATGAAGTTAGAGAATAGTAAAAAATCTCAAGTGAAGCTTGAGGAGTGGACGTAGGCCGACTTGAAGCCGAACCACTATAAATTTGTTTACCTCTCTCTCCCTTATCTCTTTATTTTATTTAAATTGCCATAGCTATATTTCATATTTTTATTGTGCTAAAATCATTAATTGACATAGTTGTTAGAACACTTGTTTTAATTATTTTTATTTCATCAACTATATTTATCTATTGTGCTAGTCATAATTTTTATTAGGGTATTATTAATTTTATTTGTAAAAACCTAATTCACCTCCCCTCTTAGGTTGTCTTTTGGGTAACAATTGGTATCAGAGCCTAGACTCTTGTTTTAGATTTAACTATCTGGGAGTTTCGATCCATGGCGACCTTAGCTGAAGGACAAGCCACAAATAGGCTACCAGTGTTTGACGAAAACAACTATAGTCATTGGAAGGATAAGATGACCCTATACCTACAAGCCACTGATTATGCCATGTGGATTATTGTCACCAAAGGTCCAAAAATTCCTACCAAATTAGTAGACAATATTAGTGGATCTAAAACTGAAAATAAATGTGATGAGAGAGATCATAAATTATTGCAAGTCAATGCTAAAGCCAAACTCACCCTTGTTTGTGGATTAGACTCTAAAGAGTATAATAGAATTTCAAGTTGTGATTCAGCAAAAAAAATTTGGGACAAACTTAAGGTAACATATGAAGGTACAAACCAAGTGAAGGAATCTCGTATTGATATGCTTGTTCATAGTTATGAATTGTTTAAAATGAACTCTGATAAATCTATTTCAAGTATGTTTACTAGATTTACTGAAATTGTAAACTCTTTGAAATCTCTTGACAAAACTTATACTAACAGTGAGTTGGTGAAAAAAATTCTTAGGTGTTTACCAAAGAATTGGGAAACAAAGGTCACGGCCATTATAGAAGCCAAAAATCTCTCCACACTTGGATTAGATGAGCTTATGGGTTCCCTTATGACTCATGAGATCACCATGAAAGGACATGAGGATGTTGAAAACAAAAAGAAAAGTGGAATTGCATTCAAAGCCTCATCAAATGAAGAAGAACATGAAAACTCTAGTGAGGATGAAAGTTATGCCATGTTTAGTAGAAATCTCAAAAAGCACTTCAAGAAAAGCAATTATGAAGGAAGAAGACCTTTCAAGAAAGAGTACAACAAAGATAACAAGAAAGAGCCTATTATTTGCTATAAGTGCAAAAATCCTAGACATATGAAGATGGATTGTCCAAAATTGAAGAATCATGGAAAAGACTACAAAAGAAACAAAAAGGCCATGGTAGTAGCTTAGGAAGAAAGTGAAGATGAAAGCTCAAGTGATGAAATTGAAAATGAAGTAGCCAACTTATATCTCATGGCTCTTGAAGATGAAGACTCTACTCAAGATGAGGTAACTACTCTTTATGAAGAACTTGAAAGTTCATTCCATGAACTACAAGATGAATTTAGAAAAGTTTGTGCTAAAAATAATGTATTGAAGAAATCTGTTGCATCTTTATCTATTAATGTAGAAGAATTAAAGAAAGAAAAAATTGTTTTGAAAAATGATTTTGATACTATCTCTAATGAGAAAACTACTTTAAAAAATAATATTGATGATTTAACAAAAACACTTGAAAATTTTGTAAAAGGTAGAAATAATCTCAACATGCTTCTTAGAAATCAAAGATGTGTTTTTGATAAAGCGGGCATTGGATATGACCTTATTAAAAAAATAAAAGAATCTCAATACAATTTTTGAAAAGACACCTCTCATGACTCACCCTCATATTACTTGTTATTATTGTAGAAAGAAAGGCCATTATATATATATATATATATCTTCTTGTCCATTCAAAAATAATATAAACATGGGAATTAAAAAGATTTGGATTGTTAAGGGATCTAACAAAACTAACCAAGAAGGACCCAAGAAACTAGGGGTACCAAAAACCAACACTTGATTGTCATCTTGTAGGTTTGCTTTAAGTCCAAAGCTAAAGAAGGGAAGTGGTATCTTGATAGTGGATGTTCTAGACACATGACCGGAGATAAATCCTTCTTTACTACACTGTCATCCAAAGATGGAGGCTTTGTTACTTTTGGAGACAATAATAAAGGAAAAATCATCGATATTAGTAGTATCGGTATTTTTTCTAACCCTTCTATTGAAAATGTTTTACTTGTTGATGGACTTCAGCATAATCTACTTAGTATTAGTCAATTATGTGATAAAGGTAATCGAGTTATTTTTGATAAATCACATTGCACAATTGAAAGCACAAATGATCATAAAGTTTTATTCGTTGGTAATCGTCACGATAATGTTTATGTTTTTCATCTCAATGATCTCTATGCTAGTGATGTTAAATGTCTATATGTTAATATGAAAATAGTTGGTTATGGCGTAGAAGACTTGGTCATGCTCATATGGATTTAATTGCTAAACTTTTGAGAAAGGATTTGGTCATTAGACTTCCAAAAATTAAATTTGAAAAAGATCGTCCTTGTAGTGCTTGTCAACAAGGAAAACAAATTAAAACATCATTTAAATCAAAATCTCACATTTTTACAACTAGACCTTTACAACTACTGCATATGGATTTATTTGGTCCCTCAAAAACATCTAGTCTAGGTGGTAAATATTATTGTCTTGTTATTGTTAATGATTATTCAAGATTTACATGGGTTATGTTTTTAGCACACAAAGATGGAACATTTTCTTCTTTCACAAAACTCTGTCATAGAATTCAAAATGAAAAAGACTTTCTTATTACTAATATTCGAACCGACCATGGTAGAGAACTTGAAAATGAGAAATTTGAATTGTTTTGTGATGAGCATGGTATTGGACATAATTTTCAGCACCTAGAACTCCTCAACAAAATGGTGTAGTAGAAAGGAAGAATAGAACTTTAAAAGAAATTAGTAGAACAATGCTTTGCGAAAATAATCTTCCTAAATATTTTTGGACCGAAGCCGTTCACACTGCATGCTATATTTTAAATCGTGCATTAATTAGCCCTATTCTCAAAAAGACTCCTTATGAACTTTGGCATGATAAAAAGCCCAACATTAGTCACTTGTATGTTTTTTGTTGTAAATGTTTTGTGCATAATAATGGTAAGAATAACTTAGGTAAATTTGATTCAAAATCTGATGAAGCAATTTTTCTTGACTATTCCTTAACTAGCAAAGCTTATCGTGTTTTTAATAAAAGAACTCTTGTTGTGGAAGAATCTATACATGTGGCATTTGATGAAACTAACATCTCTGCTCAAAAGCAAATTATTAGTGATAATATAGATTTGGAACCAAATGTGGAAGATTCAAGTATCTACAAAGAAGAGAACCAACCATGTAAATTGAACAAAGAGATTGAACAACCTATTCTCCCACCTCAAGAAGAAGGAGGAAACAATAATGATTTGCCAAGAGAATGGAAGTTTGTTCATAATCACCCTAAGGATTTAAACCTAGGTGACCCTACAAAAGGTATTGAAACTCGCTCTTCACTTAGAAATATTTGTAGTAACTTGGCTTTTCTCTCACAGATTGAGCCTAAAAACTTTCAAGAAACCGAATTCGATGAACATTGGATAATAGCTATGCATGAAGAGCTTAACCAATTTGAGAGAAACAAAGTGTGAGAACTTGTGCCAAAACCTAAAGATCATACCATTATCGGTACCAAATGGATCTTTCGAAACAAGCTTGATGAATCCGGCACAATTATAAGAAACAAGGCTAGACTTGTTGCACAAGAATACAATCAAGAAGAAGGTATTGATTTCGATGAAACCTTTGCTCCGGTTGCTAGATTAGAAGCCATTCGCATGTTACTTGCATTTGCATGTTTTAGAGATTTTAAACTTTATCAAATACATGTAAAAAGTGTCTTTCTTAATGGTTTTATAAATGAGGAAGTTTATGTTAAACAACTCCCAGGTTTTGAAGATCATACTTTTTCAAATCATGTTTTTAAACTATCAAAAGCTTTATATGGTTTGAAACAAGCACCCCGTGTATGGTACGAATGATTAAGTAAATTTTTTATTCAAAATAATTTTTCTAGAGGAACGATTGACACAACACTTTTTGTTAAAATTAAAAATGATGATTTACTTATTGTGCAAATATATGTGGATGACATTATATTTGGTGCTACTAATAAAACTTTGTGTAAGGAATTTGCTAAGTGTATGCAAGGTGAGTTTGAGATGAGCATGATGGGGGAACTAAATTATTTCCTTAGGCTTCAAATCAAACAATGTAAGGAAGAAATTTTTATCAACCAAGCTAAGTACACAAAAGAACTACTTAAAAAGTTTGGTATGTATTACTCAAAAATAGCTGGAACACCTATGAGCACATCCATTAAGCTAGACAAGGATGAAAAAGGTAAGTCCATTGATCAAACAAAATATCGAAATATGATCGGCTCACTTCTTTATTTAACTGCAAGTAGATCCAATATTATGTTTAGTGTTTGTATGTGTGCTAGATATCAATCAAATCCTAAGGAATCACATCTTAGTGCTGTTAAAAGAATTTTTAGATATCTTCTGGCACTCAAAATTTGGAACTATTTTATCCAAGAGGTGTTGTATTTGATTTAATTAGTTACTCGGATGCCGACTTTGCCAAATGCAAACTTGATAGAAAAAGTACCAGTGACACTTGTCACTTTCTTGGTAACTCATTAATATCTTGGTTTAGCAAAAAGCAAAATTCTGTTGCTTTATCAACGGTCGAAGTTGAATATATAGCTTCCGGAAGTTGTTGTGCCCAAATACTTTAGATGAAACAACAATTGGAGAACTTTGATTTGCATTATGATCATATCCCTATTAAAAGTGATAATACTAGTGCTATCAATTTAAGCAAAAATCCGGTTCAACACTCACGAACAAAACATATTGAAATTCAACATCATTTTTTAAGAGATCATGTTCAAAAAGGGGATATTGTACTTGAATTTGTAAATACCGACAAGCAAGTGGCAGATATTTTCACAAAATTCCTAAGCGAGGATCACTTCAATTATATTCGTGGCGAGCTTGGAATGTCGATTTCTACTTAAAAAATTTTGTTATGACTGTGAAACTTGAATTTTTGTTAAAATGATATGTGTATTGCTACATTAATATGGAAACATTTATATCAGTTGCATGCTCTCAAGTCCTTCATATATTTATTATCCTTAACAATTTGCTATTCTCAACTGTGTAATTTTTTTTGGGTTCTACATCTTGAGGTAAAATTAACTTTGCATACATTGATTTTCTTTAAAACCCTCATGGTATTTTTTTTGCATTACCCTTCCAGCAACACCGAAGTCCCATTAAGTATAATTTTTGCTGGTATTATGTTATTTTAATTTATTTTTTTATTGCTATTAAGCTTAATATCTTTTATTTTTTTATTTATTTTTTGTTGTTTTACTAATAGGTTTCATTTCCTTTATTATTATTTTTTTCTTCTTTTCTTTTCATTATTTTTTTTATTTTATTTTTTTTTGTTGTTTTGCCATGAGGATTAATTTTAATTTATTTTTTTTGCACTTTACTTTTATCTTCAAGTGATTACATTAGACATAAAAACAAACACAAATCAAAATATACATATTTACATAATAAAAACAAAACAAAACAAAAAATCCCCTTCATTTTTCTGGCCATTGGCCGATCTCACTTACTCGCTTCTTCCACCACTCTCTTCTTCTTTTTATCACCTTGGGCGATGCTTGACATCCCTGCCCTCGTGCTTTCGTCAAGAGCGAGCACTCCCTACTGATTATCAAAAGCCAAGAACGATGTTGCTCCAAATCGGGACATGGAGGTGGTCTTCCGTTTAAGCTCTTTATTTTCGGCCTTCAGTGCGCAAATCTCTGCTCGCGCATCCTTGTACATGCGTTGTAGCAGAGAGAGTTGGGCGTTGACCTGGTGGAGCTCACTCGTTCTGTTTGCATTCAATGCGTCAATTTTGTGGCTACAGTCACCGTCTCCATACAGGATGTCAGTGTGAAATGATTGGCTTCAATATCTTATTGCGGTGCCATTATTTGCTCAATCGACATCATAGGAATGTTGAGAAGAGTAGGCGCCGGGGGCACTCGGCCCAGCAGCGCTTGAGGGGTCATTCAGGTCTGAAAAGAGAGTAAGGGGATGGGGTGAGGCCATGTGGTCAACAAGAGAGATGTAATCGCAAGGAGGGTCGTTTTTGGTAGACTTTCTACTCTACTCAGTCTCTCTGCTCTGTCTCTCTCAAGACGACATAGAAAGGGATGCAAGCGAATGAGGAAGAAGAAGGCGAAGCGAGTGATTAAGAAGAAGAAGACAAGCGGGAGAGAGAGCTGAGGCAGTTGATTGACCTGTCTCGCTTTTGTCGATCGGCTGATGCAAAAGCGAGGCCGCGTGTCCGACGCGATTTTCGACGGAAAAGAAAGCGGTGCGCGAATCGTATATATATATGTTTTGATTATCTATTTTTTATTCCATTTATTATTATCATTTTCATCCTCCTCCTCCCGATTCTGAGCCATGATTTCCTTTTTGATAATGTCACAGGGGGAGAAACTTATGATGTTATGTATTATGATGTTATGTATTATGTGATGTTATATATTATGATGATGTTATGTATTATGATGTTATATATTATAATGTTATGTATTATGGTATTATTTTCAAACTAATATGATGTTATGTATTTATAGTTTGATATCTTAATCTTATATCATGTTGTTGATTAAAACTTATTTATTACACATGTGCTAACATATGTATTTAGAAATGAATTCAGAGAACAAGACTTGAGGAGGAGCCTTTCTTACTCCCAAATCAAATCAAAACATTATTATGTGCCATCATCAAAAAAGGGGAGATTGTTAGACTTATTTATTTTTATGATTTATTTAATTATGCTTTAATTTATTTGAAAGAGAAAAATAGAATCCAAAATTTATTTTGATGATTTATTTAATTATATTTTAATTTATTTGAAAAAGAAAAATAGAATCCAAAATTTATTTTGATAATTTATTTAATTATGTTTTAATTTATTTGAAAGAGAAAAATAGAATCAAAATTTACTTTGTCCCATTATTTCTCACCCAAACTTTTATCCTAAATATTGTTTGAATGTATTTAATATTTGCTTAAATCAGGAGTTTATTTCAACCTAAAAATAATGCCGAAACTAGAGGTTCAAACAGCACAAAACAAAGGTTCAAACAGCCCAGCACAGCAGCAAGCCAAAAGGTTCAAGTGGAAGATATTCAAATTAGTAATAATTGAGTGGAAGATATTCAAATTAGTAATGATGGAGTACAACGGCTATAAACGGCTATAAGTTTCAGTATATATACCAAAGCCTCTAATGTAAACAAGTTACAAAACAAATATCAGAAAATATTCTTTGATCTATAATCACCCACATCTATTCTCTGAAAAATTCTCTGAAAAGTGTTCTTCAATTTTTGTTTACATCCTTTTTTAGAAATTATACACTGAGATGTATAGCTTTAAGCCCATCTTTCCTGTGTGAGGTTTACAGAAAAATCAGAACTTCATTTTTATATCTATCTTTGAGAGATAATTCTTGTAACTTTCTATGAAAGCAAAAACACCTTATTTTTCAACCTTGTAAGAGTGTAGTACACTCAGTGTTTTTTACTTAGAAAGTCTGTGTAAAATCCGTAGAGGATTGCTCCATCTGTGAAAAGGTTGCTAGCACCCTGTGAAGCTAGAGAATAGCTTAAAATCTCAAGTGAAGCTTAAGGAGTGGACGTAGGCCGAGTTGAAGTTAACCACTATAAATTTGTTTGCCTCTCTCTCCCTTATTTCTTTATTTTATTTAAATTTCCATAGCTATATTTCATATTTTTATTGTGCTAAAATCATTAATTGACATAGTTGTTAGAACACTTGTTTTAATTATTTTTATTTCATCAACTATATTTATCTATTGTGCTAGTCATAATTTTTATTAGGGTATTATTATTTTTATTTGTAAAAACCTAATTCACCCCCCCTCTTAGGTTGTCTTTTGGGTAACAATAATTTTCTTAGCTGAGGTAGTAATAAAAAAAAATTTAGCCTGCTTTTTTAAGAATTTGAAAATTTGTGTGATTGAACTGACCAACTCTTTGATGATGTTTCTGATTGAAACATGACGAATAACTTAGACTTATTATATGGCAGAGTTGAATTATACTTGCATATAATAGAGTTGAACTAAGTTGGCGATATTTTTGATTGAAACATGACGAATAACTTAGACTTATTATATGGCAGAGTTGAATTATTCTTGCATATAATAGAGTTGAACTAAGTTGGCGATGTTTTTGATTGAAACATGACGAATAACTTAGACTTATTATATGGTAGAGTTGAATTAATACTTGCATATAATAGAGTTGAACTAAGTTGGCGATATTTCTAATTGAAACACGACGAATAACTTAGATTCATTATATGGCGGAGATAAAATTAGACTTGCATATAATAGAGTTGAACTAAGTTGGTTCAGCGTAGCCTTACCATGTCGGCAGAATTAAGTATAGAATGAAACTAAGTGCATTTCAGTTAGATTAACAAAGAAACCAAGGTTGAGAACCTCGGCTAGTCTTTGTTTGAATCTGACTTCGGCAGAAACTATACGTACTTAATGTGGACATAAGTGAAACTTAAGTTCACATTAGGGGGCAAGGAGCTGAAGAATGATAAGTAAAAGTTTAAATTACTTGGGAGTTGGAATTTTATAGAAAAATCTACAAGTTAGAGTTGGCTTAACACTTGTTGAAATTTTTAAAAAAATTTACAAGTCGAAGTTAAGCCGAAGTAATATTGCAAGAAGTACATACGTACTTGCCGAGATGACCAGGTTGCCAAACTTTGGGAAATATAGAAGACAGAAGTCTTGATAAGTGAGAGTGAAGTGGCAAGTTTAAAACAACACTTGTGAAAATATTTTTACAATGTTTTCAAGTGTTAAGCCAAGGCCGAGATAAATAATTAGAAGTTATGTCCGAGGTATTTTACTCCAAAGAGATTATACAGTTAAAGGTACAAATTGAAGACATGCCAAATGCCAAATTATTCTAAGTATGAAAATGGTAAACATACATCAAGAGAAAAGAAGACATTCAAACACTTAGAAGAAATAAGGAAACTTGCTTTCAGAAAAAGATTACGTGTTCAGATTACAAGAGCGGCACATTGGCCAAATATGAAACTACATTGTTTAGGAAAAACAAAAGACAAACAAAGGAAGAAAAAGAATACAGGGAAAAGATGAAATATCCTAAGTACTAGGATTGGCTTGATCGGCTAGTGGTGTTGCGTTCTTGTCGGCCTTTATTTCAGCATCTATTTCTTGCAATGTCTGATCCAGACTCTTTTCAGCGCACTGGACCTTGGCCTCAGATGTGTTGGTTTGGGGGAGACACCCTTGGAAGCCAAGTCGTCCTCCTTATCCTGAATCAGGTCTATTTTCTCATTGAGGGTGGGAGACTTGGCATCAGTGGCAGCCTCTTCCTCAACTTCGTCTTCATCATCCTCGGCGTCATCTTCGAGCTCTGGTGGGAAGGGCACCTTAAGCTGGTTGATGTCTCGAAGGTCGGAGTCCATGGAAACAGCCAATTTGTTGAGGGTCGCCGTCTAGCCGAGGTAATAACCTTGGTTGCAAGCCAAGTTGACTTGCTATTTGTATTGGTCACGGACGGCGGCCTGCCCCTCCTCGAACACTTTTTCGTCGGCCGCCTTTACCTCGGCCTCCTTGGAAGCAACGGCCTCCTGAAGCTTGGCCTCCAAGTCCGCTGCCTTGGCCTGGACGGCTTCAAAGTAGGCTCTTGCTACTTCAGCTTCGTCATTGGCTGTTTTGGCCTTTTCCTCAACCAAACTTTGAGCAGTTTTGGCATCCTTGGCCTGGTCCATTAGAGCTCGGTTGCTGGTCTCGGCCTTGTTGAGTGAGGATAGGAGTTTGGCTACTTCTTTGGTCTTTTTTGCCAACTCCTTCCTCATCATCTCGGTTTTACAACATGTGAATGAGCATGCTGAATAGCCTATAAGAAGTAAAACTGGTCAGTAAGATTTTTTCTAAGTGTAGAAAGAACTGTGAAGATATGAGTATAAGAGGATTACCAAAACCGAATGTTACATCATGAGAGTAAAGTTCTCATACTCATGTAACTCGGCCATGCGGTTCATGTCTTCGGGGAGAAGAACAGCCGTGGATAGGGCCACGCCGACTTCAAGATTTGCCGCACTATCACCGGCAGTAAGAGGTCTGTCATCGAGCATGATCTCAGGTACCCAAGTCATGCTTCGGGGGTAGCTGCTGCCCTCTTGGTGGTCGGACCTCAGCTTTTTGGCCGGTGGGGCATCAGATGCTGGGGCCTCGGCTGGACGTTTATCGGCGAAAGGGTCGTTTTTCTCGGCCTTGGCCAGTTTTGAGATAGGCACAGTGTCCTCAGAATCGATCTAAGTCACTGTGGCCTTTGCCTTGGCCTTCTTCATCCGTTTTGGCTTTGGAGTTGGTTGGGAAGGGAAGGATAAGGATTGCACTGTCACCACCCTAGGGATATTGGTGAGCAGGTCTTCAACAACTGCTAGTTTGCGCCCTATCTCTTCAGCAGTGGCTGCTACAGTTATTTTGGTGCCAAGACGGATAGCTGGAAGTGCAATAGGTGGGTTTTCTGGGTCGAAGGCTGATGACTCAGAAAGTCGGCATTTTCGGCTGCGTGTTCTACCGGCAGGGGCAGAAATTGGAACTCGGCGACGACGTTGACGCTGGGCAGGAGGAATCAGTTGTGGAGCAAATGTTGATGGTTGCTCCGGTGGATCAGAAGTTGATACTTGATTAGGCCGTGGTGATGAAATGGTAGGGGGAGTTGTTGCTGAAGGTGGAGACTTGCTCTTTTTGGAGACGTCGAGCAGTGCTGATTTGTAGATTGGAATGTAGTTCAGCAGTAGAGGGGCTTTACGCTGGTCAACTGGCAAGCCCAACAGCTTCTTAAAGTCCTTGCTGGGATAGAAGGTTTTGCGAAAGTCTTTTGATGGATGAGGAAAAGCTGCAAGTACACAAATCAAACATTAGAACATCTAAAGGGAGTAAAGTGATAAAAGACTTGAAAGTATGAAAAGTGACACTTGGTTCTTACCATTACCCTCTTTAAACATTGTTCGGCTCAAAGGGTAGAAGTGGAGGTTGTCATCAGGTGAGAACTCCCAATTGCCCGAGACGATGAAATAATCATCTCCAGCACTTTTGTTGGAGTCTGGGAGGTCGACTATGAGTTTGTACTCAGTGGATCTCGGCTTGAGGTAATAGACGTAGCGTTTTCGGATTTCAGGCCACACATGGTATAACAGTATTGGATGTTGGCTAGTGTTATCCTAGCGTTTTCTCGGCTGGCTAGGGCAATTATACCGTTAATGACTCTATAAGAGTTAATAGCCAGCTGCATTGGGTTAAGTTTGTCATAATGAAGGACTTGTTGGAAGAGGATGTTTAGAGGGAACCTAAGCCCGCACTCTATGAAAACGACTACGGGGAAAGGCATAGAGTCTCCATCAGGCATGATGGAATCCTCCTCCCCTGCCAGCCTAAAGTGAACATCGGCTACGATGGAAAACTCTCTCCTAAAGTACTCAATTTTTTCTGGAGTGTCTACCCTCCACCTAAACATACCCATGATGTCAGCTAAGAGAGGAAGGTGTAAGATTTCAGAAGGGAGTGGGTGATGTGGGTTTGGAGGACCTCGGCTAAAACCCTAAACAAGAATGGGGCCAAGGGTTTTTCAAAGAACTAGGGGAATTTGTTTCAATTTTCCTAGAGACAGTGATTTCTATCAAAACCCAAGCCTAAATCTATATGGAAACACGAATCAAAGACAAGAATCTGGAAATAAGCAAGAAAATAGAAAAGAACAGTGATTCAGACTCAAGAAAATGAACAGAAATTCAAGAACACTGAATGAAGTGTGTACAGATGTGCAAAAGCCAAGGACAGTGGCAAATTACAAACATATCAAGTGTATGAGCAGTTCATATGTGCATGTGTAAACCCAGAGACGGATTGGACAAACACAAAATCGCAAACAAACATGCTCAATACACGAATGATGAAATTTAAGACACAAACAAAAGATTCAAGAATACGAACAGATTCACAATGGCAAACAAATAAAGCAATGGAGTTTTAAGTAAATTAAAAATTGACAAGGGGGAAAGCAGTGACTCACCGAAGAGAACGACACCGATATGAAGTGCGCCGAAGTCAAACGGTGGCAATGAGTGGAGAAGAACAGCAAATGCTTCGCCGGAGGAGGTGAACGGAGTGGTTACAGAGAGTTTCGAAGGTACAAAAATAGAGGTTTGAGAGAGAGAGAGAGAGAGGCTCTGAGTAGAGAGAGAGAGGGTTTTTTGCAAAAGTGAAGAAACGGAGAGAGAGGGAAAATACTTTTGTTGAAACATGAAAAAAGCGGCAAAACCATAATGAATGTGCCTTGGACGATGTGTCTATCAAGCGGCGCGCACAGAAGCGACGCGACCTGATGGTGCGTATCAGGTACGGATCAATGAGAAAAGGACGTGTAGATAAAACGGTTGAGAAACCGTGCGTGACAGCTCATACGCGGATGAAACTCTTGGAGTTTTTGATTTAATGAAGCGAAAACCTCGGCTATAAGGATGATCTCGGTTAAGAAACTTGAAGAACTTAGTTCTTAGTTCTTAGTCATTGATAAAGTAGACTGCAGAGTCTTGGTCATATGAAGCCAACGTGTGATGATCTCGGTTATGAAGGATAGAATAAATCTTAGCCGGCATGTTGTATGGACAAATGATATAGGTTCCATCACCTCAGGATGCCGAGGCAATAGAACCTAGGGGGCAGTTGTGGGGACATATTTTGTGAATGACAACACATGGCTAAGGTGGCACCGAAGTGTCAGTCGAGGTGCCACGTGTCTTAGTCATGGTGCCGAGGTGATCTCGACTAGGCCGAGGTTATTTGCGGAGACACCGGAATCCGAGATGAGCGGATAAGGGACAAGAGTCTTAGAATGGGAAAGGACCTCAGTCTGGATAAAGATAAAGTTCTTAGGGAGTCTATCTCTATCTGGCTAGAAGTCCTAGATAAGTATTGAGCTGAAGTCCGTTGAAGCTAGGCTTCTACAGGGATCAGGTTAGTGCTGGCTATAAAAGTAAGGCACCCTCATGAGTCTAAGGTACGCTATTTGTATTCTGACTTGTGAGTTGAGTACTATTTGCTATCTTTGAGAGACAAATTGAATAATGACTTGATCGTCGAAGTACCCCTAAGTGGACGAACCACCGCCGGAGTCTTATCTTTCTGTGACAAGTTGTTCGGAGCGTAATCTATTCTGCTTGTATTCTCCAGCCGAGTTCCCTATTTGACAGTGTGGTCGGAAATCAGCTCACACAATATACAATCTCAACCTCAAGGGGTTGGCTTAGTAAGCAAAATTTGGAGTTTGGGGTGTGCTTCCTCCAAATTTTAAGTTCAATATCCACTAGCATCAATAAGTTCCTTGGGGGCATGTCCGTAGAGAGCGTTCGCCCTAGCTTTAAGTGAGACCCCCGCAAGTGAGCGGTGAAATTTGTTTCGTGGAATTAATCAAAGTATGAATAAACTAGCTCGGATACTTGGTTATCAATATATATATTGATAAAGTTGTTTTGCGTCTTGTACCATTAATTTGGTCATGTTTCATTGGTGAAACTTTTTCAAACTGATGTACTCTAGTGTGATAATTTCGTTTCAAATTAAAATATTTACTATGTTAACTCATAATTTAAAAAAATGCCATTACTGAAGAATTTTTTTACATGAAAATTCTGTTTGTAAGTTAGTTTCCTTCGCAACAAAGTGATCCAAAACGCAATTTTTTCCTTTACTCCAATTTTTTTTTATTTTGTTCACTCACATAATGAGGCAATGATTCATATCCTAATTCCATTAGAGAATATGCTTTTTAAGATTTCGTATAGGGCCTAAAAAAAACTTTTACAACAATGATTCATCCCACTAAAAATATCACCACTAATAGCACTAATGCATTAAAAAAATAGAAAAAAAACAAAAAAAATACAACTCCAAGACCAAAACATCACATCATTTCTGGCGGAACCCACTGCCACCTAATTAGTGGGAGCATTAATTAGTGCTCCCAAGCATTTTTCAAACTTTTATTATTGTTATTCCCAGAATGTGACATTCTTTGTACTTTCTAGGAAGCTACATGGAAGGAAAGAAACCCGTCGTTAGTTTACAAATTTTCTTTGTATTATTGGCCACAGTCCCCACCTTTTTGGATTACTTTTGGAACCCTATTTTCTTGTTTTTATCTAATGACAACTTGCCACGTGGTGGGTTCTTCTGGACACGATTAAATGCCAAATGATATATGGTTGAATGACCATAAATTTTAGTCTAATGGATCAAATAACCAGTTGAAATCAGACTCTCACCTCACGCGATCATGAGAAATTGTGTTTTTTTTTTTTTTTTTTTTGGGGGTGGGTGGGTGTTTGAAAAATAGATTTGGGCATTGGGATGGATTAGGTGGTTAAGAAGAATCTTAAGATATAATCCCTGATCATACTATTAGAACATTTTTTTAATATAAATGCTTTTTATATTTTAACTTAAATAAATAAATAAAATTTTAAAAATAAATAAATTGAATGTTAATCGAGATATGCCCATGAACACAAAGAACCAATTAAAAAGAAAGAATTTTTTTTTTCTTCAAAAAAGATTTTCCAAATCAGGGGTCACTGATGTGGTAAAGGATTGAGTCTTAGTTAATTAGGTTTTTTTTTTTTTTTTTTTAAATAATAAATTAAGAACTGTATGCAATACTCCATTTTATTGAAGATAAATTTAAAGCGAATGACTTCTCTCCATACCACTATTCTTTGTATTTCACCATACTCTATTTTATGGTTTCATTTTGGGTTCAAAATGATAACCATTTATATTGTAAATTTCATAGTAAAAATTGTCTATGCCAAAAATCAATTTCATCGAATATAGATGAATAAATGAACAAATCACATTTTGTTTTATAAAATTGGTGTTTAAGTTAAAATTCATAGTTGTTGTCCATTTTAAAATATATATATATATAATTTATTCGTATATCTATTGATATTCGATGAAGCTAATTTTTCGTACAAATGATTTTCACTATGAGATTTACAACATGAAGTTTGGCTTATTATTATTATTTTTTTTTAGGTACATCGGAAATAATGTCTGGCTTATTAAGGCTTGGAATAAGGCCCATAAAATAGAGGATAGTAAAATATGAAAAATAATAGTATAGAGAGGATCCATTCTCAAATTTAAAAATAATATTTAAAAAATCTTAAAATATATATATATATATATATTTGGTTTACTGCAAAACATTAGGCTGATACCATCTATATTTGTCCCCTTTATTTATTTATAAAAAAAAAAAAGTAGTAGTATTGAACAACTGAAATGTACTCAACACCTAAGTCGGCCCAAATTATTGGCTAAAACAAATACAGACCTCAAATAAAATTAAGAGAGAATTACATATAGGTGGGAGAAGGAAAAAAAATTATAAGCAAATGGCACGCAAACGTCACTTACACCCCTATGTGTTTGTAAATTTTTTTTATCTCTCACCTGCATGCAATTCTCCCCAAAATTAAAATGCCAAGTCTATGGTAAACTAGAGTTTAGTTATGCCTAAAATTGTGTTTATGATTATGTCAAAAATAATATTTTTAAAATTATATCTTAAATTGATGCTAATTATGTTATAATCAAATAGATGCATGAACTATACTCAAAAGAGGCATTTGTTGTGTTTGAATTTTAAATTTATATATAATAAAAAAAAGTAACAACAATATAAATATTTTATAATTTATTTTTTTTAGAACAACTATTTTTTTTTTTTTTCTTCTCTCTATAAATATAAATAAATTGATCTTTCAAAACATTCAAACAAGATTCACAGCAGCCAATAGATTATGAACAAGTCAAGACGAGTGAGGATTCCAAAGACGCGGACTTAGCTATCAATGGAACTCCTCGATCACTTTTTCATTTATTTGATATATGGGGACCATTTGGGAATATATATATAAAAAAATAATAATAATAAATTAAAAATTAAAAATTAAAAATTAACTTTTAATTATTTTATCAAAACGCTCTTATAATATATAATAATATATATATACACACAATATACAAATAAAAAAAGAGATTGTCACATTTTTTATCTCTAAACTATCATCAAATTATATATTTAATTTTTGAAATATTAATTGAATCTATTTAGTTCATAAAATATATAAATCAAAATATAATTAGTCCCTAAACTATCGATTGAGTCTATTTCAAACCTATTTAGTTCGTAAAAGGATTACAAAAATAAAATATACACCATACGTATTATAAATTAGTAAAAGACCATCCCCAATTAAGATTTTATTAGAGAAAAATCTTTTAAAATTTTATTTTGTCTTTAAAATATATTTTATTTCATTGTGTGTTTAAATTAATATTAGACTTTGATTTTTCAGTCTTGCCAATAAGTTATATGAATATTAGATATGCTGAAGAAGTAGAATTAGATAATTTAAATAATATCACTTCTCTGCAAATAGTAATAGAACAAAATAATACATTAATTAAAGTAATAAAAAAAACTTAGCGAAAAACTTAAAAACCACCAATTAGAAATTATAAATGAAATCTAGCATATAATATTAAATAAAGGCAATCACATACCCATTGTAGATAATAAGTAAGAAAATACTATAGATAATTACCCTTTATCTTTACAAAGGAAATTCAATATATGGATTGACGCCTATTTTTTTAAAACAGAATAAAAATTTAAGATTTTTTTAAAATAAAATTTTAACTACTAGATAGAGTCTTTTACTAACTTATAATATTTATAAGCTTATATTTTATTTTTGTAATCATTTTAGGGACTAAATAAGTTTGAATTAAATATTTTAATAACTTAATGGATTCAATCGAAAGTTTAGGAGTTAAATAAATTTTAATTATATATTTTAGGGACCTAGTAGGCGCAATCCATAGTTCATGAACTAAATAGATACTCTGGGCAACCAACCCACCCGCCCGCACAAACCGCCCGACCCTACCCTACCCGCAGTGCTTTGGGCGGTTTCGATGTAGGTAGGCGGGCGGGTGCGGGTCAAAAAATTCACAAAAAATTCGGGTTCGGGTCGAACCCAACCCGCCCGCAACTCGCAATTTTTATTTTTTTTTTTTTAAAGAAAAAATTACTAGTTATTATTATTATTTTTTGCATTTTGGATAGATGGAGATAATTAGTTATTATTTTTATTTTTACATTTTGGATGAAAGTAAAATTTATTATATGGGTACTTATATACATTATCATAATCTAATGATATTTAAATTAGTGTTACTAGTTTGACTTTTATTTATATATATATATATAATCATTATATTCCATTAGTCTAGTAGACACAGTTAAATATGATATTTTGAATTGTCATTCTATTATCACATTATTGCATATTAAAAACTAAATAGTGAAGATTAATCCACTATTAAAATTAATGTTACTAGTTTGACTTTTAAGGGTTTGTTTTTGCATATTTAAATTAGTGTTACTAGTTTGACTTTTAAGGATTTGTTTTTGCAAGCTAAGGAGGAAGATTAATTCACTATCCTCAAGTATGGTTCCATATCATCTTATCTAACATGTGGACTATTTATTATGATCATGAATTGTATATCTTGTAATTTAATTTATAACTCTTCTAAAAAAAAAAAAAGTGTTTAGAAAGTAACAAAAAATGTCAAATTTGCTTAAGTTTAAAAAAAAAAAAAAAAAAAAATCTAAACCGCAAACCGAACCGCACCCGCCCGCACAAACAGCGAACCGCATCGCGGGCGGTTGCGGGTCCATTTTTTCCCAACCGCATAAGTGCGGGTCGGGTCGTTTTGACCCGCAACCCGCCAAAACCGACCCGTGAGCAGCCCTATTTGCCAATAAGTTATATGAATATTAGATATGCTGAAGAAGTAGAATTAGATAATTTAAATAATATCACTTCTCTGCAAATAGTAATAGAACAAAATAATACATTAATTAAAGTAATAAAAAAAACTTAGCGAAAAACTTAAAAACCACCAATTAGAAATTATAAATGAAATCTAGCATATAATATTAAATAAAGGCAATCACATACCCATTGTAGATAATAAGTAAGAAAATACTATAGATAATTACCCTTTATCTTTACAAAGGAAATTCAATATATGGATTGATGCCTATTTTTTAAAAACAGAATAAAAATTTAAGTTTTTTTTAAAATAAAATTTTAACTACTAGATAGAGTCTTTTACTAACTTATAATATTTATAAGCTTATATTTTATTTTTGTAATCATTTTAGGGACTAAATAAGTTTGAATTAAATATTTTAATAACTTAATGGATTCAATCGAAAGTTTAGGAGTTAAATAAATTTTAATTTATATATTTTAGGGACCTAGTAGGCGCAATCCATAGTTCATGAACTAAATAGATACTTTGATGATAGTTTAGGAGTATAAAGTGTAATAAATCTATAAAAAATAATTTATTCACACAATTTTTTTCTTCTATAATTCCCCTAATTACGTGACAAACAAAATTTAAAAAGTTGACCCACATTCAAATATTTTCTGAAAACTCTCCTTACATTCATTTTGACTTGCCATCTCATTAAAAGCATTATAATATATATATATATAATAACACTGCTAATATAATAATTGGGAACTACAATGACATTCAATTTGGACTAGGACTAGGTAATTGGATCCCTGTTGAGGTATTTGAATTGAGGCACCAAGATAAGAATATTCATTCATTTATTTTTACATTCAATTAATTCTAATTTTATACGCACCCTCCACTTGTAATCGTGGAACCATTCCTCCCTCTTTCCCGCATTGAACAATTCGTCATCTCCCCTACTCAACATTGTGGCCTAACTTTATCTAAGAATCAAGTATTCATCAAAAATTAATAATAATAATAATAATAATAATAATAATAATAATAATAAATAAAATTATATATTTTCGTGATAATGTTACATTTGTTGTGATTCAAAAATGTTTTGATGAAAAAATATATAACAATATCGCAAACATGCGTAATATTATAAAAAACACTATAACAAATTAATGTTTTAGATACAAAATTTAAGAATAAAATTACTTTTTATGAACCAAATATTTTAGTTGCTAAAAGTGTTCTTGTTATAATTTTATTGACGAAATTGGAGTTTAATAATGAATTACTATCATTTTGAGAACACAAATTTCAAATTGTTTTGTCCTTCAAAGAGTATTTTTAGTGATATTTTCAAAATTTTGTGGTGAAAAGTTCTTTTTTTGAGGACTACTTTTTAGTGACAACACTTGCGACGATAAAAATTGGTCCTTAAATATTTTTGCAATAAAATTTTTATTTTTATAAATGAAAAAAATTGTGTTCCTAAAACTCTTATATATTATAGTGAAAGTATGTAACTCGAATTACAATTTATCGTAACTTTATTAAAAATTACGTAATATTTACTGTCAAAATATATAATATATCAGAAAAATACAATAAAAGAAAATATAATGCGTAGAAAATATTACCAATGGACTAAAAGGCATATAAGACTCAATTTCAAATCTATTGCCCTCTTAATGACAAAAGATGTCACAAGATATACCTCTTGCAAATTCTATCTACCCTAGGTAACATTTAATTTTTGCGCAAAAAATACTATATATATTGGTTAAAATTGACTATTAAAGTTGAATAATATTTGACGTGTCACAAATACATCAGCTCTTTTTCACACTACATTAATAACTATTATTGTTGCAATATACAATCAAGAATTTCACTTTTAAAATTGTCACAAAACACATCTCAAATGAACAATATAATTTTGTAATAATAATTAAACAACATAATAAAATTCAGCATAACACGAAAAAGTTCTAATAATATTAAAAATATCTAAAATTTTATACACTCGTTCAAAATGTATAAAACTCACATTTCGCTCAAAATATATAAAACTCGCATGATTAATATTTGTAATATGCAAATGCAACAAGGGAACAATGTGGTTGTCTATATATATAATAACACTATGAAGGCCAAAAATGCCTTTTTTACACCACAATACCTAGAAACATTAGGTAGGATTAGGTACAATGCTCGGTTTATAAATTGGGTTGGGATTTTTTCAAAGTAGGTCTATCATCTTTTACCAAAAAAAAATAAAAATAACACAAACAAGTAACAAAGTCTACATATATATTATATGAATAAGTCTATGAATTCCACTTTAACTATCCTGAATTTATCTAGAATGAAAATGTGTGATTAAAATTAAATTTGTATAGTCACTACAAAAAAATCAAAATTTAGTAGTGGCCAAAATTGCTGCTAAAAGCAGAAAAAAAGCATCGCTAAAAACTAAAAGACCTTTACCCATGGTTGCAATAGCCAGGGGCGGAGGCACTCAAGGCCCAGGGGGGTCACGTGCCCCTCCTGGGATTTTGGAATTTTTTTTTTTTTTTTTAACATAAAGAAAATATTTTACATAAAAAAATTTATAAAAATATTATTTAAAGTGAAATGTCAATGATATTTTTAAAATTATGAGAACAATAATGGTTATTTTGATTTAAAGTAAAGAGACTATGATAAGTTATATTATTATTTATAAAAATTTCAATATAATGGTGATGTCTATGATTATTGACATGCAAACATAATTAACCTTAATGAAGATATATGAAATTTATTGGATTGTTACGTACATTTGACATGTAGAGTTTGTCCTCCATATGTTTTTTTCCATTCATAACTAAAATGACCACTGTATAAATTATAATCAAGTAACACATATTCAATTATAGAAAAAAGTAAAAAATTACAATAGGTCATAACTAATATCAAAATGAGTCATAACTAACTATTACTTGATATATAGTGATAGCCAAAATAAGAACCACAAGAAGTTATAACTAAATTATATCTAACACTACAATGTGTCATAACTAAAGCCCACGAAAATCATAATTACGACATATGATAAACACTTTTTTTTATGGTGTGTTTTATAGAATTTCTCTACTAAAATATATTATTTCTATCTCAACTTATATTCTTTTTTAATTTTTCAATCTACCTATAAATAGTTACTCCCCAATATTTATATAAAATTTAATCTCAAATCCTATAATTTAAAATTCACATTTATCCAAATGGACGCTTAATATTTAAGTTTAGTAATATCTCATTGTTGTTTATTATAAAAAAAAAAAAAAATATTTGCTTGGTTAGAATTTTCCAAAAATACTTTTCAAAAAATTCTACTTTCTTGTTTTTCGGATTTTTTTATTTATTTTTACTGAATTTTTTTAATTTTTAGACATATCTAACATAAATATACCTAAAAAGTAAAAAAATTGTGAAAAAAACCTTTTAAAAATTCACTTAATACCAAAAATACAAAAAAAAAGTATATGAAAATTCTGTACATTATTTGTATTTTTATGTATTTATTAATTTTTTAAAATATTTTTTCACAAATTTTTTAAATACATCTAAGTAAAATTCATCTAAAAAAGTAAAAAAATATTTTTAATATTTTAAAAATATTCACTAAAAACAAAAAAACACGAAAACCAAAAAACTCAATTTTTAAAAAACTTAATTCAAAAAACTCAAACCAAACACACTGATGTTATCATTAATTTGTGCCCCCTCTCCATCAAATTCCTGACTATGCCACTGGCAATAGCGACGGCCAAACCGCGGCAATAGCCCCGTCGGCATATCCTTATTGTAACGTTTTCCGCAAACACTGGTATAGTTATTTTTATTGCGACGGTCGATGTAGTGACATTTATAAATGTCGCTATATCTTAAATTTGCCAATTATTTGCTAACTTTATAGTGACAAGTCGACTGCTACTATATCCTTCACTTTTGCGACATTTTGTGAACCGCTACTATATTTTGACTATGTTCCATCAGTTTTACATTGTCACTATAGCCATAGAATTCTTTTTAAATTTTATTTACAACGACGGTCATTAACCGCGGTTGTAGGCTATACATATATATATATATATATATTGGTGAATAAGTCATAAATAAAACAACAAAAAACTACAAGATACAAGCGGTATACCCTAGGAGTTAACCAACTATCCAAAGATACATAAACCAAAACACACAAAAAAAGACAATCTAGACAGCAAAAACCATCATGTTCACACACCACATAAGCAAAGAGCAAATGAGGGCAAGAACAAGGTAAACAAGACAAAAAAAACCTAAGAGCAACATAACCTGGTTACACTGAAAAGATCCAAACAACAAAAGGAACTAGAAACAAAACCCAAAAGGCCATATTACATAGACAATTTGATTACAAAATGATCAAAACAAACACCATAGCCCCTAAGGCAGCAGACAACAGTAAACTGTGGACAAACTGTTGGCAGTAAACACCAGCCACAGCACCATGCACCAGTAGCAATGACACCAGGCGTCAAAGCAAACAGCAGCAGCCAACAAAAAGCCAACAACCTGCCAAAAGCATGCACCAACAGCAACACCAGCAGAAAATTGTAGGCTATGTTTACTATTCAATTACCAATAATATATAGCTTGAAATTTTCAATGATTTGGTAACCATTAATGGTTGTCTATGAATTTATGATATTACTAAAATTATATTAGCCAACCAAATAATAACTCAATGAGCTATCTATGAAAAATAAATAAATAAATAAATAAAACTATTATAAAAAGTTAAAATCTCAAAAGTTTTTTTTAAATATATATCACAACATTTTTATATACGGATCTTACTAATAATGTCTTTAAGATAAAGGAATAAGAAAAAATTAAAAAAATATGGGATATTTTTTTTATTTATTTCTGAATACTTTTCACTAATTTTATTCATATAATGTTTTTGTAACATTTTTATTTATTTTTAAATTTTTTTTTTTTTATTAGAATTGAATCTCACGAAAGTTAAACATCCTAAATCTTGGTGTCATTAAAAGTTTATTCCAGACATCCGATTATCAAAAAAATTAAAGTGCGTTTAAGACTGTCTTTAAAAATAATTAAATACCAAAATATTTATAATTTCAATACTTTTTTTTTTACATATCTCAAAATACATTTATATATCTTAATACATATTTCATACATTTTAATATATTTTTCAACACTAATAACAACTCTTAAAATTATTTTTAACATTTTCACGTTTTAATATATTTTAATAAATTTAAAACGTGGTAATGGAAGGTAGCATGCAAATGCACGAATTCAAAGGAATAGAGAGGGCCGGTATAACGATGTCTTGACCTATTCAAACGGCGCGAGACCAACTAGCCGTGATCCCGTAGTCCGGAAAACAAATTAAAATGTCCTTAATACCCCCAAACCTCCTTACTCTTGATCCAGAGAATCGAAGGCTACATTAGTAAACAGAGCCTTGTTTTTTTAGGTGGACTTACGTTAGCCCTTGTTTTCAAACCATGAACCGAAATAATCCACAAGAGGGGCCTACAAGGTTCTTAATGACAAGAACAGGTTTTGGAGAGGTTATTTGTTGTTGTTAACCGCTTAGCTTATTTTGTAATAATGTTATTCATTATTATATTTACATATTATATTTTATTTTATTTTAATCCTTATGGTTTGATGTCAGATCACTTTAACCCATATGATTCAAATATAGCCAAAAAAAACAAAAAAAAAAACTCTGGTAATTTTGGACCAAAGTGTAACCTTAACCCCCTTTTAACTATAGGAGTAAATTACACTTTACCCCTTAAACTATCACTGTATGTCAATCTATCCCCTTAATTAAAAAATATTTGATTTTCAATTTAAAATACAAAATTTAATTTTTTTAAAATAATTTTTTGTATTTTTTATTATTAGTAATTTGTTTTGTATTGTAGTCAAAAAATTGAAAATTTTAAATCCATCTAAAATTTAAATATTTGTGAAGAATTTTTTTTTTAAAAAAAAATCGCTAAAGAAACAAAAATTTGGTTTTTTTTATATTTTTTATATTCCTTCTCTTTAGTAAACATTTTTTTAGAATTTTTCATACATATTTTCGTTGTTTGGTTTTTCAATTTTTAACAAACTAAAAAATAATTTAGTGATGAAATGAAAAATATAAGAAAGTCCAAAGGTGATTAGTTGAAAGGGGTAAAGTAATATGAGGTGATAGTTATTCAAGGGGGGAAACAGTGTAATTTATCCAACTGATAAAAGGACATTTTAGCATAAAGGTCCAAATTGAAAACAATTAGTAGATGTGAGGGGTTAGTTGTTATAAATTTTAATTGAAAAGGGTAAATTGATATAAGACAATAGTTGAAGGGGGTAAGTGGAATTTACCCTATTTTCTTTCTCTCTTATTTCTCATCCACTTCATTCATAATTTCTAACATTAATTCAATTAAATCACAATTAATTCTAAATTCTTAATTATTTATTTTAATTATTTATTTTTTAATATAATTATATTTTAAATTACAATTAATCCTAAATCTGTAATTATTTATTGTAATTCCTAACATTTTAATTTAATTTTAATTTTAATTACATTTTAGATCACAATTAATCATAAATTATTAATTATTTATTTTAATTCCTAACTTCTTAATCTAATTTTAGTTTACTTAGGCTTAGATCAATTCTTAATTCTTAATTATTTTATATTTTAATTTAATTATATTTTAAATCACTCATTATTTATATGTTAATTTTATTTTAATTAATATCTTAATATAATTTTAGGTTTAGAGAAGTTTGGAGTAAAATTGTCTTTTTATTGTGTTAATTTCACTTAATTTTTTCAAAAAATCAAGCCCACGCTAAAAATGGTATGCGTGATACATCTTCTGTTAGTTCGAAAGAAAGAATTAATGGTGACACTTTAATTCAAAATCAAATAGAGATTTTCTAATATATTTAAACCATATGGGATTAGGTATTTTGGACTCAAATCATATAGTGAAGTAAAATATTTTTTTTCTATATTTATGATGTGATATGTCACTATCATATTCATAATAAATATGTAGTTAGTTGTATTCCTTAAATTAATATAAGAATAACATACAAGATAATAGATGAAAAATGATATACAAATGTGATTAATGATTTATTTTGAGGGAGTAAAGTTTTTGGTTTTGTGCACATGGGTTAGAAGAGAAATGGCTGGTAGCTCGAAAACCTTGGCTCGAGATTGGCTCGAATTTATAAAACGACGCCGTTATATATATATTTTTTCTCTTTTTGTGTCTGAAGCAGACACAGGGGGAGAGGGAGAGTTACGAAGGAAGAGAGAGAGAGAAGGAAAAAGAAGAGAGAGAAGGAAGGGGAAACAGGGTAGCCCCAAATTTTGCTGATGAAGATGACGATGATGTTGAAGATGATGATGATGTTCAAAGTCTGAAGCTGTTCAAAAAAAAAATTGATCTGGATGATGGCGGTCGGTGAGGATGAAAGGAGAAGAGAAGATGTGGATCGCAGATCTGGATCCAGATCTAGATTTTTTTGTTGATGAAGATGATGAAGATGATGATGATGTTGAAGATGAAGATGAAGATGAAGATGATGATCCAGATCTAGATCATAATCAATAATTTTTTTTGGGGGGATAATAATTTTTTATGTAGATCAAATTTCTTCTTCTTCTTTTGAAATTGGTTATAATCCCTCTCTCCCCCTTCATTGGTATCTTCACCTTCATTGATTTTGAAAATTTCTGCATCTTCTCTTCATTGATAATTTTTTTCTAGGTCTGGGTCTGCCCATTGTGGCTTGAGTTTTGGTAGCTCATTTTATGATTTTTTTCGCCTATTTTCAAGAGAAGATGAAGATGATGCTCGAAATATTATAAATTATCCTTTTCATTATTGATGATCCGGATCTGCAGATGATGTAAAAATATATATTCAGATGATCCGGATCTGCAGATGTAAAAATTTCTGCTCTCTGCAATTTTCTTCTTCTTCTTCTTCCTTTTCTCTGCATTTTTCTGCAGATTAAAAATTGGGTTAACATCATCAGTTTAGGCATCCCTCTTCTTTCTTCTTCTTCTTCATCGTCTCAGTTTCAAATCCGAATTTATTTGAACTAGATCAACATCAATGAAGAAGATGAACATCAAAGATGAACATCAATGAAGAAGATGAACATCAGCTGAACCAGAAAAAACACGGAAAAAAATTTTTAAAAAAAAAAAAAAAAAAAGAGACACCAAAACGACGTCGTTTTGGTGTCGAGCCAGATTCGAGCCTCGAAATTTCGAGCTACGAATCGGAACTGTAGGTTAGAAATAACAATGGCAATAGAAGAAAGAGTGACGAGGTGCGGTGGAAAAGCATTTAGTGTGTTTGATTTCAATTTTGTAGATTAAATTTTTTAAAAATTAAATTTTTTGTTTTTTGTATTTTTTTATTTTTAGTGAATAATTTTAAAATTTTAAGAATTTTTTTTATTTTTTGGATATACCTTATTTAGATGCATCTAAAAAATAAAATATTTGTAAAAAAATATTTTAGAAAAATCAATAAATATACAAAAATATGAAAAATATACAGAATTTTTATTTTTTTTTAAATTTTGGTATTTAGTAAATTTTTTAAAGATTTTTTTCATAAATATTATACTTTTTAAATGTATTTATGTAAGATGTATCTAAAAATTAAAAAAATTACTTAAATATTAAAAAAATTAGTAAAAATAAAAAAAATAAAAGATTTCAATTTTTAAAACATTAAATTTAAAAAACTCAAAACAAACCAACCGAATAGAACTGTATACTAAAGGCTCTCACGCAGTTACTTTCATGTGATGAAGTGATACAGGAGGAGACCACCAAATCAATGACATTGTCATAATAGGTAGTGATACATAGCTCTAATATTAGAGTTTTAACATGAGTTTTAGTGAGGTGTCAAACAAAAAAAAAAAAAAAGAAAAACAAGCCAGAATATCACATCGGATCTACCATTAGAGCTCTATTAAAGCTCATAAATTAGAGCTCTCAAATATTATTATTATTGTTAACCAAAAGACAACCTAAGAGGGGGGTGAATTAGGTTTTTACAATTAAAATTAATAATGTCCTAGTAAAAATTATGACTAGCATAATAGATAAATATAATTAATGAAATAAAAATAATTAAAACAAGTGTCTTAACAATTATGTCAGTTAATGATTTTAGTACAGTAAAAATGTGAAATATAGTTATGGCAATTTAAAATAAAATAGAGAGATAAGGGACAGAGAGGCATACAAATTTATAATAGTTCAGTTTCAACTCGGCCTACGTCCACTCCTCAAGCTTCGCTTGAGATTTTTCACTATCTTCTAGCTTCACAGAAGTGCTAGCAACCTCTTTACAAATGGAGCAATCAACCACAAATTTTATATAGACTTCACAAATCCAAACCCTTGTAAATCTTAGCTGATTCACAATTACTCTTAAGATTTCAAGAATACAGTGTTTGCAACACTTTTACAATATGAAATGGTATTTTTGCTTTCAAAAAAAGCTTACAAAAAATATCTCTCAAAGATAGATATATAAAATGAAACTTTGATTTTTCTGTAAATCTCACACAGGAAAGATGGGCTTAAAGCTATAAAGCCCAGTGTATAATTTCTGAGAATAGATGTGAGTGATTATAGATTAAAGAATATTTTTAAATTTTTTGTAACTTGTTTACATTAGAGGCTTTGGTATATATAAAGAAAATTATAGCCGTTTATAGCCGTTGTATTCGTTTGAATTTATAGCCGTTATAGTCATTTGAATTTATAGCCGTTGTACTTCCATCATTACCAATTTGAATATCGTCCACTCCATCATTACAAATTTGAATATCTTCCACTTGAACCTTTTGAACCTTTTGGCCTTTTGAACCTTTATAGCCGTTTATAGCCGTTGTACTTCCATCATTACTAATTTGAATATCTTCCACTTGAACCTTTTGAACTTTGTGGCCTGCTGCTGTGTTAGGCTATTTGAACATTTGCTTTGGACTGTTTGAACTCCTGTAATAATCAAATATTAAATACATTCTAACAACATTTAGGATAAAGGTTTAGGTGAGAAATAATGGGACAAAATAAATTTGGATTATATTTTTCTCTTTCAAATAAATCATCAAAATAAATTTTGATTAAAATATAATTAAATAAATCATCAAAATAAATTTTGGATTCTATTTTTCTCTTTCAAATAAATTAAAACATAATTAAATAAATTATCAAAATAAATAAGTCTAACAATCTCTCTATTTTTTATGATGGCACACAATAATGTTTTGATTTGATTTGGGAGTAACAAGGGCTCCCCCTTAAGTCATGTTCCCTGAATTTATTTCTAAATACATAGGTTAGCACATGTGTAATAAATAAGCTTTAATCAGTAACATGATATAAGATTAAGATATCAAACTATAAATACATAATCATCAGATTAGTTTTCAAATAATACCATAATTTGAAAATAATACCATAATACATAACATCATATAATTTTTCCCCCTGTGACATTATCAAAAGGAAAGCATGGGTCAGAAACTGGAGGAGGAGGAGGAAAATAAGAGTGATAAATGGCTTCAAAAAATAGAGAATCAAAACATAGATAAATACATACATATATAAGATTCACCCGCGTCTCCTTTTTTTTCGTCGAAAATCACGTCGGACGTGCGTCCTCGCTTTTGCGTCAGCCGACCGACAAAAGCGAGACGGGTCAATCAGTCAATCAGCTGCCTCAGCTCTCTCTCCCTCTTGTCGTCTTCTCCTCCGTCTTCTTCTTAATCACTCTCTTCGCCTTCTTCTTCCTCATTGGCTTTGTGAGAGAGATAGAACAGAGAGACTGAGCAGAGCAGAAAGGTTGCCAAAAACCACTCTCCTTTCGATTACATCTCTCTCTCCTACTACATGGCCTCGTCCCGTCCCCTTACTCTCTTTCCAGACTTGAATGATCCCGTAAGCGCTGCTGGGCCGAGTGCCTCGGCTCCCACTCTTCCCAACCTTCCTATAATGTCGATTGAGCAAATAATGGCAGCTCAATCAGACATTGAAGCCAATCATTTCACACTGACGTCCTGTATGGAGACGGTGACTGCAGTCATAAAATTGGCGCACCGATTGTAGAACAGGACGAGTGAGCTCCATCAGGTCAATGCCCAACTCGCTCTGTTCCAGCGCATGTACAAGGATGCATGAGCAAAGATAGGTGCACTGAAGGTCGAAAATAAAAGAGCTTAAACGGAAGACCACCTCCATGGCCTAATTTGGAGTAACGTCGTTCTTGGCCTTTAATAGTCAGCGGGGGAATCGTCGTTCTCGACGAAAGCACGGGGGCAGGGGCGTCAAGGGTCGCCCAAGGTGATAAAAAGAAGAAGAAAACGATAGAAGATGCGAGTAAGTAAGATCGGCGTATGGCTAGAAAAAAATAAAGGGCTTTTTTTTTTCGTATGTTTATTTTGATCGGCGTGTAACCATTAAAAAAAAATGAAAGGTATTTTTTTTATGTAAATATTTGTATTTTGATTTGTTTTTGTTTTTATAGTTAAGTACTAAAAAATGAAATTAAAAAGCAGAAAAAAAATAAGAAAATTAAGTCCAAACAAAAAATAATAATGAGAAAAAAAAATTAAGCCTAATAGCAAAATAAAAAAAATAAAATAATACCAGCAGAAATTAAACTTAATGGGACATTGGTGTTGCTAGAAGGGTAATGTAAAAAAAAATACCATGAGGGTTTAAAAAAATCAATATATGCAAAGTTAATTTTACCTCAAGATGCAAGATGCAGAATCCAAAAAAAAATCTCAATTGAGAATTAAACAAACTGTTAAGGAGAATAAATGTATGAAGGACTTGAGAGCATTCAACTGATATAAAATGTTTCCATATCAATGTACCAATACACATATATCATTTTAACAAAAATTCAAGTTTCATAATCATAACAAAAAACTTTTTAAGTAGAAATCGACATTCCAAGCTCGCCACGAATAAAATTGAAGCGATCCTCACTTAGGGGTTTTGTGAAAATATCTACCAATTGCTTGTCGGTATTTACAAATTCAAGTACAATATCCCCTTTTTGAATATGATCTCTTAAAAAATGATGTCAAATTTCAATATGTTTTGTTCGTGAGTGTTGAACCGGATTTTTGCTTAAATTGATAACACTAGTATTATCACATTTAATAGGGATATGATCATAATGTAAATCAAAGTCCTCCAATTGTTGTTTCATCCAAAGTATTTGAGCACAACAACTTCCGGAAACTATATATTCAGCTTCAGCTGTTTGATAAAGTAACAGAATTTTGCTTTTTGCTAAACCAAGATACTAATGAGTTACCAAGAAAGTGACAAGTGCCACTAGTGCTTTTTCTATCAAGTTTGCAACTGGAAAAGTCGGCATCCGAGTAACTAATTAAATCAAATACAACACCTCTAGGATAAAATAGTCCCAAATTTTGAGTGTTAACAAGATATCTAAAAATTCTTTTAACAGTACTGAGATGTGATTCCTTAGGATTTGATTGATATCTAGCACACATACAAACACTAAACATAATATCGGGTCTACTTGCAGTTAAATAAAGAAGTGAGCCGATTATAACTCGATATTTTGTTTGATCAATGTACTTACCTTTTTCATCCTTGTCTAGCTTAATAGATGTGCTCATAGGTGTTCCAGCTATTTTTGAGTCATACATACCAAACTTTTTGAGTAGTTCTTTTGTGTACTTAGCTTGATTGATAAAAATTCCTTCCTTACATTGTTTGATTTGAAACCCAAGGAAATAATTTAGCTCCCCCATCATGCTCATCTCAAAACAATTCAAATTTCTCATTTTCAAGTTCTCTACCATGATCGGTTCGAATATTAGTAATAAGACAACCTTTTTCATTTTGAATTCTACGACAGAGTTTTGTGAAAGAAAATAATATTTCATCTTTGTGTGCTAAAAACATAACCCATGTAAATCTTGAATAATCATCAATTATAACAAGACAATAATACTTACCATCTAGACTAAATGTCCTTGAAGGACCAAATAAATCCATATGCGATAATTGTAAAGGTCTAGTTATGGAAATATGAGATTTTGATTTAAACGATATTTTAGTTTGTTTTCCTTATTGACAAGCACTACAAAGATGATCTTTTTCAAATTTAATTTTTGGAAGTTCAATGACCAAATCATTTCTCAAAAGTTTAGCAATTAAATCCATATGAGCATGACCAAGTCTTCTATGCCATAACCAACTATTTTTATTATTAACATATAAACATTTAATATCACTAGCATAGAGATCATTAAGATGAAAAACATAAATATTATTATGGCGATTACCAACGAATAAAGTTTTATGATCATTTGTGCTTTCAATTGTGCAATGTAATTTATCAAAAATAACTCGATTACCTTTATCACATAATTGACTAATACTAAGTAGGTTATGCTTAAGTCCATCAACAAATAAAACATTTTCAATAGAATGGTTAGGAGAAATACCGATGTTACCAATACCGATGATTTTTCCTTTCTTGTTATCTCCAAAAATAACAAGGCCTCCATCTTTGGATGACAGTGTAGTAAAAAAAGATTTATCTCCGGTCATGTGTCTGGAACATCTACTATCAAGGTATCACTTCCCTTCTTTAGCTTTGGACTTAAGGCAAACCTACTAGATGACAATCAAGTGTTGGTTTTTGGTACCTATAGTTTCTTGGGTCCTTCTTGGTTAGTTTTGTTAGATCACTTAATAATCCAAATCTTTTTAATTCTCATGTTCATATTCTTTTTGAATGAACAATAAGATATATAATGGCATTTCTTTCTACGATAATGACAAGTAATATGAGGGTGTGTCATGAGAGGTGCCTTTTCAAAAATTGTATTGAGATTCTTTTGTTTCTTAATAGGGTCATATCCAATGCCCGCTTTATTGAAAACATATCTTTGATTTCCAAGAAGCATGTTGAGATTATTTCTACCTTTTACAAAATTTTCAAGTGTTTTTGTTAAATTATCAACATTGTTTTTTAAAGCAATTTTCTCATTAGAGATGGTGTCAAAATCATTTTTCAAAACAATTTTTTCTTTCTTTAATTCTTCTACATTACTAGATAAAGATGCAACAGATTTTTTTAACACATTATTTTTGGCACAAACTTTTCTAAATTCAACTTTTAGTTCATGGAATGAACTTTCAAGTTCTTCATAAAGAGTAGTTACCTCATCTTGAGTAGAGTCTTCATCTTCAAGAGCCATGAGACACAAGTTGGCTACTTCATTTTCAATTTCATCACTTGAGCTTTCATCTTCACTTTCTCCCCAAGCTGCTACCATGGCCTTCTTGTTTCTTTTGCAGTATTTTCCATGATTTTTCAATTTTGGACAATCGATATTCATATGTCCAAGATTTTTGCACTCATAGCAAATAATAGGCTCTTTCTTGTTATCTTTATTGTACTCATTCTTAAAAGGTCTTCTTCCTCCATAATTGTTTTTCTTGAAGTGCTTTTTGAGATTTCTACTAAACATGGCATAGCTTTTATCACTGGAGTTTTCATGTTCTTCTTTATTTGATGAGGCTTTGAATACAATTCAACTTTTCTTTTTGTTTTTAACATCTTCATGTCCTTTCATGGTGATCTCATGAGTCGTAAGGGAACCCATAAGCTCATCCAATCCAAGTGTGGAAAGATTTCTGGCTTCTATAATGGCGGTGACCTTTGCTTCCCAATTCTTTGGTAAACACCTAAGAATTTTTCTTACCAACTCATTGTTAGTGTAAGTTTTGCTAAGAGATTTCAAAGAGTTTACAATTTCAGTAAATCTAGTAAACATACTTGAAATAGATTCATCAGAGTTCATTTTAAACGATTCATAACTATGAACAAGTATATCAATACGAGATTCCTTCACTTGGTTTGTACCTTCATACGTTACCTCAAGTTTGTCCCAAATTTCTTTTGCCAAACCACAACTTGAAATTCTATTATACTCCTTAGAGTCTAATCCACAAATAAGGGTGAGTTTGGCTTTAGTATTGGCTTGCAATAATTTATGATCTCTCTCATCACATTCATCTTCAGTTTTAGGTACACTAATATTGTCTACTAATTTGATAGGAATTTTTGGACCTTTGGTGACAATAATCCACATGGCATAATCAGTGACTTGTAGGTATAGGGTCATCTTATTCTTCCAATGACTATAGTTGTTTTCGTCAAACAATGGTGGCCTATTTGTGGCTTGTCCTTCAGCTAAGGTTGCTGTGGATCGAAACTTCTAGATGGTTAAATCTAAAACAAGAGCCTAGGCTCTGATACCAATTGTTACCCAAAAGACAACCTAAGAGGGGGGTGAATTAGGTTTTTACAATTAAAATTAATAATACCCTAATAAAAATTATGACTAGTACAATAGATAAATATAATTAATGAAATAAAAATAATAAAAACAAGTGTCTTAACAACTATGTCAGTTAATGATTTTAGCACAATAAAAATGTGAAATATAGTTATGGCAATTTAAAATAAAATAAAGAGATAAGAGAGAGAGATGCAAATAAATTTATAGTGGTTCGGTTTCAACTCGGCCTACGTCTACTCCTCAAGCTTCACTTGAGATTTTCCACTATTTTCTAACTTTATAGAGGTGCTAGCAACCTCTTTACAAATGGAACAATCCTCCACAGATTTTCCACAGACTTCACAAGTCCAAACCCTTGTAAATCTTAGGTGATTCACAATCACTCTCAAGATTTCAAGAACACAGTATTTGCAACACTTTTACAATATGAAATGGTATTTTTGCTTTCAAAAAAAGCTTACAATAAATATTTCTCAAAGATAGATATATAAAATGAAATTTTGATTTTTCTGTAAATCTCACACAGGAAAGATGGGCTTAAAGCTATAAAGCTCAGTGTATAATTTCTGAGAATAGATGTGAGTGATTATAGATCAAAGAATATTTTCAGGTTTTTTGTAACTTGTTTACATTAAAGGCTTTGGTATATATAAAGAAAATCATAACCGTTTATAGCCGTTGTATTCGTTTGAATTTATAGCCGTTTATAGCCGTTGTAGTCATTTGAATTTACAGCCGTTGTACTTCCATCATTACCAATTTGAATATCGTCCACTCCATCATTACAAATTTGAATATCTTCCACTTGAACCTTTTGAATCTTTTGGCCTTTTGAACCTTTATAGCCGTTGTACTTCCATCATTACTAATTTGAATATCTTCCACTTGAATCTTTTGAACCTTTTGGCCTGCTGCTGTGTTAGGTTGTTTGAACCTTTGTTTTGGGTTTTTTGAACTCCTGATTTAATCAAATATTAAATACATTCTAACAACATTTAGGATAAAGGTTTAGGTGATAAATAATGAGACAAAATAAATTTGGATTATATTTTTCTCTTTCAAATAAATCATCAAAATAAATTTTGATTAAAATATAATTAAATAAATTATCAAAATAAATTTTGGATTCTATTTTTCTCTTTCAAATAAATTAAAACATAATTAAATAAATCATCAAAATAAATAAGTCTAACAATTATCATAATTGATATATTTTCCAACTGATTCATTCAACCACTAGTCATCTAATCGAAAAAGTTTATAATTTTAATTATTAATATTTATATTATTGTTTTTATAAATATATATTTTTGACAATCACTGATGTGTCTCAATAGAAAATTATGAAAGCTCCTCATTTGTCCAATTTATTTATTTTTTAGAACTGTTTGGCACAATTTATTAGAATACAATTTCTTAAAATAAAAGCACTATAAGAGATCCTAAATTTCATCATATGCTACATTTATTATATTTTTTTAAAGCAAATATTATGTGTTATCAATTTTTATCACCATTTTAAGTAACCTACTTCTTGTGTACTTATGATTGGTTTTATTGTTTTGAAATAATTATTCATTAATTAGTAAAAATAAATAATATGTAATCTGATAATATAAAAAGGTAAAACAACAAATGATACATAACTGTTCTTTCTTTTTATCTCATTTTGGTTGTTTGGGACGACCTAAATAAGTGTACTTTTTATCTTTTTACGAAAAGATGTGTAGAAAAGTAGAGAGATGATGTGATGAAAAAAAAATAAAAAGATAAAAAAATGAATTATTTTTGAGTTGTCAAACTTAACCTTAATATGGCACGTTCATATAAATGTTGAATATTAATGAGACCCATATAAAACTCGTCACCAATAGTTGTGGATGTAGCACATTAGGTATTAATAAAAAGTTTAGATTATCTCATGTTGATCATTTTAATTTGAAAAAGCGGTTGGATTTAATAGACCCTTTTGGAGTCAATTTCGGTAATCTAAATCTTTAACTTTTTATTTTAGAACTCGTTGAATAGAATATTCATATAAAAATTAACATAATCGGACATAGATAATTGTATTTTTGAATGATATTTGTATTATAAAAAATGAATAGCTACTCTTAAAATTAGAATTATTGCCTATTTTTTTAAAACAATTGTGATTCAAATATATAGGTTTCATTTGGGATGCAAGTTAGCTTTTTTGACTAAGAATTGGCCTTTTTATTTTTTTGACCTTTGTAAAAGAAAATATGTAATAATTATGATTTGGATGTGACAACTTTTAATCTAAGCTAAAAAACTTATTTTGTTTTTTTATAACTAAAATAGCCCCAACCTAATCCAAACCCACATGCCAAATGACTACATAGTTACTACTATCCAATAATCTTAATTTTTTATATAAATATTCTACTTACTTAAAAAGTGAATGGTTTGAATCACTAAGGTAGACCCCAAATTGAGTGTATCAAGGCCAAATACTCTCTCAAATTGACAAGTTAGATGGCCAATTTTAAAAAAAGGGTAAATTACAAATACATCCCCCTAAGGTTTCTTTAAAGTACAAATTGTCCATGTGGTTTGAAAAATTATAAATACCTCATTGTTAGTATTTTTATTTAACAAAATTAATTAAAAAATAAAATGCATAATTGTTCTCCTATATAATAATAAAATTACCTAAATTATTAATTGAAATATATTTCTAACATTATTAAAAATTGTTAATTAACTTAATAATTTATTAATAAATGGGGCGATTTGTTATGAAATCAAAAATCTCATGAAGTGGAATGTAATGTTAATCAAAGTTCAGGGAGTATATTTGTAATTTATCCAAAAAAAAAATACAATCTTAAGTAAAATATGATAGAAAATGATTTCGAGTGTAACATTATTAATTTTTTAGCGGCAATAATTTAATGGAATTAGTATCATTCAAACAAATCACCATGGACACTAAGTTGCTCTTTCTAGTTCTCATGACAAATTTGGAACAATAATGCTATAATAGTTACATTTGTATATCATAAATTGAATTATCATTTTATGAGTTATCTGTGTGTTAGTAGCGCAGCGGTGACATATAAAATGAGAAACAATTTATTTGTATTTGCCCCGTTTGGAAAGAAGGTTAGAGGTTATAATAGTTAATAAAAATAAAATATATTAAAATAGTTAATAAGATAAAATATTAAATTTAAATCATAATCATTTTATTTTTTCTCTCACAATCAACAAATCAACTATAAAAAAAAAAAAAAAATTAAAAAAAAAAAAGCCAACTTTCTTCCCAAACATTATTTTTTTCGCTAGGCTAAAGTAGCTAAAAAGTTAAAATTTTAGGAAGAAGGCTTTTTAGCTTTTTTGGCTAAAATAGTACTAAAAGACAAAATAGACTAAAATAGCCAATAAGAAAAAATATCATATCAAACTCATAATCATTTTATTTTTTCTCTCATAAACATCACATCCAACTACAAAAAAAATTCAATCATCTTTCCAAATACAAAAATTTTAACCTATTAAAATAGCCAACTAAAATAACGACTTTCCAAACACTTACATAGTCAAGTTCCCAAAATTCAAATTGGAATGTTGTACAAGTATTTGGCATTGCTTTTGCTTCTTGAAAATGCGAGGAAGCAACACCATGATTTATTGAAAAAAATAAAATGTCATATTTAAATCATAATTATTTTATTTTTTCTCTCATAATCATTAAATTAACTATAAAAAAGAAAAAAAAAGAAGGAATCACTTAACAGTTGGACAGTGAAAAAAAAAAATACACAAACGTGGAGGGGTGCAAGTGAGACTTGCACCCCCACAACTATTCACTTGCACTCCATTACAGATTCACTTTCACCTCTTATGTTTTTGTAATTTTTTTTCTATGCCCTACTGTCAAGTAATTACCTGAAAAAAAAAAAAAAAAAAAAAAAATCAACTTTCTTCCCAAACATAATTTTTTTAGCCAAGCCTCTTTTGGAAACCAAAAAAAAAGCCACCTCTTTTTCCGAATTTTTTTTGTGTTTAGTATTTTTTTTTTCAAAATTATGTCAATTTTTTTTTACTTTTCCGGTCCATCTTATCGAGACGAATCTAAAAGTGTATATATATATTTGAACAATTTAAAAAAAAAAAATCAAAAAGCCAAAATAAGTATTAAAAAAAAATTATTTATTTTTGCTTATTTTTGTCTTTTCTGATTTTTTTTTTTAAATTATAAATTTCCGGTTCATCTTGTCGAATCTAGAAACTTAAAATTTTTTTAAAAAATTTAAATTTTTTTTTACTAAAGACGAAAATAAGCGCACACAAAAATATATAAATAGTGTTGGGTGGTCTTGGGCCTCTCTCAACCCCAAAAGCTAGCTCAAGAGGTGAGGCTTTCCCTCACACTTATAAACTGACCACCAGCCCCTTCCACAACTGATGTGGGATAACCCCAACAATCTCCCCCTCACACATCGGGCCCTGGGTCGGAGCAGCGACAACCCGTTTCTCCCGTGGACTATTGGGCTGAGACTTGTTGGTAAACCTGGGCTCTGATACCAGTGTTGGGTGGTCTTGGGCCTCTCTCAACCCCAAAAGCTAGCTCAAGAGGTGAGGCTTTCCCTCACACTTATAAACTGACCACCAGCCATGTTAAAGCATAAGCATGTTAAAGTTTTCTCTATGTAACAGTATGTAATAGCTTTCTCTATATGTCAATCTGTTAGACAGTTAGTCAGTTAGTGCCTCTGTTAGGAAGTTAGTAAGTTTGTTAGTTTGTTACAGATAACAGTTAGTTTGTTACTTGAACCTCTGTATATATTGAGCTCTGCTCATACATTCGAAATTAATGAGAATCAGTTTACTATTTTCCACATGGTATCAGAGCATTGAATAAGCTCTAACGAGCATTGATTCTTGGTTCCAATGGCTGATCCTCTTGCTTCTTTTTCAGCCTCAGTTTCTTCATCTTCTTCCACTATCTTGCCTCCAAACCTGACACTTCTCATCTCAAATCTGTCCTCATTTGTAACAGTGAAGCTTGATACTTCCAATTTTCTGATTTGGCGCAATCAGATCCAAAATATGTTAAGAGCTACTGGTTTGCTTGGATATGTTGATGGATCAATTCCATGTCCACCAGCACAGATCAAGGACTCTTCTGGTTCTGATATATCTAATCCCACACGAGTTCAATGGGATCTCATAGATGCACATCTGCTCAGTTGTCTTACGGCAACTCTATCTTCTCCAATTTATTCATCTGTTGTACAGTTTCAACACTGTTATGAAGTATGGAATGCTTTGATCAAGAGATTCACCATTCTTTCTCGATCACATATTCATCAACTCAAGAATAAATTGAATACTGTGTCCAAGAAAGGTGCATCCATGGAGGAGTATTTGACTCGGATCAAGGAATTGTCAAATCAGTTGGCACTTGCATCTGCTATAGTTGAAGATGAAGATCTTGTGTTAATCACATTGAATGGCCTCCTGGACGAGTATGACTCTTTTAAGACTGCCATTCGCGCCCGATCAGATGGAATTTCTATGGATGAATTGTGTGCCTTGCTTTGTTCCGAATCGATTCATGTTGAACTTAAAGCACACAAATCATCTCCTATTGAGCAACCTAATGTTGCTTTCTCTGCTGCTACTCACAGTTTTCATTCAAATCAGCCTGGTTCTTCTGGATTTTCTCGTGGTTCACAAGGTCGCTATTTCTCTAAAGGAGGCAGAGGAGGTCGGTTCTCTCAGCCCTCTCGTGGTCGATTTGGTTCCAGAGGCAGAGGGCGTAATGGACCAGTTTGTCAAATCTGTGGTGTTTTTGGTCATGTTGCATTTGATTGCTGGCATCGGTTGGATGCTCAATATCAACCTTCTCATGGTTCTCATGGTCAATATCAACCTTCTCATGGTCAATCTTCATCCCAGACTGTGTCTCATCCTAAAGTCTTTGTGGCCTCTTCTTCTCATCCAACTCCGTCCATATCTTCCTCCTCTTCCTCTGCCATGCCTTGGTATTTGGACTCGGCTGCCACTGATCATATGACCAATGATTTGAACAGTTTCAATGTCTATCAAGACTATCCAGGTACTGATCGTATTACTGTTGGTAATGGCCAGTCTGTTTCTATTCATCACACTGGTCAAGGTATTTTACCTACTCCTCGTTTCTCTTTTCGTCTCAATCATATCTTGCATTCTCCTGCGCTTGCATCTAATCTTCTCTCAGTTCATCAACTTGCTAAAGACAATGATTGCAACATTATTTTTGATGCTTCTTCTTTTCTGATTCAGGACAAGAAAACGAAGAGAATTCTTCACCAAGGTTTCCACACTAATGGCTTATATCATTTTCAGCCTCCTCCACTTTCATCTCATTCCTCTGCTGTGCCTCAAGCTAATTTTCATGCCTTTAATAAGAATGTTTCTGCCGAACTGTGGCATCATAGATTAGGCCATCCTTCTTCTCACAAATTTTCTGTTCAGCAAAAGTATTGCTCTTGTAAATCTACTAAGCCTACTGCTATTGACTGTTCTGAATGTAGTATTGCTAAAAGCCATAGATTGCCATTTCAATTGTCAAATTCAACTGTCAAACAACCTTTGTCTTTAATTCATAGTGATGTTTGGGGACCTTTTAATAAATCTACATCTGGCTTCAAGTTTTATGTTATCTTTGTCGATGATTTTAGCCGTTTTACTTGGCTCTATCCGTTGGCTTACAAAAGTGAGGTTTTTACTAAATTTGTTGAATTCAAATCTTATGTTGAGAAGCAATTCTCTACTTCTCTTCAAGTTCTTCGCACTGATTGTGGTACAGAATATTTCAATAATAAAATGCATGCTTTTCTTTTACATAATGGGATTGTTCATCAACATTCCTGTCCTTATACCTCTGCTCAGAATGGTGTGGCTGAGCGCAAGCATCGACACATTATTGAAACTTCCATTGCTTTGATTCATCATGCCTCTCTTCCCTTACATTTTTGGTTTGATGCAGTTGCTACTGCTACTTTTCTTATTAATAGAATGCCTTCTTCTATTCTTGCTAATAAATCTCCATATGAAGTGTTGTTTCATGCTATACCAGATTATTCTTTCTTTAGAGTATTTGGGTGTCAATGCTTTCCTTGGCTTAAACCATATAGTTCTTCTAAACTTCATCCTAAATCTGTGTCTTGTGTGTTTTTGGGATATCATCCTTTTGCTAAGGGATATAGATGTTTTGATCCTAAATCTGGTAAACTTTACTTGTCTCGCCATGTGATTTTTCATGAACACAATTTTCCTTTCTCTATGTCTTCTTCTTCACTTACTGCTCTCTCTCAGCCCTCCTCCTTGGCAGATATTCACACTTTCTTTTGGGCTTCTCCATCACTTCATCCACCTTCACATGCCCCAACTCCTGGGCAGATTTCTCAGTCTGCTTGTGCACCAGCTCCTGCTCTCTCTTCCCAGTTTTCTGCTCAGACTCAGCTTCCAGTGCTGCCAGATTTGTCTTCCCTGTCTGCTGGTCAGTCTTTGCTTCCAGTGCAGCCACCTACTGCTGCTACATCTCCATCTGGTTTGCCATCTACTTCTCCGTTGCCTCAGTCTCTAGCTCCAGCTTTACCTCCTGCTGCTCTGCCTCCATCTGGTTTGCACTCTCAGATGCCTCATTCTTCAGCCACAGATTTTCCTGCTGCTGCTATACCTGCACCCTTGCCTTGTTCTGCTGCTGGTGTCCTCTCCTCAGCACAGTCTCCTCCCTCTACTATCCATACCTCTCCTATTCACTCTATACACATTGCTCTTCCACCTCTTCCTTCTTCTTCATCTACTAATCTTCATCCTATGATCACTCGGTCCAAATCTTCTGGACCCTCTGCTTCCCTTAGTCTTTCTTCTTCTTTATATACTAATTCTGAACCTCCTACTTACCAAGCAGCCCTTACCTCTCCTGTGTGGTTTGAGGCAATGAAAGATGAGTTTGGAGCCTTACAAAAGCAGCACACCTGGTCTTTAGTTCCCTTGCCTTCTCATAAACATCAAATTAGATGTAAATGGGTCTTCAAAATCAAACGCAACTCTGATGGTTCCATTGCTCGTTATAAGGCTCGTCTTGTTGCTAAAGGATACCTCCAACAAGAAGGTATTGATTTTCAGGAGACTTTCAGTCCCGTTGCCAAGCTTCCTACAATTCGGATTATTCTTTGCCTTGCCTTACATCATCACTGGCCTCTCAAACAGTTGGATATATCCAATGCTTTCCTTCATGGTAAGCTTGAAGAAGAGGTGTTCATGACTCAGCCTCCTGGGTTTGTTGACTCTTCTGTTCCTACTCATGTCTGTAAGCTTCATAAGGCATTGTATGGACTTAAACAAGCCCCCCGTGCTTGGTATTCTACATTTTCTACCTTCTTACTTTCTCAAGGTTTTCACAATAGCCATTGTGATTCTTCTCTCTTCATTCATAAAACTCCTCATTCCATTACCATTTTAGTGGTTTATGTTGATGATATCTTGCTTACCGGCAGTGATCCTTCTCATATGCACACTTTGGTTGAACAAATGCACCTTGCTTTCTCTATGAAAGAGTTAGGTCATTTATCTTATTTTCTTGGGATTTCTGTTCATACATCTGCTACTCATTATTTTCTTTCTCAACAAAAATATGCTCAGGAGATCCTTCATAAAGCTGGGATGGCTGATTGTAAGCCGTGTTCATCTCCTATTTCTGTTAAACCTGGTCTCTCCCCTACTTCTCCTCTTCCTTTTGCTAATCCTTCTCTTTATCGAACTCTTGTTGGGGCTCTCCAGTACCTAACCATCACTCGTCCTGATATTTCTTTGGCTGTCAACCAAGCTTGTCAGCACATGCATGCTCCTACCAATGGTGATTTCAATGCTGTTAAACGTTTGCTTCGTTTTGTTAAGGGTACCCTTTCTCATGGGCTGACCTATACACCAAGCACCTTTGATCTTCATGTTTTTTCTGATTCCAATTGGGCCGGTGACACTATTGATCGTAAGTCCACATCTGGGTATTGTGTTTTTTTGGGATCCAACCTCGTTTCTTGGTCTGCCAAGAAACAGGCCACCGTCTCTCGTTCCTCCACCGAGGCAGAATATCGGGCTTTAGCTCATGCTGCGGCTGAAGTTAGTTGGCTCCGTATGTTACTTGCCGACTTGTTTCTCACTTCTCCTACTGTTCCTGTGATTTGGTGCGATAATCTGTCTGCTCTTGCTTTAGCTTCTAACCCGATGTTTCATTCCCGGTCCAAACATATCGAGGTTGATTGTCATTTTGTTCGGGAACAGGTGCTGGCTAAACGTCTTTCTCTTCATTATGTTTCCACCATTGATCAGTTGGCTGACATTTTCACCAAACCATTGTCGGTTTCTCGCTTTCAGTATCTTAAAGACAAACTCATGGTGTCTTCCCCCATGTGTTTGCAGGGGCATGTTAAAGCATAAGCATGTTAAAGTTTTCTCTATGTAACAGTATGTAATAGCTTTCTCTATATGTCAATCTGTTAGACAGTTAGTCAGTTAGTGCCTCTGTTAGGAAGTTAGTAAGTTTGTTAGTTTGTTACAGATAACAGTTAGTTTGTTACTTGAACCTCTGTATATATTGAGCTCTGCTCATACATTCGAAATTAATGAGAATCAGTTTACTATTTTCCACAAAATATATATATATAAGAAAAAAATAAAACAAGACTAAAGTAGTCGTAAAACAAAAAAAAAATCAATTAAAATAGTGGAGTATTTGGCTTTGCTTTTGCTTCTTGAAAATGCAAAGAAGCAACGCCACGATTCATTGGAGGCATTTAAACAAAAGTTTTAATTTATATTCTATTAAGTTTTAATTAAAAAAATTTAGATTTTTAAGTGTTATTAAATTTTTGATAGTCAAAATTGCCTTTCACACAATCATTGTTCATAATTTATGATTATTTATAAAGAAACATGATGATTTAATATTTGTTTTGATTTTCAAAAATTTTTAAATATCAACTTTCAAATTGAAAAAACTAAAATTTATATATATGTGCAAAAAAAAAAAAATTTAAAAATTGAAAAAAGTAACTTTTTTTTTTTTTATGCAAAACTAAAAATTTTGTATCTATAAAAGAATATGATGATAGAACATTGATGTGCAAAAATAAAAGAAAAAATAATAAAAAGAAATTTAAAATGAAAAAAATTAATAATGTTCTCAGTTTTAAAACTAAAAAAAAAATTTAATAATGTTCTTGGTTTTATTAGATAGCTAAATTAAATTAAATTAATAAGTAGGAGCACAAAAACGTTTAATCTCATACTTTGTTTTTTTCATCAATTAGTGAAACAATTATCTGAAACATTACTATGTAAAATTAATATTATTCTTAGTTTTAAAAATTAAAAAAAAAATTAATAATATTTTTAGTTTTACTAAATGGAACTTATAAGTTCAAAAAATCTTAAATAGAACCAGAACTATTATAATATTTGTAAACAGGAAACCCTTGATTGAAAAGTGAGTGAATAATCTCATGGTTTCTTCACTCATCTAAACACCTCCTCATCCTTGGCTATATCTAATTATCATTTGTTCAACGTAACTGCATGAACCCAAAGTTGTAGCAATGGCAGCTTTTGTTCTTCCCCATCTCTTCTTCTTGTTTGTTCTACCCTATTTTTCAGTAGCTCAAACTAATGGTATTGTGAAAGTGGGAGCAACTCTCACTGCAACTGAAGATGCCACTCCATGGCTTTCGGCATCTGGGGATTTTGCATTTGGATTTCACCGACTTGACAACAAAGATCTCTTCCTTGTCTCAATATGGTATGACCAGGTACCAGACAAAACAGTTGTTTGGTATGCAAATGGGGATAAACCTGCACCGAGGGGATCGAAAATCGAGCTCACTGCTGATCGCGGATTAATCTTTAGTTCCCCTCAAGGCGAACAGACTTCGATTTCAGACCCAATTATAGGTGTAGTTGCCTATGGTGTTATGAATGACACAGGCAATTTTGTGCTTGTAAACAAAAATTCTGAACCGTTGTGGCAGAGCTTCAATCAGTTTACTGATACCTTGTTGCCTACACAGATAATGGGAAATGGTAAGTTCCTCTCTTCCCGCCAATCGGAGAGTAACTTTTCTCAAGGAAGGTTCCAGCTTAGTCGGTTAAATGGAGATCTTGGGCTGAGAACCGTGAACATACCGGGTAATTTTCTTAACGACCCTTATTATTTTTTATCCACAGGAACTAGTTCTGGTTCTGGTTCTGGCCCGTCAAGTGACACACTGGCATTCAATAAATCAGGCTACTTGAGCATTTTCAGAGATGGACACGAGTTAGTCCTTTCACGGGGAGATGATGCTCGAGCATACGACTTCTATCATAGAGTAACTCTTAATTTTGATGGAGTTTTGACCCACTATAGTCATCCAAAGGCAAAAACTGGCAATTCCACTGGCACTTCGATCTGGACTGTCCTTTGGACAGTGCCAGCTAACATTTGTTTAAGCATTGTAAAGAATGCAGCTAGTGGGGTTTGTGGGTATAACAGAATTTGCAGAATCAACATAGATCAAAGGCCAGAGTGTGAATGTCCGCGACCATTTTCTTTGCTTGATCCAGCGGATGACTACAGAGGTTGCGTACCAGATTTTGTACAGGACTGCGTAAACGAACCAAGTTCTGCATCAAATCTGTACGATTTTTATGTAGTCACGAATATTGATTGGCCAACTAGTGACTATGATCGGTTGGAGCCTTACGATGAAGTGTCATGCAAAGAAGCCTGCTTGACTGATTGCATGTGTGCTGTTGCCATTTTAAGAGGCAGTTGTTGGAAGAAGAAGCTACCGCTTTCTAATGGAAGATTGGACACTAGTCTAAACTCAAAGGCCTTTATCAAATTTAAGAAAACCAACTCTTCTTCACAAAACCCTGCATTGCCTGTTCCAGACCGTAATAATCAGAACGGTCTAGTCATTTTGATGTCTGCTTTTCTAGGTACCTCTGTTTTTGTCAACTTCATACTGATTAGTGTGATGTGTCTTGGATTTTTGCTGATCTACCGCAACAAGTTGACAACAATTGGAAAAGCGGAGAGTGTTGCGGAGAGAAATTTGAGATGCTATACATTCAAAGAACTTTTAGATGCTACTGAAGGATTCAAGGAAGAACTTGGAAGAGGATCATTCGGCATTGTATACAAAGGGGTTGTGCAAATGGGTGGTTCAAACATTCATGTTGCGGTCAAGAAGTTAGATAGAATTCTTCAAGATGGTGACAAGGAATTCAAAACCGAGGTGAATGTAATCGGCCAGACCCATCATAAAAATTTGGTTCAGCTAAATGGTTATTGCTATGATGGACCTCACCGGTTATTGGTATACCAATTCCTAAGCAACGGGTCTTTGGCAGGGTTTCTTTTCGGTGATTTAAAGCTCAGTTGGAACCAAAGGACTCAAATCGCGGTTGGGATTGCTAGAGGACTTGTGTACTTGCATGATGAGTGTAGCACCCAAATCATCCATTGTGATATAAAGCCTCAAAACATACTTCTTGATGACTACTTCAATGCTCGGATTTCTGACTTTGGACTGGCAAAGCTTCTGAGGATTGATCAGAGCGAAACCCATACGGCCATTAGAGGAACAAAAGGGTATGTTGCACCAGAATGGTTTAGGAACATGCCAATCACAGTGAAAGCTGATGTGTTTAGCTTCGGAGTGTTGCTTCTGGAGATCATATGTTGTCGGAAAAATGTGGATATGGAGATTGGTGGAGAGAAAGCAATTTTAACATACTGGGCATATGATTGCTATGAAGAAGGCATGTTACACGCTCTGGTAGAAAATGATGCAGAGGCCATTAGCGATCGGAAGAAGCTAGAGAGGTTTCTGATTGTTGCCATTTGGTGCATTCAAGAAGACCCGTCTCTGAGACCTACCATGAAGAAAGTTATGCTGATGCTCGAAGGAATTGTGGAAGTCACTGTTCCACCTTGTCCACACCCATTTAGTGCCATGGGACGAAGTGGAGCGTAGCTTGCTTCCCTTGTTTCATGGAAGGTATTCTTTTTCATAATAACTGAAAGAGGTACACCAGTAAGATAATTCTAGTAGTTATATAAATTCACAGTTTGGAAAATGATTTTTACCGGTGTGTTAAAAAACGCGGCTAAAGGTGTCATGGACGCTGCTAATACCATTTAGTGGCTTTAACAAAATACGCCGGTGACATGGCCGTCGCTGTAGGTTTGCGACTTTTTTTAAACGTCATGTTAGCTTTTTCGCTACGTTTCACTAAATGGCCACAAAAGGTTGCTAGATAGGACGAAGAATGCTTGGGCAATTAATGACGCCATGACTTATCATGTCATTTATTTTTAAACGACACTAAAAGTTAGTATCCTCATTTCATATTGAATTTCTTTCCCACCGTTTTTTTCTGTTTCCTCCAAAAAAAAAAAAAAAAAAAAAAAATCTAATCTAAATATTTCTCATAACCAAATTTTTTTAACAAATGAGAAAACATACTATTCAACCATCAAAATCAAAATTCACACAATTTCACAACATAACTCACTCGTATGTCTTTAACAATCCAAACAAATTGGACCAATTAAGACAAATAAAATATTTATATATATATATATTATAATTTTGGCTAATGGAACTTTATAACATAACAAAAATATTCAAAAATAAATATATATATATATACAGATTTGAGCAGATTATGTGCTACATGACACTAATTCACGCCCAAGTCCCAAATCCCATCGGGCTTTGAGCATCCACCAGAGCTTCTTGACAAACATGAATCTGTTGCATTAATAAACATCTACAGAGTGTTCAAAAAAAAAAAAAAAAAAAAAAAATCTACGGAAGCACCAAAAAAAAGAAAAGGACAACAGAATGCAACGGAAAATAAAGAGAAAATAAAGTGAGAAATATAAAATGCACCTAAAAGAGAGGGCCAAAATGAAGGTGATGGCTGGAACAAGATTGGTCATGGCAGTAGCAAAGGTTGCTAAGGTTAAAACCATACTACCCATGTCAGATTACCGTAATCAAATCAAATAACTGTCAAAATGAAATTTTTAAATCAATACATTACCCACCCATATATATATATATGTACGTATTGTAGATAATCTCAATACCTATGTTTTCATTACTCTCCCTCCTCTTATTATAATTTTCTTCCCTAGACCATTGGTTTTTCCTATTCTTGAGATGAACTGTCAAGGAGCCCATAGCAACAGGAATATGTATAAATTAAGTAGAATGTATGCTTACCAACAACGGAACTTTTGAGCTCTTATAAAGTATAAACAGCAAGTTGTAGTATTAAAAAAGGGCATCCTTTTCCAGATGGTGTCAAGTGATTCAAGTAAGTCCACAACTTTTAACAAAGATGATACATCAAAAATAGCAACAAGAAATGTGAATGCTGCAAAGATTGATGCAACCTACTGTTTTTGAGTGGCTAGCAAGTTTCAACTTTAGGATGAAAAATCAATAGGATCTAATCTTGGGGACAACCAGTCACATCCTAATACAATTTGAAAGAAAATCACAAAACCTAATAATACAATTTGATAACAAAAACATGCTTTACAAAGTTAAATGCACACACGAGAAAAATATGGCAACCTTATAGTAGCTTGAAAAAAAGTATTAGATTTGAGGAAAAATAGATTTATTCTAAGGTTAATTGCTGATGAAAGGAGAAACAAAAAAAACAAAAACAAAAACAAAAATTTATATTTCTTATTACAATTAATATCCAAGAGAGAGAGAGAGAGAAATCTGTATTATCTCGTATGTTGTAACAATGTATATAAGACTCCTTTATATAGGAGGCAAGAAGCCTAAGGATTGTAATCCCAAATATGGTAATGAATATATAATATGGTATATATGATAGACAGAATATATAATTACTGTATTTAACATCCCCCTCAAACTCAATTAGGGATACCAACTTGAGTTTGGAAGAGAAACTAAAACATGAAATAAAAAAAAATAAAAAAAAATAAAAGGCAAATAGGTTGAAAAGTATAAACGGGAGCGCAAGGATACTTGAGATAGATCAGAGGCTAGAGCTAATGCTGGGAGACAGTTTATGGTCATGTCGGACCGTTGTAAGAAACTGACCGGAACTAATGCCGAGATAGTTTAAGGGGTTATGTTGGACCGCTGTAGGAACTGACTAGAATCAATGTTGGGACAGTTTAAGGGGTTATGTCGGACCATTGTAGGAGAACTGGATGTTGAACCAACAAATGTGGCACACACGTAACTGATGACGTAGTGCTGAACGGTGATGACAACAGATGAAGTTGTGCGCTAGGGGTGGCTTATGAGAAAGTGCACTAGGGGACGACTTGTGTGGTGTGCCAGAAAGGACGGCTTGGATGGTGCGCCAAAGGGCAGCTTAGGAAGTGCGCCAAGGGGGCAGCTTAGAAGTGCGCCAATGGAGGCGGTTTAGGTAGTACGCCAATGGAGCAACTAAGGTAGTGTGCCAATTAGGCGGCTTAGGGAGTACACCAATGGGGAGGCTTGGATGGTTTTCATGGTGTATAACCATGCTCACTATGATATAGGTATAACACCCCCCTCCCCCTCAAACTCAAATAGGTTTGAAAATAGAAACCTATTCAAGGTTGAAGTAGAGGGACAGACAAAATGGAGCAGAAGCACAAAAAAATGGATTACGAGTACCATAAATATATATATATATATATGTGATAGATATATTTGTAGTAGGAATAAATCAGCGGATAGAGGAAGAGATTACCACAAAGTGATACTGAAAGGAAAATATAACAGGTGAATGGGTTAAGGTTCGGCGAGCGGCCAAGGCAAGGTTGCCGCCCACTGGTAAGACGAAGAATACCAAGAACTTAACCTATAGCTTTGATTCCATGTTACAATATCTAAGAGAGAGAAAAGGAGAAATCTGTATTATCTTGAATGTTGTAACAATATATACAAAATTCTTTTATATAGGATGAGAGAAATCTAAGTATGGTAATCCTAAATATGGTAATGAATATAATATGATATATATGATAGACAGAATATATAGTTACTATATTTAACATTTCTGTTGTTTCTGATTGTGAGAACCAAACTGATCTTCATTGGTAGATTTGTATTTCTTAGTTTCCAAAAGACAAAAAAGCTTTGAGATTCAAATAAGCATATCATAATATGCGTCAAAACATATGATATGCAAATCAATACTTCAAAACATATTAATATGCTTATGTTAGTGATATACTATAGTTGGATTTATCCCCCAAATTATACAATCAATTGAGCTACCACCTATGCTAGAAAACAGAGGATGTAAACTAATTAATTAGTACATGACTTGCACTATGTGGCAATTCCATGGATTAGCAGTAAAACTGTGACGACCTCGAGAAGGGGGTGTAATTTTATATATTATTTTAGTGAGCATAATTGTATGACAATATATGTTTAATTTGAGCTTATCTGTTTGCTTATAAAATATCTATTAGAATATCGACTTGGGATTTGAAATTGAAAGCCCAAACGGATTTAGAAACCAAAATTGATTAGTTTAATAGGCTAATTGGAATATTTAGAATCATATGGTAAGTTTGATTACAATTCGATTCGGATCAAAATAATTTGATTAAATTAATTAGACTTTATTAGAATTAATTAGAATTAAGTTTAATTAATTAGCCCTAATCTCATTTAATTAGCTTAACTTAATCTACTCATATATATATATATATATATGCCTTAAACATGATTATGAGTTCACTCTTCAACAAGTTTGAGCTGAAATTATAGAGTGAGAGTGAAAACAACACTGCTAGAGAGAGAGAGAGAGTAGAGACATTGTAGAGAATTTGAAGAAGATTTGAAGAGATTAAGCTAGCAACTTCCAAATTCAAGCTCTAGGTATGGAATTCACCCATATTTCTTGTAGATAATTAATGTAGAAATTGAATTCACTAAGTTTGTAGGACCATTTGCATGAATTTGAGAAGGATAAGCTAGAATCACCATGAATTTGGTAAATATGGGTTGAAATTGGACGTGCATACATAATTCCTCACTTTGAAGTTTGATTTTCCAAAAATTCATACATGTATAGAACTTACACTTGTTGTTTCTTAGGGTTCTTCACAATTTTACACTCATCATTTCATACATTGGTAAGGAAAAGAATTGATTACCTTTACATGCATGGCAAAATTCTGTGTTTTGAATTTTGTTTTGAAAAGTAAAAGAGGTTTAGAAGCCTTGGTTTGAAATAAATCATGTATCTAAGAGTTATGGAGCAACTCTTCATGTTCTTGATAGCCATACAAGCTTTTGAGACTTTAAGCCATGCTTTTTGAACTTGAATTATGTTTTGGAAATTTCAGAATTCGCCCAGTTCACTCAAGCGACGAATCTGTGGCTCAAGCGCACTTTACATGCTCCTAGCATTTTTGCAAACATTTGTCCTTAGCTCGAATGGCCAAAAGTTGGCTCGAGCCTAAATTTTGAGCATTTAGAAGTCTTTCAGAGTTTTACAGACCACTTGAGTGACCAAAAGTTGGCTCGAGCAAACACCCTGCTTTTAGCAATTTTTGGCAAACACTCATATGTGTATATTTGCATTCTCATGCCTTTTTAGGCATTCTTAAGCATCATTTAGACATCCTTAGCCATGAAATAAGATAGAAACACGGGAAATTCTATTTCCACCGCCCTGATAAACTCAGTCAACACACTTAATGAAAAATTAGATTAATGACAATTATATCCTAATTAAAAATTACTATAATAACCATTGATCAATACTCCTAATATTATATATACAAATTCTCTATACACATCTTTTAGAAATAAAAATATCTCAATGTAAAGACTGAAACCTTCTTCCTTCTTCCAAATTTTCTCAGCAACCAAACATTTTTTACCAGGAAAACGCAAACAATGGAAAAACAAAGATAAAGGACGAACCTGGGCAAGTCACAAGCTTTGGGCTGCCAACGCCACTTGGTGTAAAACAAATCAGGCCGTCCATTCTCAGAACACCTAAACCCATCATCCAAAAACCTACAATCTTTGGATTGGTACAATGGGTAGCTCTCATCCCAGACCCAATCACCTTCAAACACGTCACAACCCACTACCTATTTCACTCAAAAACTCAATCTTTGGATCCTCTCCAGACCCTGACCCATTAAATCTCAGCCACATAAACCTGTCGGATTGTGTTGAGATTCGGAGACCTTTGGGCACAGCTCTGTAATCCAAGTAAAAAAAGCAGCATATGAAACAGAGTGTGAGGAGAAAGAAACCCAGAACGCCCAGAGAGGGCTCGAACAGTCTCAAGCGCTTGAATTTGTTGAGGAAATCGAAGTGGGACATTGTTTCGAAGTCTGGATGAGATGGGTTCTTAGACATTTGGGGTTGGAAATGAAATTGGGGATGTGGGGGCTTAGAGAGTGAGACAGAGAAGAAGAAGTGGAGGAGGAGAGAGAAACAGGGGAGAGGTGTGGTGTGCAAGCAAAACAACATTCATGGCGAATTGGGTTCGGTCTGAATCAATTTTTGCTTTTTGGGCTTTTGGTTTTTTTGTTTTGCTTGGTGTGTGAGACAGATGGGTGTTGAGAAAGCAAAGTAACATTCATGAAGAGAAAAAGAGAAAGAAATGTACACGATCTTCCATTGATGAGAGAGAGGGTTGGATGAGTTGAGTGGAATGAGTTTAGGATTTATTTGTAATTTTAAGGATGTGGGTTGAGATAATTACTTAATAATTAAATTAATCGAGATGTGTATTGAGAAAAGATTTGTCTTGAGTTTATTAGGGTGGTGGAAATAGAATTTCCCTAGAAACACACGTAAGAGAATCGAATTAAGATACAACATTTGTTATGAACGTACGTTTCAATATGTATCTTTGTTATGTGTTTTGTTTAGGTAGTTGTTCGAGGTCCAACATCTATGCCAGCCTACTGTGAGTAGTATCTTTGTAAGAATATGTTGAAATGTGTTGAAATTTATTTTTGAATTACTGCAAGAATGTTATTTTGATAAGAATGAATGATTGTCTCTTTTGAAAAGTAATTGCAGCATCCTTTAGTGAAGCCCTCACCTAGGGGTAACAATACCATGGCATTTTGCCAATAAGGCACTCACTCGAGGGAAACAATATCGTGGCCCTTCGTTAATAAGGCCCTTGCCCGGGAGAAACAATACTGTGGCCCTTTGTTATATGAGCACAGAGATCTCTGATGTTGACCTAAGTGGTCCCTTTGTTTGACCTACATGGTCTCTTTATTAGACACATGTGGTCCCTTTGATATACCTTCAGGCCCTTTGCTTTGTTCTATTGGATGTATCATATATAAGATATAATTTATGAATTTTGATATGTCAAGTACTTATTTATGATTTGTTTCGAAACTCATATGATATGATTTGAATTATGCTAGATATCATTCATTTAACCTCTTTATACTGATATTACTCATTGGGCTTTAGCTCACCCCATTCTCTTATATATATATATATATATGCAGGTGAGCAATTGGAGCATCAAGTCTAGAGCAACCTCGGGAGTCCACCTTTTGTGAAGATGCTTTGGAGTGCCTCCGTGATGGGGCGAACTTGGACTCAAGTGGAACTCAGTTGTGTCAACCCTATTGTTCTAAGTTTTTTTTTTTTTTTTGTTCTTTGAGGACTTATTTGAATGGATGATATGTATAAGAAGTTTAACTGAATGTGGTGTACCTATGTATATAAGATTGTATGTATGAAGTTTTAAGTTTTAAATACTTATGAAATTTGCATGTATGCATTGCTCAATAGACATAGTTATGTTCTATTAATGTTTCCGCCGTGCCCCGCTTATTGGCCGATCATGACCTAAACCTCTAGGGGCGGGTTCGGGTCGTGACAAAAACCACCTCAATTTTTTAGATATACCTCCTTAATTGAAAAACAAGTGATTGAATTTCCAAACTTCAAACTTTCACAAAAAAAAGAAAAAGAAAAATCATAAACATTTGATTGACAAAAACAAAAAAAATATATATAAAAAGTATAGTTGGTGTGAAACAGTGGAGTTGCAAAGAAGAGAAACAAGTTAAGGCCCTAATTTAACACAAAATATCTCTTCTCCTCCTCTCACTCTTAATCTGAATCTCTGTTCCTCTCACTCTTAACCTGAATCTCATTCTCTTCAACCAGTGTCTTCGCTCTTCGCATCCATCTTCTACCCTCAAAACATGTGATAGACAACAATAAGTAATGAGACAAGGATTCACCAAACTTCCATAGATAACATACACTGAAAGGAAAAACCAATAACAACAAAAACAAGGAAAAAACAACCACGAAAGATGTTAACAATAAATTTACACCAACCTGAGAAGTGTTTGCTCACTGTTTTAATCATTAATTCTACATCATCTTCTTTCAAAACATCACCTCCAAAAGAGCTTAACCACCAACTGCCTCAATCTACAAAATGAATTGTAATTGCTCAAATTTGTCTCCAAGATGGATAAATTTAAATGGTATAGCATAAAGAATTTATTTAATTTAGGAAAAAGTGCATTTAAATGGGAACAAATCAAAGTAATTGCACTATATGGATATTGAAATCTTAAATAAAATGTATGACATAAGATACAGTGTGCTTACTCTATGAATGCTGCTCCTCTATGACCTGAGCTAAAAAAAAAAAAAAAAAAGCAAGCATTTGGAAAGAAAATAATTGTATTCACTTGAAGCAAGCAAGTCCTCCCATTAATGAGAAGGAGAATTCCAGCAGCTTCTTTCCTCTGCATATATAACATGACTATCATTCCAGCAGCTATGCGTCCTGTTAAGGGTCATTCTGTCATTGTAACCTTGGTGAAGTCAGTTTTTTTGGTATCAACAATTAATTCCAGTTATCTCAAAACTTCAACAACTACATTTACGGAAAAGTAAGCAAGCAAAGCAAAATATTTGAATTACAACATCTTAACAAATATAGACTTTTCAGCATTGTCTATTATTGAATTTAATAATGGAAATCCAACTTCAAGCATCAAATTGAAATGAGGCAAACCAATCAGTCCAATCCAAATTTTATAGAAAATTATTAATCCTTCATTCTTATATTTGTTTATAACTTCACTTCCTAAAATGTTGCTCCTGTATTCTGCTTCAGCTATTGCCTCTCTGAATATGACAGATATAATGCTTGCTTGCTATTCTCAAGCTCTCTAATATAACCTGAAAAGTCCACAACCAAACAAGGTTTTTTGGGTGAGGTTTTCCATGATTTAAATGGGCATGTTCTTGGATAAAAGTAGCAAAGATCCGGTAAGGGAATTCTTGCATGAGTCAATGTTTGAGAAACAACAATGATTTAGACTACTAAAAAATACACTATTAATAGCACTAATACATTGGGAATGTCAAAAAAATAAAATAAAATAAAAACAAGGCATAGAAAGTAGGCAGGGTCCACTGCTACATCATTAGTGCTCCCTCTAGTGATCTTTTTTAGTGCTCCCAAACATTTTTCGACAAAGAATGAAAAGGCGGAAAGCTTACCAACAGCTCCAATGATGAAATGTGCCCAATGGCCCCCAAGGCTAGGATGTTTTTTACTTCAATCCACTTAGTTTCAGCAATCAAGTCTCGTAATGTATCTGAAAGTCCTAAAAATACCACAGCAACCTTCAATTATAAAAAAAGGTTTTTCATAGTGGTCTCTAAGAATGTCCAATAAGTTGTCCATCTATTGTGGTCCATCATAGTATGTACAAGCCTCTTGAACACATAAGAGAGCACAAGAAAGAGCACATATAAAAGAATATTTCTATAATGAATAATGATAGTCTTTAACACATGAAAAAGGGCACATAAAAATTTAGAGCACCCAACATTTTAAAAACAATTTTTGCCATGTGGCTCACATTATAAAAAAGGTTTTCCTTAGTGGTCTCTAAGACCATCTCCAACGCTATACCAAATATGATATCAAATTTGAATTTTGATGAAAATGACACTGTTCATGGCTCCAACGGTGTACCAAATCTGATATCAAATTGAGTTTTCATCAAACATTTCATCAGATCGCGGAGGAAGTAATGAATTCATCAAAACACTGTAGCGGACACTGTTGCGGACCGTTGGAGGGGACCCGGGTCGACCAACCGGTTGTCCACCCGGTTGACCAACCGGTCAACCGGCAAAAGGTTCAGACAGTTCAAGGAAAAAATTCAGAAATTCAAAAAAAAAAAAAAAAAAAAAAAAAATTTTTGCCTAACCGGTCGACTGGCCGGTCGACCCACCGGTCGACCCGGAAAAAGTTCAAAAAGTTCAAAAAAAAGTTCAAAAAATTCAAAAAAAAAAAAATTTGGGCAAACCGGTCAACCGGCCGGTCGACCGGCCGGTCGACCACCCGGTTGTCCCGGGACAAATTTGAGAATTTGGTGAATCGTTGGAGCATCTGTTATCAAATTTGATGAAACTGATACTTTTTGACTCAAATTTGGTGAAAATTTTGAGTAAGCGTTGGAGATGCTCTAAGAATGTCCAACTTACAAAGACATTAGTGGATAAGATTATAGTCTAAGCCCTAGTTTGGAAATAGGTAATTTTGGTTATTTTTTTTATTTTTTTTCAAAATATGAGGTTTAAAAAAAATTACTATAAAATTTTTTAACTTTATAAGAAAAAATTTCAAAATAAATAATATAAACAATTACCTTGTAGGTAAATTACCCTTTGCATCTGGCCTGCTGTGGTTCCCGTGAGAGACGTTGGACTGCTGCAGCAGACTGCAAGGAAACAACATGAAGTGACGGAATACTGTTCACAACTATAAATTGGACTTCACCAATTTGAGTTGATCGAAAAAATATATATAACAATATATAAAAATAGTTAGGTTTAATTGGACTTCACCTGTATTCCGATAAATTATTCATAATTAAAATTTTAAAAAATAAAAAACTTGTACAATTTGATTGACGAAAATAACTAATGTGTTGTATTTTGTGAAATGTAATTAATTTTTTTTTAATTAATCTTTTCAAAAAAAAATAACCAAATTATTTTTAGAACTTCATTTTCAAACCCATTCCAAAGTCATGACAAATCACAACCAACTCTCTGTAAAATTCTTTTTTTTTTTAAAATATATTTAGAAATAAATGTAAATATTGGAGTGGACCAAAATATTTTGAGAGGAAAAAATTCTCATTAATAAAAAAAGTGTTACAATTTGATTGATGACAATGTTTTGTTGTAATTTGTCAAATGTAAGCAGTTTGTTTGGTTTGGTATTTAAGGGTCCAGTTTTAAAAAAACTTGAAATTTTATTGTTTCTTGTGATTTTTTGTTTTCACTGAATTTTTTTAATATTGTAAGAAAATTTTATAATTTTGAGATACACCTAACATAAATACATTGAAAACATATAATATTTGATTAAAAAAAAAATCTATAGAAAATTTTGTAAAATACGAAAATTTCAAAAAACATACTACAAAGTCCATCATTTTTCGCATTGTTGTGTATTTATGAATTTCATTAAATATTTGTTTACAATTATTTTACCATGTAGATACAGTGAAAAAAAAGGTACATCTAAAAAAGTGAAAAAAATGCTTAACATTTTACCTCTACAAAACAAATAAAACAAGGAAAACCAGACACTCTCAATAAATTTAATACACAAAATTGAAAGCAAATATAGTGATTAATTTTGTTAATCTTTTGTTCATAGTCTTCTCAAAATTTACAACCCAATTATGTTCAGAATTTCATTTAAAATTATTTTTAATCTGTTTTCAAAACTCCATACAAAACTCATGAACAAACATAACCAAACTCTTTGCAAAATTCTATTTTCGAAACAAATATGTCAAAATACTGTCAAAATTCTATTTTTCGAAACAAATATGTCAAAACTCTATTTTTTAGTTGTTTGTTGGAACAAAATACTGTCATATTTTATTTTGTAAATTTTTATGAATTTTGTGACACCCTAAATATTTAATTAATATCACAACCAATCACGATGATAATAAAAATAATAATAAGGTAGACCGAGCGTACATTGCAGAAAAAAGGATTAAAGTCTCGCGTTCCGGGGAACCAAGCCAAAAGAAGCGATTTTGGGAAAGAGACAACAGAAGATCCGATGTTGTGCCTCCCAAGAGGGCAAATACGGGTGCAACTAGTTCAGGCAATCAAGGTCATACTAACCCCCGAGATGGCACTATTCCAACTTGTCCTACTTGTGAAAGGGCTCATTGGGGACGATGCCATTGAGACACGGAAGCATGCTTTAAATGCGGTCAAGTTGGCCACTTGCTGAGAGATTATCCAAAGCTGACCAATCCTACAGCCAGCCCCTCTGGCCCAGTCAAAAAACCCACAGGACCTGGAGAAGGGAGAAAAGACCCAAAACGCCAAGGAAGGGCTTTTGCTTTGGTACCTAGAAAATCGGAAATTATCAAAAATGTTGTGTCAGGTACACTTTCTATCTGTGGTCATTTAGCTCATATCCTGATTGACTCTGGGTCAACTCATTCTTTACTGCCAAGCTGGCATCAACACCCGAATCCTTAGGATATATATTGTCTGTGTCTTTTCCTTCTGGTAATTCCGTCCTTAGTATCGATGTGTACAAATCTTGTGCTATGTCCCTAAAAGGTAAAACCTTATACGTAGATTTGATTCCCCTCCGCATTGGTCACTTTGATATCATCCTCGGAATGGATTAGCTGATTGCCAACCATGCCTCTATTGATTACAAAACCAAAAAGGTCTCCCTCCGGTTACCAAACCAACACAAGCTTGTCTTTGATGGGGCTGGAGTTTCCATCCCTCCATGTGTCATATCCTCTATGATAGCCCTAAACTTCTAAGAAAGGGTTGTTGTAGTTATATCTATTATGTGATCGATACTCAAAAAAAGCCCCCCCCCCCGGTTGATGCAATCCCTGTGGTACGAGAATTCTCGGATTTTTTCCTGAAGATCTACCTGGTACCCCGGTTGACCGGGAAATCAAATTCACCATTGAAACCCAAGCTGGTACACAACCGGTATTAGAAGCTCCTTATTGTATGTCAATGACAAAATTAAAAGAACTAACGACTCAACTCCAGGAACTCCTGGACAAAGGTTTCATTCGACCTAGTACCTCACCTTGGGGAGCTCCAGTACTATTCGTAAAGAAAAAGAATGGGACGATGAGGTTATGCATCGATTATCGGGAGCTAAACAAGGTCACCATCAAAAATCAATACCCTCTGCCACGAATCGATGACTTGTTCGATCAACTTCAAGGCGCCCAAGTATTCTCAAAAATCAACTTGCGTTTTGGCTATCACTATGTAAAAGTCAAAACGGAAAGCATCGAAAAGACTGCCTTCAGAATCCATTACGGGCACTATGAGTTTCTCATCATGCCATTTGGTGTCACAAATGCTCCAGCGGCCTTCATGGACCTCATGAACCGAGTGTTCAAACCCTATCTTGATGAGTTCGTCATCGTCTTCATTGAGGACATCCTCATATACTCCAAGTCACCGGAAGACCATGAGCAACACTTGCGAACAGTTCTACAAACACTACGTGATCATAAAATTTATGCCTAGTTAAAGAAATGCAAAGTTTGGATCACTAGTGTACACTTCCTCGATCACGTCATTAACAAATATGGCATCTCGGTTGACCCCCAAAAAGTTGCAGCAATCGTGAACTGGCTATGACCTACTAATGTGTCAGAAATTTGAAGTTTCTTGGGTCTAGCTGGCTATTATCGACGTTTCGTGCAAGATTTCTCAAAGATAGCATTACCCTTGACCCAACTAACTTAAAATAACACACCCTTTGAATGGATTGACAAATAGGAGCATTACTTCCAAGAATTAAAAAGTCAACTTGTGTCAACTCCTATACTAGCACTCCCTACAGGAGCAAATGGGTTCGTAATTTATAGTGATGCCTCATACAATGGTTTGGGTTGCGTTCTTATGCAAAACGGAAAAGTCATTACTTATGCCTCGCGACAACTAAAGACTCACAAGAAGAACTACCCAACTCATGATCTAGAGTTGGCCGCGGTGATTTTCACCCTTAAGATCTGGCGTCATTATCTCTAGGGTGTAACCTGCGAAATTTACACTGATCACAAGAGCCTTAAATATCTGTTTACACAGAAAGAACTGAATATGAGGCAACGACGGTGGCTAGCATTTATGAAAGACTATGATGTAGAGATCCATCACCATCTAGGCAAAGCTAACGTGGTGGCAGACACACTGAGCCGAAAGACGACTAGAAATTTGGCATGTACTCTCGTTTCCCGCAATATCAATGGACTACTCGCGAACATAACCGTGGAACCTAGCTTGATTGAAGAAATTAGGGCACGCCAATGTGAAGATAAACTTTTGAAGAAAAAGTACGAGGAGCAAGGGAGTACACCTGATCCTGATTTCACTGTAAGCAATGGGATACTAAAATTTCGAAATCGAATTTGCGTATCCAACATTTGGGAACTCAAGAAGAAGATATTGGTGGAAGCTCATAGCTCGAGATTTGCAGTCCACCCTAGCAACACAAAGATGTACCATGATCTGAAGGAATACTACTGGTGGACAGGAATGAAAAGAGACATAGTAAGCCATGTCTCCAAATATCTACATTGTCAGCGTGTTAAAGCAGAAAATCAAAGACCTACAGGGATGTTGCAACCACTCCCTATTTTTGAATGGAAATGGGAGCACATTACCATGGACTTCGTGGTCAGGCTGCCTCAGTCAACCTCAAAGAATGATGCAATATGGGTTATAGTAACTGATTGACGAAGTCGGCACATTTTCTACCAATCAAAATCATGTAATCCCTTAATAAGTTTTCCACTTTATACATCAAGGAAATTATTCGTTTGCATGGCACCTCAGTTTCAATCATGTCTGACCGAAACCTCTGCTTCGTGTCTCATTTCTGGAACAAATTGCAGGAGGCTTTGGAGATTACATTGAAGTTTAGCACTACTTATCACCTGCAAACTAATGGGCAATCCGAAAGAACAATCCAGACTTTGGAAGACATGTTACGTATATGCGTGTTGGACCTCAAAGGTAACTGGGATGAACACCTACCTTTATTGGAATTCGCCTATAACAACAGCTACCAAGCAAGCATTGGAATGGCACCATACGAAGCACTGCATGGAAGGAGGTGTCGATCACCTTTGTGTTGGGCGGAAGTTGGAGACAAGAGGTTATTAGGCCCTAAGATCATACAGATAACAAGTGATAAAATTCAACTCATCTAGCAGCGAATTCGCACTGCCCAAACCCCCCCCAAAGAAGTTATACAGATACACGAAGACGGGACTTGGAATTCCAAGTAGGGGATCATGTGTTCCTCAAGATCTCACCAACAAAAGGAGTTATCCGATTTGGAAAACGAAGAAAGTTAAACTCACGTTATATCGGACCATTCGAGATACTAGAAATGATTGGTCTGTAGCATATCGTTTTGCACTACCGCCTGAACTGTCCAATGTTCACAATATGTTTCACATTTCGATGCTTTGGTGATATCTTTGAGATCTAGAGCATGTCGTGGAGTATGAGGACCTAAACATTCAAGAAGATCTCTTGTATAAAGAACAACCAACGTAGGTTCTCAACCGTCGTAATCAGGTTCTCCGAAACAAGACTATACCTCTGGTAATAGTCTTGTGGAGAAATTAGTGAGTCAAAGAAGCTACGTGAAAAACGGAAAGTCAAATGCGAGCCAAATACCCTTACCTCTTTGAGAACTAAGGTACGTTAAGCTTGAGGATAAACTTCTATTTAGGAGAGGAGAAATGTGACACCCTAAATATTTAATTAATACCACAACCAATCACGATAATAATAATAAAAATAATAATAATAATAGTGGTAGTAGTAAAATAAAATAATTAATATTATGGTTGTATGTGATAAAATGTAATTTAATTGGATTATTAAAATTTGGGACCAAATTAACACAATTATGGAACAATACTATTAGTTGGACTAAATTAGAATTAACGATTATATAAGAAAATAAAAACGAATATGATGTATAGATTCACTAAGGACCAAGTTAAGCAAGATAAGTAGCAATTAATTGGAAAGATTTGCAAATTACCTAGAGTAAAAGAAGGTAAGCCAACTGTGCAGTCTAGTTTGTAGGGGGGTGAGTCATCAAGTTGGATTCATCATGACAAGGAGAGTCATCACCAAGGGCTTGTGTATATATAAGGGGGGAGGGACTGTGAACATCTGTAAGGAAACGAAGGAAAAGGAAAAAGGGAAAAAAAGAGAGAGGAGCAAGAGAACAGTCCCGACTAGTTGGAAGAAAATAGTAAGGATTAATATTAAGGTGAGTTATATTATACCTTGAGTCACCATAATATATTTTACGTACGTTTTGAACTACCATAATTTATTTTATACAAGTTATATTTTATAACTTATATTTATATTTCAATTACGCTAATTATTTTCTGAACTCCATTTGCTTATATTGAAATCCATGGATATGTTTGTTTAAATTTTAGAAATTATTTGACGATGATTTTGTAAACAATTATTTTTTGTAAGTACTACCACGGGAGTCCCATACATTGGGAGATTTAAATAACCATTGGCCTCTGTTTGGCCACTTTATGGTCCTCTGTTTGTCAAGGATCCATTAACTTCTGTTCTGACTGTCACTTATGTGACCTCTGTTTTGTTCTGTACCGTGGTTATGATTATTTATATAATTTATGTATTTCAGTTTCTGTCACTTTAAATAATTTGGTTAGTCAAATAAAGTTATGTTATCGTTTTAGCTTGAATAACTATCCATGGTTATTTTGTGTCTCCTATACTCTTGGCATAATATTTCTCACTCTACTGTATACTTATAGTTGTTACCCTTTCAAGTGATGAGATGTAAGGAAGACCCACAACCTCGTATAGTGAAACCTGCACAAGAATTTGATGCTGATCCGTTATTTTTGTCTTTCTTTTCTTTTCTTTTCTTCCTTTTGTTGTTGTTGTTGTTGTTGTTGTTGTTGTTTTTTTTTTTTTTTTTTTTTTTTTTTTTTTTTTTTTTTTTTTTTTTTACAGATAGTCAATCACAGAATAATAATAAAAGCTCTATAGATGTATTTTTTTTTTTATTAAAATAGTAGAATGAAGTTAATTTTTCTGTTTAATTATTTCCTACTTCCATTTTGCCTCCGCCTACGTCATTTAATTTGTTAAGCTTAGAATTATTAAGTAAGTTGTGATTCCAACCCTAAGCCCCTGAGGTTGGGTCATGACAAATTTTGCATTGGCCAACCCAACTACTTCATAAAAATTTCAAAAATTGTCAAATTCTGAAGACAAATTATATTTTTTTTAAATTAAAAAAAATATAACTACAATGTCTTGAATGTTGTTGAATAAAATTGCATAATGGTTTCAACACGAATAACAAGTAAAGGTAACTGAACATACAGAGGATGAAAAATAACATAAAGGTGACTAAGGCCAGCATACATTGTCTACCAGCAACAATTTCCAAAAAATATATATATATATTTTTATAGATACACAATTCTATTACCCCATTACATAAAATATAAAAGAGTGTTCACATGCATCACATAACATCTACCAAGCATTTCGCCTAATTTGGACCAACTCTGCCCTGATCTAAGCCTGTACCTGCGCCATCTCAACATTGTCATCACCAGACATCATTGTATCGTCAAGGGCTGCCAAATCATCCTGGTCAGGCATATCCAAATAAGTGTACTCGGCCACATTGGTGATAGAAACAACTAATGCATTGTCCGGACTATTTTTGCATATGAAATTATGTAAAGCCATGGACGTTACAACCAATGGCACCTGCACTTTACGGAAGCCAAACCGATGCATGTCTTTAAGAAATCTCCACCACACCTTCCAAGCACCAAAGGTTCGCTCAATCACACTCCGCAAAAAAGAGTGCACGCGGTTGAACAACTCATCCCAATTCCTTGGATTGTTCTTTTGAAAATTTGGTTGGTGGTAGCAACTCCCCTTGTAGGGTGCTAGGAAGCCCTTCTTGTTGCTGTATCTACTATCCACAAGATAATATCGGCCTACCAATGTCCATATGTTAATACCATTTTTACTATTTCACGTATGGGCAAACAAATAGAAGCTATAAAAAAATTAAAATACTTTAAATTCTTCAATGTACACTTTGTATGCAAATAATTTACAAGTTATTTATTTACATTGCAGTTCTGCACTTTTTGTCACATTGCAAGAGTTTGTCAAATTTTTTATATGTTTCCAACTCAAATTGTGTTTACAAATTTTAATAACCGCGACAAATGTAAATTATACATCTGATTGGTTTTTTTTTTTTTTTTTGGAAAAAAAAATGGGATACACATATTTTACTTCAGAAATATCTTCACTTTTTTATACAAGAGAATTTTTCAATCACCATAACAAAGTAATTTAATAAATGTATCCGAAGAAAAAAAAGGCAAAAAATATTTTTGGGTTGTGCGTACGTACCATTGACTGGCATAGAAAAATTATATTGTGGACCTTAGTGACATTGCTTAAAACCTGGCTGTCATGCATACTGCCCTTCCAGCCACACGATACAAACACAAAGCATAGGTTGAAATCACATACTGCCAAAATATTCTGAGTGTAGAACCCCTTTTGGCTGAAATATAGGGCTGCCTTTGATTCCTTTATGCATGTTGGCATGTGTGTCCCGTCCAAGGCACCTAAGAAATCCTTCACATCACGTAAACGACATTGCCCATTAATATCAACAAGTAACTTACAATTTGTAATTGCATTTGTTAAATGCACATATTTATAAACAACATTATCCAAAAAATGAAAGGATAGTTTTATGCACCTTGAACGACAAATATTGTGGTTAGGACCACAGATGGGGATCCTTCCAGTTCTAGAAATTAGCGGGGGGCCTGCAGTGAATGATGGTGAACTTTTTCATTGCTTTCAATACGTTATGAAAATGCCATGAAATTGTTTCACCAGAGTGTTGGAATCTTTCTTGTAGCTCCCGGTTTGGCAAGTTTTTGAGCACATAAATGAATATTGCAACACTTTCCTTGACGTGTAAGCCGTGGTCATGCTCAGGTACACGCAACTAGAATTAGTTTACCAATATGGCATATAATCGATTGAACACATGTTTAGGCATGCACAATTCGTACTGGAAGCGACCACTGTGACCATTATACAATTTCGCTATCCATGCCCTGCCCGTCAAGATAGAAGTGCAACACGGGACTTTAAGCACGTGGGCCTTGTAGTAGTCACTGGCAAATCTATGTGCTTCAATATAAGCACAATTTATTTGATTCTGCCACTGTATTGCGAGCACAACAACATCATCAAACATTTGATTCATGCGTACATCATCGTCATCGTCATGGTTCATGCCTAGTAATAAAACAAACAAGGGTTAGCATAGTAACATTTCATGAAGACATGTTATGACAACCTATTTTATGAAGACATAAATTCTGTTATAACAACCTATTGTACTCATAACAAACAAGGGTTAGCACATAATTTTTTTAAAAATTAATAGGATGTTGAACATTATAACACACATGGGTTCCGATTTTATTTTATTTTTTTTGAGAAACATAACGTTACTAAAATAATAATGGGTTATGTCTAAAAAATATTTCATAATTTAACAAACATAAATACTATGAAATTTCATAAATTCATAACCTGTTCATAATGGGTGACCGAAAAAAAAAAAAAAAAATTGGCGGCCACAAAAAACATAACAATGCATTAGTTACCACAAACAATGAATGAACAAAATAAAAGCAAACAGTGCATTGGTTTGCACCATATCGATGTCCCCTGCGCATAAAAAATAAAACAACCAAATAAAAGTGGAAATTTGCATAACTGAAGGGAATCTATGCATAAACAAAAAAAAAAAATGACTGAAAAAAACCAAAGCACCGTGTACTTGGTTTGCACCACATCCATGTCCCATTGAATTTCATAACCACCGATAATAGCCAAGCACGCTGAAATAAAAAAAAAAAAAAAGTATACACACACATAATCGTTCAATTGTTGCTTGTAACGATTTAAAAGCGAACGCATTCATTGCGTAGCAAACTTGTAAAAGTTAGACGCCCACTGGTGGCTTTGTCCTCTTTCTTCGCATGCAGCCACCTGAGAATGTCTTGGTCCGTGAGAATACTCATAACCATATCACGATTGTTCGAAATCTCCATAAGCAAGAGGCCAAAATAGAGAAGTGGATCTGTGGGGTCCAGGCCTTGAATTGCATAAAGTCATGCAACAGCGTCCGCAATAATGTAACTATGTGCACCGACTACATGGTTAACAGTTAGTTTCTTGCTTTGTGTCTTGACGAAATTTACCAAGTCATCTATGTTGCTTGTCAATGCTGTTGCCCTAGTTATGCACTTGTTTTGCATTGTTTTGCCCGATTAATGCTTCCGTTTGCTTCCACTCCCTGAGGCAATGATGTTGATGGAGTTGGGAATGTCATCCATTTTCGAAGGTCCCAATTCATTGCTATCACTAGAAAATTCAAGACTTTCAAACTCCCCTTCCAGCTCCAACTAGTTATGAGTCTCGCCGGCCATCCATGCATTTTACCCATTGTCGCAACCCCTGTAAAGACGCGAACCATCACCTCCCGATGCTTCAAGGTTTTGGTTCTAAACTTGCAACATTCTTTGTCAATCTGTAAATGGAGACAATGAAAATATTATTTTCAGATTGTATGCAATGTGAACTTATAACTATGTAACTGATTTCATATGAACAAGTGATTGCAAGTGAAGAAATGCAAAGAACAATAAAATATAAAATACACACATGAACATGACATGGCTGTAGACACCCCCATTTTTTACTGCCCCTAAAACTTGGGCGCTTTATTCTAAACACCTGATGATGAAAGTTACACTGTGCAATCTTTTGAATTCTCACTAAAAGAATTTGGTTTCGAGCTCTAACCCCAAACCTTATACCCCATTTTGGCCAAACTATTTGACCTTGAAACCCTCTTTTTAAAATATTTTTCTAAATGTTTCTACGATGTTCTAAGGCTCGCATTTCGATTAAAATATTGCACTTTTCAGTCAAACGAGTAAGGACAAAGTGAAAATAAATGGAAGGGAGGTGAACCCTTTGAAAAATATTTAAAAACATCTTATTTATAGGTTTGGAGTTGAAGAAAATAGGAGGGGATAGAAGAAAACTAGTTTAGGAAAAGGTTGAGCATCAAACCATTAAAAAAGAAATGAACAGTCTTCCCTAAATTAGACATATTTCTTTGTACACTCATAATTTAGATGTGATACCACCACCATTGGAAAGTAGACTTTTGGGGGCTTCAATTTAGACTTAAGAATCACCTAAAACCGAGTCTGGATGAAAGAGATATGCCCGTTTGAAGTTAGGCTTGAAAATAGGTTTTTTGGACCCGGCTGGGTTTGTTTAGATCTGGTCGTGGCTTGTTTAGACCTAGTCGGGTTTTAATGAAAACTTGTCCAAAGTGCCTTTTTAGACCTAACCTTGCATTATTTGGTCCGGCTATGGGTTTTTTGGGCTCGACTATGTATTTTTGGGCCCAACCGAGTCTCATTAGTGAGAAACAGAACAGTTGGCGGGAATTCGCCAGCTATTGTTTTTTGAAGATATTTTTGACCAAATTGGCTCAAATTCTATAAATAGACCCCCTGCATTCAGAATTAAAGGTTAAAATTTTTTTCTAAGGGCTTTGAGGAAGATTGAGAGCTAAAACCATCCTCCTTGCTTCCTTTTATCTTCAAACATTCTTGAACAATACATACACAATACATACACCATTAGAGCTTGTTCTTGGAGAATTTTGTTGAGATTTCAAACTAAATTTCAGAAACTTGAGGATGCTTAGAATCAAGTTTGTTTAACTACAAGCATCCTTTCTTTCAAGCGGTATAAGCTTGTCACCTTTTTCCTTACTTTCATTTCAATCTTGTTCTAGCTTTTTCTTGTGTTTTCCTACTATTTTGGATCCATTTCAAGTGTTGGAACTTGGGGTTGAATAGCTACCAAAGGTAGAGAGACTTAACACCCTTTCTTATACCTTATTTCATGGCTCATCCCCTTTGTTTAAAGGGGCTAAAAAAAAATGGTTTAAAAGTTCAAAAAGTGGAGGGGTTAGCCACCCCTCCTTAGTCTTGTTTACTAGTTTTGTATCTTTTTGGCTATCTTTTGTGCTCATTTAAACATCATTTTAGCTACCATTTTTTGCATGTTAGGGGCTATTTTAGGGCTGTTTTAATTCATCTAATTAATTGAATACTTTGCTTGTTGTGTTGTAAGTCCTCATGGCTTCGATTGTTTAGGCCTTAGACATCGAGCCATTTGAGTTGATAGCCTTATTTACCTTTATTTTTCATGTAAGAGTCTTACTTTTGTAATAATCAACTTTGCATTATCATCTCTGCACTCTCCTTCTTTTCTTGGTTTTTTCTTTGTTTATAAGAATTGTTTCAAACAAGTGTTGTTTAAGCTTAAGAGAGCGTCCTTCCATGCTAAATGGTTTAATCTCTTCGAAGGTTCATTACCAGGGCATCATATCTCTCTCACGCCAAAAATAACTTCTTGTTTGACACCTCTCTTCATTAGTGGATGTAATTCTCATTTTTTGGACTAAATGATTAAGTAATGGAAAGGTAAGTCAACAAAGGCTAATAAAATTGGCTTAAAATTGGATCAACCGACATAAAGAAGATTAATAAAATTGTTTGGATTCGGCCAGACGTTATGCCGAGTCTATTGCGTCAAGAGTCCTCACATATTAATTCACGATATTTTGATGAATTTTGAGGCGAGTTTACTGTAGACACCCCATTTTTGACGGCCCTTCAAGACTTGAATATTCTTGCAGGTACATCCGATGACGAATCTAATTGCTCGCCGAGCACTTGAAGTCCTTAGCGGAACGCCACAGGTTCAAGCCTTTCAAATCTTGCATCCATTTTGTCTCATTTTTTGACCATGTCTTGGTCTTTCCCTTCTACAGTCTCTAGTGGCCTGCCGGCCATCCATGAAGGCTGTCGGCTAGAGCTTCTGGTCTGCCGGCCATTGATGTGCCTTGCAGGCCATCACTAATGGCCGGTCGGCCACCAATGTTTTCTGTAGATATTTTGTGCCGGCTGTGCCAGCTGGTTGCACAGATGCATGCATTGGTCCACACGTGGAGGGTTGGATCTCCTTGTATAGAATTCATGTTTTCTATATATAGGGAATCCCTCTCCCATGTTTTAAGGTTGGAAGATTTCAAACTCAAAATTTTCTCTCTCTTTCTCTTGCATTTCTCTACACTTTTGCCTACTTACACTACACTCTTGCCTTGACTTCCTTAACAAAACTTGATCTCCTTTGAGCTGAGGTTCTTTGAGGCCCGCTTGGAGCTCTACAAGTTGGTTTTGGCTTGAATTGTTGCCTAGAATCACGCTTCTCTTCAAAAGGTATAATATTTTCTTTGTTAGCTTATTTTGCATACTTATTTTCCTATCTTTTTTTACTTTTTTTGGGCTATAAAAACTCTGTCAAAATGGGCTAAAATTTGTGGTTTGGAGCCATTTTAAGGTAGGGGTGGTTCACCCTTCTTTGTACCTTGTTTATAAGGCTTCTTCACTTGTGTTTCCCATCTTTAAACCACCTTTTTTTGGGCCTTTAACCACTGAATTTCAAAGTATTTTCAGTGGCAAAAAACATGTTTTGAAGACCAAAGTTGGAGGGGTTAGCCTCCCCTCCTTGTGTCTTATTTGCTAGCCTAGTTAACTCTATGTGTTAGCATGTTTTTCTAGCTTTTTCTAGCTATATTCCAACATATTTTTGCCTTTGTTTTAAACTGTTTTAGCTCTGTTTTGGGCTGTTTGGGTCAATTGAGTCTTGTTTTGCATGGTTGTAGTGTAAAGGTCCTCACAAGGGTGGTGTTTTAGGCCACTAGGCATCTCTTGTTTTGAGTTGATTGCATGCTTTGGTGTTGTTTTGCACTCCATTTCAACACTAATCACCTCTGCAACCTCCCTCCTTTCTTGATTTTTCTTTTTGCTTTGAAAGTTGTTTCAAGTCACTTGGGTGCCTAAGTGTGGAATTAAGGTTTCATACTTAATGGTTTAATCCCTTTAGGGATTCATTACCAACAGTATGAGACTTCTTTTATACCCAAAGCAACTTGTGTTTTGAGCCTTCTTTCCATTAGAGGACTCTAACTCACCTTTTGGACTTAATTGACTAAGTAATGGTTAGTAAGTTAAAATGAGTAACTAATAATTTGGGACTAAAATTGAGCAAGATAATAACTTGTGTGTTGTGTGTTCAATCAGACGTTAATTGAACACAAGAAAAATTGGAGCATTTCATACTTAAAGTGATGAAATGTCTCAAGTTTTCTAGGTCTCCATTGCCCTTGATCATGCGTGATAGGATGATGGTTCTTGAGTGTCTTGTTTTGCATTCATTGAGCTTGCACACCTTGAATCACAAGCCATCATGCAATGAAATTGCTTAGATTGGTGGTTTATGGTTTAAGTTCACAACTCCTTGGATTTGTCCATAAAAAGGAGGGGTGAATTGTGCAGACAATTCTTGGAAAAACCCTCTTTTTGCTCTGTTTGTACTCAGTTACAGCATGGTGATCCAGTGCATCAGTGGCTGGCATGCCACCATCCATAGCCGATAGTGCACTACAGATGGCCGACAGACTACCTTCTTGGTCAGCAGATGGCCGGCAGCATTCATCCATGGCCGGTTGGCCACTGATGTAAACTTCAGCAAAATTTTGGTAAGGTGGAGCAGACATGTTCTGGAAATGTTCAACTCTGCAAACAGAGGTTTTCGAGAGCAAAACGGAGGTCTTCTAAGGTGAAAACTGAGCATATACATCTTCTATTTCCCGAGACGGAGTAGTGGCAGCATAGTTAGATATCTTAATTGCTTAGTTCACTTACATTTGTGTTGTAAATTAATTAGGTAGCTTACTAGTTGATTCATTCAAGTGTTGTAATAATTAGTTAGTTAGTTTAGCCTTTATTCCATTTGGTTTGTAATAATTAGCTTAATTAGCTTAGCTTAGCCCTAATTAGTTGCTAGTTAGTTAGCTTTATTCATTCGGACTCTGCTTCGTGAGAGCAAAATGTAATAATGTGTATGTCTCCCAACCCCACTTCTTTCTCCCTTTTACTTAATTGCTTTTGTTGGTTAGATTGGGGACATGTTTCAACTAGCATACCTTATGCTTGCATTCATTCATTTTGTATTGCATGCACTGAGGCTCGGAGTATCATTCAAACCGCATTGTCGTTTCAAATACTTCCTTGAATACATGTTAACCGCATATTATCAAATGAATCATATGCCATATTAGTAGGCGAGCCTATAAATTGCATATTGCATGTGTTACATTAGACACTTTGTATAATTAGGGCCTTGTTTGTCATAACCTAAAAAAGCTAAAATGTCAAAAAGTCACTATCTTATTTAAGTCACATCACCTCTCTACCACATCACTTCGAACTCAACCCATACTTCATAAAAAGTCAAAAAGTGCACTAATTTAGATCATCCCAAACCATCCCTAGGAATCATGCATTTTTTTCCTAACTCATATTTTCTTAGCTTGGAGTACTAGGTGAGTTTTTAATGCTTTAGCATACTTGCATGAATGTGAATGTTTCCATGATTAACATGCTCACCATGAGGCTAAATGCTTATTTGATAAACTACTTAAATGCCTGTGGATGAAGGCTTGTTACTTGAATTGGAACGATTCAATAAATGTGCGTTTTAAGCCCACTATGTCTAGTGGCAAATCAGTTTTAAGCCCACTATGTTTGGTGGCAAATCCACAAACTTTAAGCCCACTTAAGGTGGCAAATTCAAACCATTTTCACAGACAAACATGAGTTGAATTGTTCCAAGTCTTGCAATTCTAGTCTATACTTGATTGTGCGCATCACATAGTAATGCTAGCCTAATAATTGGAACAAGAGCACATAATGTACATAAAAATCATATCATGCTTAGTATAGGCTAATCTTTGATCGGGCGAACAGGGGTGCTCAATTCATGACCTTTCCCTTTCGTATCTAAGTTCTCAAGCCGAGGCAACTTTGGTGATGATGGACACGTGGCTTTTGGCTCAAATCATGGGTTTCCTAGGTTTTCCTAAAATAAAATATTTAGGTGGCGACTCTATATCTGGCAAAGCAGTCCAATTTTGGCACTTTTTATTTAAAATCAATTTTCCAAAATAATTTGTCGGATTTAGACTCTTTGGTGTTTATCAGTTTCACATTGCACTTGTGAGATTAGATTCAGAACCACAAGAGTCCGAACTGTAGGGCTTCTTTTCGAGTTTCCAAAATGGGGCGCGAAAAAGCCGAGCTACAGTTTTTGGCGACTCTGCTGGGGACTTAGAGAACTTGACTCGAACTCATGATATGTTATTTTATCTAAACTTATGTGTTTCTTTGCATTTGCATTTGCATCGGTGCACCTAAGTCGCAGTGTTTGCCATCTACTATTCCTAAACGGTTTGTCGGAGGCTTGCTTAGAAAAGCTTGCCAAAAGGTTGACTGATTGTGAGCTCTGCCATGATAAGAACATAACCCTTGGATTTGGACTACTGTTGTACTGTTTGATCCTCCTTTTAAACAGTATATTAAGTAGTCTTGCTGAGGTACCCTTTTTGACCAGTCGGCCTAGTCGCATATCGAAAGCCATAGAGACTGTTCCAAACTAGGACAGGTTGCTTACCCAAATTTAGGATTATGTGAAACACTTTGCTTGAATAGTGAACCCTAGTTCCTGACGAAACTAAGACAGGGTAACCCTACCCCATCACAGGGGTGTTTTGCCTTTCACTTAACTGGAATGTACTTTTAGAGTGAAACTCTATAGGAATGTATGTATCAGTTGCAAGTTTGGGCATCAGTTTTGGGAGTAGAAATCAGTGTTAAGAGTAGTTCTATAGCTTATGATTATAGTTGTGTCTTGTTTATATTTGAGCTGAGGTGCTGTGTGGTTTCTGATTTTCACCTTCTTTTTGCTTTATTTCTTTTTGCAAGGTAGTTTTTCACAATTGCTTCGAACAATCTTGTTACCCTCCAAGCACTCTAGACCTGAGTGAGAAGACTTTACAGATCTAGAGATCTTGTCAGGGGACAGCCAGTGTTTGCTTCACTCCCACCGGTTACCAGACGAAAGAGGATCAGGCATAATTCAGCAGTTCAGCAGTCACCTTTTACTTCACCTGCGCCCAGTCAGGCTCAGTCTTCTACTTTCACTCTAGTAAGAGATTACTCGCTAGTTCTGATGGCTCAACATCCCCCGATTGGCATGGAAGACATGCTTCGTCAGCTCTAGTAGACCATAGAAACTATGCAGCTAGATGCTGCCCGCCAAGCTGAGGTCACAGCCCACCAAGCGAAAGTGATAAATAGGCTTCAACAACAACAACCGCAACCGATAGTAGCCTCTGCATCCCATGCACTTATAGCGGGTATTCCAGCACCCGGAGTCACTGTCAATGTCCAAGAGAATTTGGGCATTCCGGTAGATCCGATCCCACCTCAAACCTCCAAGGCACCAGTGTACCAAACGGAGGCACCATTTGAATTTGAGGTTGACCCCACTGCACTAAAGGTCAACAAGCTAGAAAAGCTTTTCAAGCAGGCACAAGGTGTGAACTCAATCCCTGACATTGAGGATGGATACACAGACTCTGTAGCAACTTTGCAAGACAGATTTAAGATGCCACACATAGACTGGTTCGATGGCTTCGGGGATCTTATGGTCCATCTGTGGTTATTCTCAGACGTCCTGCGGCCAATAGGCCTGACTAGACTTCAAAGTTGTCACTTTTTGGCCGGACCCTATCGAGTATAGCGGCCATCTGGTATGCAAAGCTAGAAGACTCTGTGAAACGAAGCTGGGAGGAAATGGCTGAGGCCTTCATCGCGCAGTACTCTTACAATACCCAGATCGAGGTCACAACCCGTGATCTTGAAGCGACCCATCAGGAGCCAAAGAAGGGCTTCTTGGATTTTGTAATAAGATAGAGGGCCAAGGCCCCTATGAAGACTATTAGGCCGTCTGAAAAGGACTAAATCAGAATGGTGGTCCGCAACCTGCAAGGGAGATTATTACAGAAGATGATAGTCTTGCCTTTGTTTACATTTGCTGAGCTCCATGAGATAGGGGTTCAAATTGAGGATGCGATGAAACAAGGGCTGATAGCCAATAAGAAGGAACAACCCAAGAGGCCCTTTACATGTAGTTCCAATGCAACCACAAGTGGTAGCACCTCTACATGGCCTTCGGATGTGGGTATGGTCATCACCATACCCAAAACTGCCAACCCTTTCGCTAATACATCCAACACAACTCCACAAACCTCAACCAGCCAGGCCCAATCTCAAAGGGTCTTTACTCCGCTCTACATGCCTTTATCCAAAGCCTTAGGAGTCCTGATAAAAAAGGGGCATCTTAAGCCACTACAACCTCACCCTCTACCCTATCCTCTCCCTCCAAAACACAACTTGGCCAAATACTGTGCTTTTTACTAGCAGCACGGTCATGACACTGATCAATGCTATAAGCTGCGTCATGAGATTCAAGATCTCATCGACAATAAAGTGATAGCACCTCCCCAAAAACCTAATGTCACTACAAATCCTCTCTCACCACATAACCAAGTCCCTCCACCCCAGTATATAAACCTCATCCACACACTGGCCGTCCCTTATGATCCTAGTATATATATCACCCATTCCCACCTACCCAAACCGGCGTTGTTCATCCCTGAGAGCACAGACTTGTGCATGATGAACATGTCTACACTCCAACCTGAACCCGTGGTGGTGATAGTGGTAAATAAAGAGAGGTCAACATTGGTGGAGAATATCAGTCCATTTCCCGAGGGCTCTGAGGACTTATCTGAAGGGGTATACAACCTGTATTGCTATATTGTACCAATCAATCAAGCTAAGCTACAAGTGGTGTTGCCAACTGAGAAGAGGTCAGTGTAGTTCGAAAGGATGGCCCAAGTCAAGGATTAGATGATCAAGCCAACCTAGAAGAAGACATAAACAATTTGCAGTTCTTTGAGGAGTAAGATCAAGGAGACGTGCATATTGATTGGTTTGATCTGAACGGGTCGACAGACAATTCTGGGTGGCTAAGTGATGAACCCGATAGAGATGTGGAAACTGAATTGAAGCTAAAAAAAACAGAAGGCAGAAACCGCTGCAATGGCCGGAATGCCCGACGGGAAGTGTAAACTGCCGAAAAACACTGGTGTGGGACAATTGGCTCAGGAACTGGTCATTGTTAGTACTGTACATACAAAGTCAGAAGACGCACTGGAGCATTTTGAGCAGGAAATGGGTGGAGACAAACGGAAAGCTGGAAAAGCCCAACACCCTATAGGGGAGATTTGTGATGAGAAGATTATCCGAATGGAGCCGGACAAATGCTTGTCGGCTGTCGAAGGAATCTGGTGGGATGACGACAACCTACACTTGGCTTATACCGATGAGGATTGGGGTGAAGACCTTCATGACAACACGTATGTGGAAGAGGTCGACCATATGACAAGAAGTGGCCGATATTTCAAACCACCGCATCTGGACCAACCCGAGGCATCCAGGAAGGATAAAGAAGTAGAGAAACAGAAAGAAAAACTATTGAAAGAAGAGGCTGTGTTCAAATAGTTGAAGAAGATTCAAGCTGATATATCTATTTGGGGTCTGCTTAATTGCTTTGCAAGTGCACAGACAGGTTGTACTGTCTGCGATGGATAAAGCTAAGTTGTCCATCGACACCACCCCAAAACAACTGGTGGGATTAGTCTTCTCGGGAGACGCTACGCCAACTCTAACCTTCTCAGATAAGGAACTGCCCCCGAAAGGCTCTGCACATAACAAACCTCTGTACATATCAGTGGAGTGCTGAGAAAAGTGGGTACCAGTGGTATTGGTCGACACCGAGTCAGCAATCAACGTTTGTCCTTGTCGCACAACTTATGCTATTGGCCTGAAACTGGCGAATTTGGTGCCTACAGCCCAGGTGATCCAGGCATATGACAATACCAGCTGAGAGGTAATGGAAACAGTACAGATCAGAGTACAGGTCGGCCCAACTCAACAGGATATTGAGTTCCATGTCCTGGATGTTCCAGCTACTTTTAACTTACTACTTGGGTGACCCTGGCTGCACCAAGTGAAAGCTGTCTCATCTATCCTCTACCAAATACTGAAGTACCCCCATGGAAAAGAAGTGGCCATAGTCTTCGGGAATTCATCTATTCATCCTCCACCAGAGGTCATTACACCTGTGCTGGAGATTGTGCATGGCGAAAAGGAGTTTTTCCTTTTAGGGTTTACCTTGGCTGAGGCCCCGGTAGTGCAGAATATCTTAGCTATTGATGAAGGCTTGTATGTTAGTGCCCAATCTGTATACTTCATGAACAAACTCCAATACATGCTAAGAATGGAGCTAGAAAGGTGTGGCCGGAAATGCGTCACTGCATTGGCCGATGTGCCACATAACCCGCATGCCTTTGGTCTTGGCTATACGCCCACCAAAGAAGACTAGATTAGAAAAGGGAAAGAGATGGTTGGAAGAGCCAGAGCTAAGCAGAACGGGAAGCGCTACGAACTTGTGCACCGACTGATCCAGGGAACCCTGAATGGTTATTTCATTTGGAAAGGAGAAGACTTCCCATTCTGTGGTTTCCCCGAACCCTGGTTCAACTCGGAGAAGCAGCGGGTTCCCAGCTTTGAGATTTTCTTTGACTTGCAGCTGCAAGACAGTGATACGGAGGCAATAGCTGAACCGACTGCTGAAGCTGCAAAGAGCACAGGAAGTGATTCCAACAGCAGCGAGCTTGAAGTTAGAGCAGCATTGTCATGTCTCCTTTCGGATCCTCTAATCGACTCAGAGAGCTTGGGGGATAACCTGACTATTTCCATGATCGAAGACCAACCGGGTGTGAACCCTTCTAGTAGTATCTTGGATGCATCTGATGCACCATCCCTCATTTGGAAACTGGAAGAGGGCTACTTGTCTAGCAATTCTGAGTCGGGTAGTGAGCCAAAATCTAATTCCACAGAGTCTGTAGAGTCGGAATCAAATTCTGGTTCTTTTAAGTCTGGGTCCGATATTCCTAGGGATGATAACCCGGATGCTGAGGCTTTGTCTAGGTCATCCTTTTCTTTTTCCTTTGAGTCGGTTGTAACCGAGGAACTGGATGAGCTTGACCTTGTGAATGAGAATGCCACTGCAAATTTTGAGTATTTCTCTGTGCCTCTTGTTTATTTCATTGATCATGATTTTTAAAATTTTGATGAAAACGATGAGGAAGGAATTCCTCTGGTTTTGAAAAATTTGATTAATCGAGAAGAAGAAAGGTTTGCAAAACCCCTCGCTGATGAAACCATTGCTTTTAATGTGGGTACTGAGAAGGATCCACGCCTGGTCCAGATCGGGTCCACGTTGTCTTTGGAGGAGCGCAAGCGCTTAGTCGCTTTATTAAAAGATTTCAATGATGTTTTTGCATGGTCCTACGAAGACATTCTTGGAATCGATCCTGAGATTGTACAACATCGGATCCCTCTTGACCCCGGGGCCCGACCCATCAAGCAGAAGTTGCGAAGAATACGCCCGAATTAGGCTTTGAAGATTAAGGAAGAGGTCACCAAGCAGATAGATGTAGGGTTCTTGCTAGTATCTGAGTATCCAACTTGGTTGGCCAATATCGTCCCAGTGCCAAAGAAAGATAGTAGAATTCGAGTGTGTGTGGACTTCAGAGATCTGAATTAAGCCAGTCCAAAGGACAACTTTCCCTTGTCACACATTGATGAATTAGTGGACTTCATCGTAGGCCATGCGTTGCTCTCTATCATGGACGGATTTTCCGGGTATAACCAGATTCTGATGGCACCCAAGGACAGAGAGAAAACTACTTTCACTACGCCGTGGGAAACCTACGGCGACAGAGTGATGCCGTTTGGGTTGAAGAATTTCGGGGCTACCTATCAACGGGTTGCGACCATTATTCTGCATGATATGATCCATAAAGAGGTCAAGGTGTACGTGGACGACATGATTGTCCAATCCAAAGAAAGAGAGGGCCACCACACCGCCTTGAAGAAATTCTTCCAACAGATCAGAGAATACAGGCTGAGGTTAAATCCACAGAAGTGTACTTTTGACGCAACAGCAGGGAAAATACTGGGTTTCTTGATCACACAGAGGGGTATCGAGGTAGACCCTTCCAAAATCAAGGCCATCCTAGAAATGCCACCACCAAGGACTAAAAAGGAGGTGCGAGACTTTCTGGATAAAGTGCAATTCATAAAACGGTTTATCTCTAAATTAACCTTGACTTGTGAACCACTATTTGGTCTCCTGAAGAAAGGAAAGAAGTTCTGATGGGATGTTCAATGTCAATTCTCTTTTGAGCAAATCAAGTAGTATCTTCAGAATCCACCTATGTTGTCGCCGCTAGAGCCGGGGAAGCCCTTGATTTTGTATCTGTCAGTAACGAACACGATGTTGGGATGCATGCTTGCTCAAGAATCTGAGGATATGGTGGAGAAAAGCCATATGTTATTTGAGCAAGAAAATGCTGGGATTATGAGACCCGTTACACCTCGCTGGAGAAAGCTTACTTAGCCTTGGTATGGGCTACCAAGAAGTTGAGGCACTACTTGTTAGCTCACTCCGTAATTCTGGTTTTGAGATTAGATCCCATCAAATATCTTTTTTAGAAACCGGCACTTACGGATAGGCTAGCTCGTTGGTTGCTTCTCCTTTCCGAATTTGATCTAAAGTATGTTACTTGCAAGTCTGTTAAAAGGAGAGTGGTAGCGGAGTTCTTGGCAGATCACCCAGTGAAAAAGAATGAAGCGGTAGAATACCTGTTCCCAAATGAAGCCATTCTGCAAGTCAAAGAAGAGATTTGGACAATGTACTTTGACAGAGCGTCTAATCAGTATGGTTATGGGATAGAGGTGTAGCTGATAGCACCCGACAATTCCCATATACCCTTAGCCTTCAAACTCCGGTTCAAGGTATCCAACAACGAAGCAAAATACGAGACGTGTATTGCTGGTTTGGAAGCCGCCGTGGAACTAGGGGCAAAAAGGTTGGACGTCATTGGGGACTCAAACCTAGTTGTGTCTCAAGCAAAAAGAGATTGGAAGGTTAAAGAAGAAAAGATGAAGATTTATCACCAAACTCTGGACGTTTTGATTCTTAGGTTTGAAAAGTTGACCTTCACACATCTACTGAAAGAGAACAATAGGTTCACTGATGCCTTATCAACTCTATCTTCCATGATAGACATCCCGTTTAGAGTCTGGATGCGTCCGATCATCATTGAGCAGAGATATACGCCGGCCTACGAGACTATCATCGCAATAGATGAGTTCAAGATCAAAACCCTTGGTACTATGATATCTGGAACTTCTTGGAAAAAGAGGTTTATCCACCAGGGGCAAATGCCAAAGATAAAAGGGCAATACAGCAGATGGTCGTTCAATTTATCATCTACAGAGGTAAACTATACAAGAGAGGTCATCTGGGAATGCACAAGTTGTGTGTCGATGTAGAAGAATCAAAGCGCCTAATGAAGGCCATCCATGGGGGAGAGTCCGAAGTGAACATGAATGGAGTAATGTTAGCTCGGGAGATTCTCAGGCAAGGTTACTACTGGTCCACTATGAAGGAGGATTGCATCAGTTTTGTTCGGCGGTGCCACAAATGCCAAATTCATGCCAATCGCATGAACATCCCGCCGTCGAAGCTATACAACATGACTTCATCATGGCCTTTCTCAGTCTGGGGAATCGATGTCATCGACGCAGTCACACCGAAAGGGTCAAATTGGCGGTAGCAATTGACTACTTTACAAAGTGGGTGAAAGCTCAATCTTATGTAGTGTTGAAAGCAGCACATGTGGCTAAGTTCATCCGAAACAACATCATTTGCCGTTATGGAGTCCCAAACGAGATCATTTCAAGAAAGAAGCAATCAACTTGTTGGAGAAATACAACGTGGCTTTTCATAAGTCATCCACATACCGGCCATAAACAAACGGAGCTGTTAAGGCCGTCAACAAGAACATTAAGCATATTTTGCAGAAAATGGTTAAGACCTTCAGAGACTGGCCAGACAAATTACCATTTGCACTTTGGGGATATAGAACTTCAATCCGAACGTCTACTGGGGCAACTCTTTATTCTCTTGTCTATGGAATGGAAGTTGTTCTGCCAATTGAAATAGAAGTTCCGTCGCTGCGGGTTATGGCTGAGTGTCAAATAGCGGAGGCAGACTGGTAGCAGAGCAGGTTCAAAGAACTAATGTTGTTTGATGAGAGAAGGCTGAAAGCATTGTGCCATGTTCAGGGTTATCAACGCAGGATTGCCAAGGCTTTTAATAAAAAAGTTAAGTCTCGGAATCTCAAAGAAGGGGATTTGGTGCTAAAAGACAACCGAGCTCCCATCCATGACCCTAAGGGCAAGTTCAGACCCAATTGGACTGGTCATTACATCATCAAAACTATCTGGTCGGGTGGAGCTGTTATTCTCATGGACATGGATGGCCTAGAATTTTCCCAACCGATCAACATGGACAAGTCAAAGAAATACTATCCATGAGTTAGGCCGAAAACCCGAAAGGGCGACCTAGGCAAAAGTTAGAGCACAAAAAATTGGAAATAAAAGAAAAATTGAGCTCACAAGGTTGAAAACCCTAAAGGGCGGCCTTGGCAGAAGTTAGAGCGCAAAAGGAGAGCGTTAATACTCGAGTGAACCTGAACCGAACTACGTAAGGCCTGATTCCCATCTTCGAGATACATAGGCAACTTCATCTTGAAGTTCGGTCGTAAACACCCCCAACTCAACTGTCCTATTCATTTGTTTGATCAGGTTATCTTTGTATATTCTTTATTTGAATTGTGATCCTCTCTGAGAGAAGAGCCGGTTACAGTGCTGAGCAGTGTTATTCAGTCAAAAGGCAATTTGTTATCTTTGGATTTGGGGTTGTGCATCTCAAGGATAGATTCCGTGTGTGTTAAGTTGTGATCCTTATCGAAAGTGGTTTTGAAAAGCTTTGATAAAAGTTAACTTAGCTCAAATTTTACCTTTTACAACTTAGACCATTTTTTTGGATCGAAGGAAAATTTTCAGTGCTCACAACTTCAATTTCATTAATTTCAATACAAAGTTCTCCAACACTCGATACAAATCAAAGTTACTTTTATTATATTCATAAAACTTGAAAAGTAAGATCAAAGCAATAAATTAGGGGCATAAATGAGTCAGGTGCTCCTGCGTCCCCCGCTTGTGCTTATGGAAGCTTCTGATGCCAAAGTAGGCCCGAATTGTGCCTCATTTACGAGCCAAGATAAGCACTCGCCAGAAAGGGTGCAGCTAAAACTAGGGGTAGGAGCCAGAAGTTCTCTCGTCCTCCAAGCAATGAGGTACCTAGCCAAATGTGAACCTCGGACGGGAAATGAAACCGGGTATTCTACCCCCTCCTCTGGGCAAGTCTGATCATGTCCAAACTGATGTCTGAACTAGAACAGAAAGTAGAATACACAGTGTGTGAGGCCAATCAGCTCAATGCTAGGTTGTCGAGTCATGCTATAGCTCATTTCGGTCAGATTAAGCCAGGGGCAATGCCAGCAGCAGACCTGTTGCACATCCAATGGCACCACCATCCCTCATTCGGGAAATCCACTAGCTGTTGGCGGAAAAAGTATGCTCGGGCTGAGTATGTAGGGCAAGAGTCCACTATCTTCAGCTTGTCCATTAGCTACACCTGGGGAGGGATAAAAGAAAAGAGAGATTAAAGAATAGAGAGATGTATGTTGAGAGAAAAATGAGAAAAGGGCTTTAAGAGAAAAATAGAGCATGGTGAGAAACACGTATTAGAAAAGGGTAGGAAACATTACCTGAAGAAGTAGTGAACTCCCCGTGAATTTGTTTGTCTCTCACCGATGGAAGGCGTCTAAGCCCATCAAAGTCTCGGCTAACGCTAAGCCAATATAACTCTTGCCCTCTTTCAAACCTTGAGCCACTTTGATGAGTCGAATGCTAGACCCTCCAAAACTAGGGGCAAGAAGGAAATGAGCCAACATACACAAGCAAATGGCGTGTTGCCGAAAACCCCGCCAAAGAAGATCACCGCAGTCACCAACGGCAGAAAATCGATGGATCAAACTAGGAATATCCAGCTCTCCGTAGTGAATCAAAGATTAAGCCTCATGAAGAGTGAGCCCACACATCCGTCCCAAAGCTTGGATATGGCTAAAACAGGGCTGAGGTATGATTTCCTCATAGCGCCGGGGTTCCATTAACACCTGAAATTCTTCGATTGTCGGGCATATCTCTTGTCCTCTAAAGCTAAAGACGTGTGTAATCGGGTTCCAACATCTAGCCACGGCATGAAGGAACGGAAAACAAAGTGGAAAACGGCTCAGCTAGAATAGTGCGTTGATGCTGAAACCTCGGAAGTTCACCTTTTCCGAGCCATCCAAAGTTATAATCCAATTCGAGAGTTTTTCGGCAAAAAATGGCTCCATTTGTGAAGAATTTGCAGCTGAAATGAAGAAATTATGAAGTCCAATCTTTTGTAGAAGATGATGCAGTGAGTGGAAGCCAGGTGTCAACATTTTGGAGGTCCTATACATCGATGGCTGGCAAGGCTCATTAATGGCCGGCAAAGGACATTGGTGGCCGGCAGGCCACCTTACATGGCCGGCAATCACCACTCATGGCCGGCAGTCTCTCACTCTAACGTGTTGTCCTTCTTTGTGCTGAAAAGTGTTGAGAGCATGTGTTTTGTTCTGTTCTTTGTGTGTTTTAGAGTCTTGTTTTGAGTCCTTTTAGGCTTTAGCAAGTTTGTTGAGTTTTATTTGTTTTGTTTTCTTTATCGAGTTGTATTTGTTTTATTTTTGTTTATCGAGTTATTGTTGTGTTGTTTATCAAGTTATATATTGTTGTTATTTCAGTTGTAGGTCAGTTTATTACTTGAGGTTTCCATTATCGAATTCAATCTCATTTTCATGCAATATGGTGCTCATGATGCAAAATACAACACTTTTTCATAGAAAAACTGGCTTGCATTCCGATCATGGTTGTTTTTACACAAGTACAGTACAAGTTTTTAAAGCAAATAAAACTTGTCTGAAGCTGTACAATGTGCTAAAACTATAAACAAAAAAAACTAAGCAAAAATACAATAAATCAACACTGGTCGCCTCAGGCCCGAGAAGCCCTCTTCGTCCTCTTCTTCGGAGGAAAGGACTCTAGGGCACTATCTCCGTCGGCACCGCTGTTTGAATCTGAACCAGAGTCTGAACCAGAGCCATCTCCACTTTCCGCCTCGGAGCTCGCCTCGGCATCGCCCTCGCTCTCAGAACCTGAGTCGGGGTCATCATCTCCACTTTCAGATGACTCTGAATGCTGACTCGCTGCCTCCTCAGAGTCGCTCGTCTCAAAATCATCCCCACTCAGAATGGGCTCTGAAGGGCTGTTTCCATCTCGGGTGCCTCTAGCTCTGTCTCGGCCGTGTGCCGGAATCTGTCTTTCTCTTTCCTCTCTGCTGGAGGGGGTACTGCTAGTGCAGATGCTGCAGCTCCCGTTGGCACCATCGACATGGGTGGGATCTGAAAAGACAATTGTTGCATATCAGTTACAGCATGTGTATTAGATGCAAGTATAGTATGTAGAATGAGTATATGCAGAAGTTAGGTACTGTGTAAATACAGTGTACAAGTGCAGTGTGTCAGATATGGTCTATCGATGCAATGTATCAGTATAGTTTAGGAAGTTTTCAATGTTAGTGTCAGTGTGTCAGTGGAAAGTTGATGCCTGAAATGGAAAACTGAAGAAATTACCTGAACACCGTAGAGGCTGAGCAGTGTCTCTCTCCTTTGTATCATCTCAACTAGTGAGGCTATCAGCTCAAGGGTGTCTCCTATATACTCGATCAGTGCCTGCAAATGTATTTGAATGATTAGTATCTGCTATAGATATATCTGAAATGAAATATGAAGTGCAAATGCTAAAGTGTGGTTCATACCGGAGTCGGGACTTAGACCCCGATAAGCTCATGACCAGCCACTGCGAGCTCAATCGGGACCTGGTAGGCCTCCTCTGTGTGTCGCCAGCAAGTCAGCGTGGTAGAGAGCTTTGGCCAATCAGCCCTTCGCCCCCGCTCGGGAAGCCCCTCTGCCACAGGCCCTGCTCGCCCGAGTCACTCTGCGCCTCGCTCTCACGGTAAGAGCCCCCGCCTTCTCATATCCACGAACACCTATCAGGGGTGGCATTAGATGTGTCAGAATGAAAGCTGCATAGTCGCCCTCTGCTAGGAAGAAGTCGATGTTGAGGCCCACCATGAACTAGATGACCTCCTCAACGGATAGGCTCTCTATGGATCGCATGGACTCTACTGGAGCCATTGGGACAAGCAGGTCCGGTACACCCATAATCTGGCATAGGAAGCGCTCATCCAGGAACCAGGCCCGGCAAACCGGACCCTCAAGTAGAATACGATAGCGGGAGATGGCCCAGGCACCGGCGAACTGGTCCCGCACTCCCCCTGGCATCAAGGCCCACGGCTGCCATGTGATCTGCAAGCAGAAGTTGTACAGATTATTAGTTGTTATCAGTTGCTAAGTGTGTAAAGCAGAACAGTTTCAAAATGAAATGTCTGTGTTTCGGATTACCTCATGGGCGGCTACCGTGTCGAAGTATCGGCGAAAGAAAGTGAAAGGCTCACGGGTCCTACGGCAAAGCTGACCATCGTATATCCACGAATAGGGGACCATCAATGAAAGCTCCACTATAGGCTCCGGGGCGAGAGTCAGAAAGTATGCATATACCAATAGCTGCAAGGAAAATACAGCGGTATGTGATCAGTACAGTATCAAGCAGATGCAGAAAGTGCAAAACAGAAAACACAGTGTATGAACAGTATCGAGCAGATGCAAAAAGTACAAAACAGAAAGCACAGTGTATGAATAGAATTTGAGCAGATATAGAAATGCGAAGTAGAAAGCATGTGTTGAAATAGATGTAAAGTAAGAACTGTAAAGTAACTATAAAGTACAAAAAGGGAACTGAGATGTGTACCTCCCAGGCTCACCAGTAGCCTCTAATTAGGTCTCCCCGCAGACGGGAGGTAGAGCTCATATATTCGTACAGTGTGGTGAGGCCAGCTCCGTCCCAGTCATAGAAACAAACCCGAGGAAGGGTTACCAGGGCACTCAGCAAATACAGGCCAACGGTATTCCACCTGTTCGAAAATAAGGTAGTACCGAAGACGAACATCAGCAAGCCTTTGGCGTACTGCTCGGTCTCCTCTAACGTCTCAGGCTCGGTCCCTCTGAATCGCTTTGCGAACCAAGTATATCTCACCATCCCCGTCCGATATATGGGTGGGTATGCTCCCAGCAACTCGAACCATGCTGCCTCCCACTCCTCCATATCTGTATCAATAGGGATCGAATCGCTCCCTACGTCTAAGCCAGTGATCATGGCAAAGTCATAAGGAGTCATCGTCATCTCCTCTACGGTGGAAAAGTGGAGGGAGTTGCTGGTATCCCACCACCTCTCCACCAGTGCTCCTAGGAGGGGACTGCTTGCGACGACCCGAGTCAAACCAGAGCAAAAGAGCCCAAAGCTTGCCTCGTCGATGATGTCTCGAACTCTAGCTGGGAGCTCGTTATACCAGTCTCTAGTAATCGTAGCACCATAGCCTTTAAAGGCGCGAGACTCGCCCTATAGCAGAAGACAAAGGCAATCAGATTAAGACAGTGCATGAAATGCAATTAGATGAAAGTAGTGCATGAATCAGATTAGGCAATGATGAAAGTACAGTCGGATCAAGCAGTGATGATAGTATATTCGAATAAAAGGTGGTGTAAGAAATGCAAGTAAAGAAAGGCAAAAATGCATAAAAACAGTGTTCACAACAGCAATGGCCGAAAAGTGAGACTCTGGCTCCCTCAACAAAAGGTCCTCTGGTGCACTGCGGGCAAATTCGATGAAGTGTCTGATACCTCTGGAAGTGGGTAGTATGTGTGTCTATGGGTGATATCTCACCGAATCAAAAGGTCGTACCCTCAGTGGTGGCAGCTCTGGCTCGGCCTCGGGCTCAAACTCTGTCTCTAAGTTAGCCTCAAGATCAGCTATCGACTTCTCTACCTCCGGCATAGGTGGAACTACTGGGAGAACCTCCGGAGGAGCCCCATCATGAGGAACCTCGTCCGCCATCTGAAAATAGGTGCGAGATGGGTGAAAAGTGAAGAAAAATGAAGAAAAAGGGTAAACTTGGAAAAGTCAAACCCTAGGAGAGAGAAAATTGAAGAAAAAGTCAAAGCCGAGAAAAGTGCACAAAACTCAAGAGGGCCAAGCCTAGAATGGTGGAAGTGAGGAAAGAAGCATCGAAATCAAGTTTCAATCGGTTCAAAGTGAAGAGAACAAAGAGGGTTTAGCGAATCAACTTCGTGTAGGGTGTTAGAAAACACGTAGAAAGCGTAAATCTAGAGAGAAGGAGTGTCTAGAGAAAGAGGGAGGTGATTTTTGGACAAGAGGAAATGAGGAAATGAGCCCTAGTGGCTCATACTTAAAGGCCCGAGCCGAATTGCCCAATTTTCCCTCGATCTGCCATCAATGGCCGGCAAAGTCCACCGATGGCCGGCACTTGGCCGACAGCTTTCCCTCATAGTCAACAAGTGGCCGGCAGCTCTCCTTGGGTTCTTGATGCTGTTTTGTGTCCTATTGGTTTCCAAGAATTGAAGGTATTGCTTACTGTTGAGTCCAAAATGCCTCTGCGGAAGCTCAAAACTGTGTTTTCGGTGCGCGATGTTCGTCACTTGTCAACATGAACGAGGTGTATCCTTTAAATACATTGTAATTCTTCTGAGAGATGAATTGGAAGTTGCCTTCGAGTTTGTTTTCGTCAAATCATGCTTTGATATCTTGCATATAACATGCATTTCTTATTCGTTGTTGCATGGAACGTTTACTTCACTTTGTGGCATAAAATATGCATTTCACATATGTTGTTATAAGATGTGCATCTCACGGGCATCGCATGCGCGTCTTGCATTCACTCTTGAATTATGCATGGAACATGCATCCACTTTTTCATATAGAATATGCTCTTGTTTGTCTTGCATGGAGCATGCATTCTTATTGTATCACACTTGTTAAGTTCCTTTCCTTCACATGCACGATATTGTATGTACGGTTCATTCAGAGGAATTCTCGGTAAAATCATTCGTGCCCTTCGAATCGCATCCTTTAACCCCTCTCTCCTTCCGCGTGAGACGCGTTAGGATTGTTTCAGTTAAAAACATTCGAGTGCGTCCCGGAGTTCACACCCATCCCTTCGGTTAAAAACATTCGGGTGCATCTCGGTGTTCACACCACCCCTTCCTCCTCTCGCGTGAGACGCGTTAGGATTGTTTCGGTTAAAAACATTCAGGTGCATCCTGGTGTTCACACCACCCCCCTCGGTTAAAAACATTAGTGTGCGTCCCGGTGTTCATACCACCCCTTCAGTTAAAAACATTCGGGTGTGTCTCGGTGTTCACACCACCCTTCGATTAAAAACACTCGGGTGCATCCCGGTGTTCACACCAACCCCTTAGGTTAAAAACATTCGGGTGGGTCTCAGTGTTCACACCAACCCCTTCAGTTAAAAACATTCGAGTGCGTCCCAGTGTTCACACTAACCCCTTCGGTTAAAAAAATTTGGGTGCGTTCCAATGTTCACACCACCCCCCTCGGTTAAAGACATTCGGGTGAGTCCCGATGTTCACACCACCCCCCTCGGTTAAAAACATTCAAGTGCGTCCCAGTGTTCACACTAACCCCTTCGGTTAAAAACATTTGGGTGCATCTCGGTGTTCACACCCATCTCTTAGGTTAAAAATATTCGGGTGCGTCCCAGTGTTCACACCTATCCCTTTGGTTAAAAACATTCAGGTGCGTCCCGATGTTCACACCAACCCCTTCGGTTAAAAACATTCGGGTGCCTCCCGGTGTTCACACCACCCCTTTCGGTTAAAAACATTCAGGTGCGTCCCGATATTCACACCATCTTTTCTCCTTTCACGTGAGATGTGTGGATTACTTGTATCGGTTAAAAACATTTAGGTTCACCCAGTATTCACACCATCCTTTTTCTCCTTTTGCGTGAGATGCGTCAGGATCTCAGTTGAGACCTCAGGTGCGCCCGATGGTTGTGTCGTTCTTCGCCTTTCCTGTATGATGCATAGTTAAGCTTGCATAATTTTCTTACATCCTTTCTGTATGAAATGTAGTTTGGGTTTGTGTTTCTCACACGTGGCGCATGGTTTTCTTTTCGTGTTTGGAATTGTTGTGCCTTGTTTCAGTTTGGTTAACTGTGGCATTTCTTTGCATAGCATTTGCATTTAAATGTTTCATAACACAGCCTCATTGTATGATCATAAGTTATGTTCCTGCATCATGCATATCATTTGCATTTTGCCCCAGAACTACACTAGTTTGATTCCTTGCAAAGGGATACATAGACAGCCTGCGGGTGCAACCATTTTGTTTTCTGTCTTGATTGTTTGTCCAAGTCTTACGGCCTTGTCAAAATGGGTCGTCTCTGGGCTTTGACATTCACTCACGTCATTTCATGACTTTGAGTTCTGTTAAAGAGAGGCAATTGTAAACACCTCATTTTTGATGGCCCTTAAAGACTTGGATATTCTTGCAGGTACATCCGATGACGAATCTGATTGCTCACCGAGCGCTTGAAGTCCTCAACGGAACGCCACAAGTTTGAGCCTTTCAAACCCTGCATCCATTTTGCCTCTTTTTTGGACCATGTCTTGGTCTTTCACTCCTGCAGTCTCTGGTGGCCTGCCTACAATCCATAAAGGCTGCCGACCAGAGTTTCTGGCCTACCAGCCATAGATGTGCCTTGCCGGCCATCACTGATGGCCGGCCGGCCACCAGTGTTTTTTGCAGATATTTTGTGCCGGCTGTGCTAGTTGGTTGCATAGATGCATGCGTCTGTCCACACGTGGGGGCTGGATCTCCTTGTATACAATTCATGTTTTCTCTATATAGGGAGTCCCTCTCTCATGTTTTAAGGTTGGAAGATTTCAAACTCAAATTTTCTCTCTCTCTAGATTTCTCTCTCTCTTGCATTTCTTTACACTTTTGCCTACTTACACTACACTCTTGCCCTGACTTCCTTAACAAAACTTGATCGCCTTTGAGCTGAGGTTCTTTGAGGCCCTCTTGGAGCTCTACAAGTTGGTTTTCGCTTGAATTGTTGCCTAGAATCACGCTTCTCTTGAAGAGGTATAATATTTGCTTTGTTAGCTTATTTTGCATACTTATTTTCCTATCTTTTTTTACTTTTTTTGGGCTATAAAAACTCTGTCAAAATGGGCTGAAATTTGTGGTTTGAAGCCATTTTAAAGTAGGGGGTGGTTCACATTTCTTTGTACCTTGTTTGTAAGGCTTCTTCACTTGTGTTTCCCATCTTTAAACCACCTTTTTTTGGGCCTTTAACCACTGAATTTCAAAGTATTTTCAGTGGCAAAAAACATGTTTTGAAGACCAAAGTTGGAGGGTTAGCCTCCCCTCCTTGTGTCCTGTTTGCTAGCCTAGTTAATTCTATGTGTTAGCATGTTTTTCTAGCTTTTTCTAGCTATATTCTAGCAATATTCTAGCATGTTTTTGCCTTTGTTTTAAATTGTTTTAGCTCTATTTTGGGCTGTTTGGGTCAGTTGAGTCTTGTTGTTTGCATGGTTATACTGTAAAGATCCTCATAAGGGTGGTGTTTTAGGCCACTAGACACCTCTTGTTTTGAATTGATTGCATGCTTTGGTGTTGTTTTGCACTTCATTTCAGCACTAATCACCTCTGCAACCTCCCTCCTTTCTTGGTTTTTCTTTTTGCTTTGAAAGCTGTTTCAAGTCACTTGGGTGCATAAGTGTGGAATTGAGGTTTCATACTTAATGGTTTAATCCCTTTAGGGATTCATTACCAACAGTATGAGACTTCTTTTACACCCAAAGCAACTTGTGTTTTGAGCCTTCTCTCCATTAGAGGACTCTAACTCACCTTTTGGACTTAATTGACTAAGTAATGGTTGGAAAGTTAAAATGAGTAACTAACAATTTGAGACTAAAATTGAGCAAGATAATAACTTGTGTGTTGTGTGTTCAATCAGACGTTAATTGAACACAAGGAAAATTGGAGCATTTCATACTTAAAGTGATGAAATGTCTCAAGTTTCCTAGGTCTCCATTGCCCTTGATCATGCGTGATAGGGTGATGGTTCTTGAGTGTCTTGTTTTACATTCATTAAGCTTGCACACCTTGAATCACAAGCCATCATGCAATGAAATTGCTTAGATTGGTGGTTTATGGTTTAAGTTCACAACTCCTTGGATTTGTCCATGAAAATGAGGGGTGAATTGTGCAGACAATCCTTGGAAAAACCTTCTTTTTGCTCTATTTGTACTCTGTTACAGCATGGTGATCCAGTGCATCAGTGGCCGGCAGTGCACTATAGATGGCCGGCAGACCACCTTCTTGGTCGGCAGATGACGCGCAACATTCATCTATGGCGGCTGGCCACTGATGTAAACTTCAGCAGAATTTTGGTAAGGTGGAGTAGACAGGTTCTGGAAATGTTCAACTCTGCGAACAGAGGCTTTCGAGAGCAAAATAGAGGTATTTTCGGGCAAAAACTGAACATATGCATCTTCCACTTCCCGAGGCGGAGTAGTGGTAACATAGTTAGATATCTTAATTGCTTAGTTCACTTACATTTGTGTTGTAAATTAATTAGGTAGCTTACTAGTTGATTCATTCAAGTGTTGTAATAATTAGTTAGTTAGTTTGGCCTTTATTCCATTTGGTTTGTAATAATTAGCTTAATTAGCTTAGCTTAGCTCTAATCAGTTGCTAGTTAGTTAGCTTTATTCAGTCGGACTCTCCTTTGTGAAAGTAAAATGTAATAATGTGTATGTCTTCCAACCCCACTTCTTTCTCCCTTTTACTTAATCGCTTTTGTTAGTTAGATTAGGGACATGTTTCAATTAGCATACCTTATGCT
>CM069908.1:102180634-102260544 GCA_036172215.1 Camellia granthamiana | reverse complement strand
CAGTGAGTCAAAGAAGCTACGTGAAAAAACGGAAAGTCAAATGCGAGCCAAATACCCTTACCTCTTTGAGAACTAAGGTACGTCAAGCTTGAGGATAAACTTCTATTTAGGAGAGGAGAAATGTGACACCCTAAATATTTAATTAATACCACAACCAATCACGATAATAATAATAATAAAAATAATAATAATAATAGTGGTAGTAGTAAAATAAAATAATTAATATTATGGTTGTATGTGATAAAATGTAATTTAATTGGATTATTAAAATTTGGGACCAAATTAACACAATTATGGAACAATACTATTAGTTGGACTAAATTAGAATTAACGATTATATAAGAAAATAAAAACGAATATGATGTATAGATTCACTAAGGACCAAGTTAAGCAAGATAAGTAGCAATTAATTGGAAAGATTTGCAAATTACCTAGAGTAAAAGAAGGTAAGCCAACTGTGCAGTCTAGTTTGTAGGGGGGTGAGTCATCAAGTTGGATTCATCATGACAAGGAGAGTCATCACCAAGGCTTGTGTATATATAAGGGGGAGAGGACTGTGAACATCTGTAAGGAAACGAAGGAAAAGGAAAAAGGGAGAAAAAGAGAGAGGAGCAAGAGAATAGTCCCGACTAGTTGGCAAAAAATAGGAAGAAAATAGTAAGGATTAATATTAAGGTGAGTTATATTATACCTTGAGTCACCATAATATATTTTACGTACGTTTTGAACTACCATAATTTATTTTATACAAGTTATATTTTATAACTTATATTTATATTTCAATTATGCTAATTATTTTCTGAACTCCATTTGCTTATATTGAAATCCATGGATATGTTTGTTTAAATTTTAGAAATTATTTGACGATGATTTTGTAAACAATTATTTTTTGTAAGTACTACCACGGGAGTCCCATACATTGGGAGATTTAAATAACCATTGGCCTCTGTTTGGCCACTTTATGGTCCTCTGTTTGTCAAGGATCCATTAACTTCTGTTCTGACTGTCACTTATGTGACCTCTGTTTTGTTCTGTACCGTGGTTATGATTATTTATATAATTTATGTATTTCAGTTTCTGTCACTTTAAATAATTTGGTTAGTCAAATAAAGTTATGTTATCGTTTTAGCTTGAATAACTATCCATGGTTATTTTGTGTCTCCTATACTCTTGGCATAATATTTCTCACTCTGCTGTATACTTATAGTTGTTACCCTTTCAAGTGATGAGATGTAAGGAAGACCCACAACCTCGTATAGTGAAACCTGCACAAGAATTTGATGCTGATCCGTTATTTTTGTCTTTCTTTTCTTCCTTTTGTTGTTGTTGTTGTTGTTTTTTTTTTTTTGTTTTTTTTTTTTTTTTACAGATAGTCAATCACAGAATAATAATAAAAGCTCTATAGATGTATTTTTTTTTTTATTAAAATAGTAGAATGAAGTTAATTTTTCTGTTTAATTATTTCCTACTTCCATTTTGCCTCCGCCTACGTCATTTAATTTGTTAAGCTTAGAATTATTAAGTAAGTTGTGATTCCAACCCTAAGCCCCTGAGGTTGGGTCATGACAAATTTTGCATTGGCCAACCCAACTACTTCATAAAAATTTCAAAAATTGTCAAATTCTGAAGACAAATTATATTTTTTTTAAATTAAAAAAAAATATAACTACAATGTCTTGAATGTTGTTGAATAAAATTGCATAATGGTTTCAACACGAATAACAAGTAAAGGTAACTGAACATACAGAGGATGAAAAATAACATAAAGGTGACTAAGGCCAGCATACATTGTCTACCAGCAACAATTTCCGAAAAAAAATATATATATATATATTTTTATAGATACACAATTCTATTACCCCATTACATAAAATATAAGAGTGTTCACATGCATCACATAACATCTACCAAGCATTTCGCCTAATTTGGACCAACTCTGCCCTGATCTAAGCCCGTACCTGCGCCATCTCAACATTGTCATCACCAGGCATCATTGTATCGTCAAGGGCTGCCAAATCATCCTGGTCAGGCATATCCAAATAAGTGTACTCGGCCACATTGGTGATAGAAACAACTAATGCATTGTTCGGACTATTTTTGCATATGAAATTATGTAAAGCCATGGACGTTACAACCAATGGCACCTGCACTTTACGGAAGCCAAACCGATGCATGTCTTTAAGAAATCTCCACCACACCTTCCAAACACCAAAGGTTCGCTCAATCACACTCCGCAAAAAGAGTGCACGCGGTTGAACAACTCATCCCAATTCCTTGGATTGTTCTTTTGAAAATCTGGTTGGTGGTAGCAACTCCCCTTGTAGGGTGCTAGGAAGCCCTTCTTGTTGTTGTATCTACTATCCACAAGATAATATCGGCCTACCAATGTCCATATGTTAATACCATTTTTACTATTTCACGTATGGGCAAACAAATAGAAGCTATAAAAAAAATTAAAATACTTTAAATTCTTCAATGTACACTTTGTATGCAAATAATTTACAAGTTATTTATTTACATTGCAGTTCTGCACTTTTTGTCACATTGCAAGAGTTTGTCAAATTTTTTATATGTTTCCAACTCAAATTGTGTTTACAAATTTTAATAACCGCGACAAATGTAAATTATACATCTGATTGGTTTTTTTTTTTTTTTTGGAAAAAAAAATGGGATACACATATTTTACTTCAGAAATATCTTCACTTTTTTATACAAGAGAATTTTTCAATCACCATAACAAAGTAATTTAATAAATGTATCCGAAGAAAAAAAAGGCAAAAATATTTTTGGGTTGTGCGTACGTACCATTGACTGGCATAGAAAAATTATATTGTGGACCTTAGTGACATTGCTTAAAACCTGGCTGTCATGCATACTGCCCTTCCAGCACACGATACAAACACAAAGCATAGGTTGAAATCACATACTGCCAAAATATTCTGAGTGTAGAACCCCTTTTGGCTGAAATATAGGGCTGCCTTTGATTCCTTTATGCATGTTGGCATGTGTGTCCCGTCCAAGGCACCTAAGAAATCCTTCACATCACGTAAACGACATTGCCCATTAATATCAACAAGTAACTTACAATTTGTAATTGCATTTGTTAAATGCACATATTTATAAACAACATTATCCAAAAAATGAAAGCATAGTTTTATGCACCTTGAACGACAAATATTGTGGTTAGGACCACAGATGGGGATCCTTCCAGTTCTAGAAATTAGCGGGGGGCCTGCAGTGAATGATGGTGAACTTTTTCATTGCTTTCAATACGTTATGAAAATGCCATGAAATTGTTTCACCAGAGTGTTGGAATCTTCTTGTAGCTCCCGGTTTGGCAAGTTTTTGAGCACATAAATGAATATTGCAACACTTTCCTTGACGTGTAAGCCGTGGTCATGCTCAGGTACACGCAACTAGAATTAGTTTACCAATATGGCATATAACCGATTGAACACATGTTTAGGCATGCACAATTCGTACTGGAAGCGACCACTGTGACCATTATACAATTTCGCTATCCATGCCCTGCCCGTCAAGATGGAAGTGCAACACGGGACTTTAAGCACGTGGGCCTTGTAGTAGTCACTGGCAAATCTATATGCTTCAATATAAGCACAATTTATTTGATTCTGCCACTGTATTGCGAGCACAACAACATCATCAAACATTTGATTCATGCGTACATCATCGTCATCGTCATGGTTCATGCCTAGTAATAAAACAAACAAGGGTTAGCATAGTAACATTTCATGAAGACATGTTATGACAACCTATTTTATGAAGACATAAATTCTGTTATAACAACCTATTGTACTCATAACAAACAAAGGTTAGCACATAATTTTTTTAAAAATTAATAGGATGTTGAACATTATAACACACATGGGTTCCGATTTTATTTTATTTTTTTTGAGAAACATAACGTTACTAAAATAATAATGGGTTATGTCTAAAAAATATTTCATAATTTAACAAACATAAATACTATGAAATTTCATAAATTCATAACCTGTTCATAATGGGTGACCGAAAAAAAAAAAAAAAATTGGCAGCCACAAAAAACATAACAATGCATTAGTTACCACAAACAATGAATGAACAAAATAAAAGCAAACAGTGCATTGGTTTGCACCATATCGATGTCCCCTGCGCATAAAAAATAAAACAACCAAATAAAAGTGGAAATTTGCATAACTGAAGGGAATCTATGCATAAACAAAAAAAAAAAAAAAATGACTAAAAAAAACCAAAGCACCGTGTACTTGGTTTGCACCACATCCATGTCCCATTGAATTTCATAACCACCGATAATAGCCAAGCACGCTGAAAAAAAAAAAAAAAAAAAAAAAAAAAAAAAAGAGTATGCACACACATAATCCTTCAATTATTGCTTGTAACGATTTAAAAGCAAACGCATTCATTGCGTAGCAAACTTGTAAAAGTTAGACGCCCACTGGTGGCTTTGTCCTCTTTCTTCGCATGCAGCCACCTGAGAATGTCTTGGTCCGTGAGAATACTCATAACCATATCACGATTGTTCGGAATCTCCATAAGCAAGAGGCCAAAATAGAGAAGTGGATCTGTGGGGTCCAGGCCTTGAATTGCATAAAGTCATGCAACAGCGTCCGCAATAATGTAACTATGTGCACCGACTACATGGTTAACAGTTAGTTTCTTGCTTTGTGTCTTGACGAAATTTACCAAGTCATCTATGTTGCTTGTCAATGCTGTTGCCCTAGTTATGCACTTGTTTTGCATTGTTTTGCCCGATTAATGCTTCCGTTTGCTTCCACTCCCTGAGGCAATGATGTTGATGGAGTTGGGAATGTCATCCATTTTCGAAGGTCCCAATTCATTGCTATCACTAGAAAATTCAAGACTTTCAAACTCCCCTTCCAGCTCCAACTAGTTATGAGTCTCGCCGGCCATCCATGCATTTTACCCATTGTCGCAACCCCTGTAAAGACGCGAACCATCACCTCCCGATGCTTCAAGGTTTTGGTTCTAAACTTGCAACATTCTTTGTCAATCTGTAAATGGAGACAATGAAAATATTATTTTCAGATTGTATGCAATGTGAACTTATAACTATGTAACTGATTTCATATGAACAAGTGACTGCAAGTGAAGAAATGCAAAGAACAATAAAATATAAAATACACACATGAACATGACATGGCTGTAGACACCCCATTTTTTACTGCCCCTAAAACTTGGGCGCTTTATTCTAAACACCTGATGATGAAAGTTACACTGTGCAATCTTTTGAATTCTCACTAAAAGAATTTGGTTTCGAGCTCTAACCCCAAACCTTATACCCCATTTTGGCCAAACTATTTGACCTTGAAACCCTCTTTTTAAAATATTTTTCTAAATGTTTCTACGATGTTCTAAGGCTCGCATTTCGATTAAAATATTGCACTTTTCAGTCAAACGAGTAAGGACAAAGTGAAAATAAATGGAAGGGAGGTGAACCCTTTGAAAAATATTTAAAAACATCTTATTTATAGGTTTGGAGTTGAAGAAAATAGGAGGGGATAGAAGAAAACTAGTTTAGGAAAAGGTTGAGCATCAAACCATTAAAAAAGAAATGAACAGTCTTCCCTAAATTAGACATATTTCTTTGTACACTCATAATTTAGATGTGATACCACCACCATTGGAAAGTAGACTTTTGGGGGCTTCAATTTAGACTTAAGAATCACCTAAAACCGAGTCTGGATGAAAGAGATATGCCCGTTTGAAGTTAGGCTTGAAAATAGGTTTTTTGGACCCGGCTGGGTTTGTTTAGATCTGGTCGTGGCTTGTTTAGACCTAGTCGGGTTTTAATGAAAACTTGTCCAAAGTGCCTTTTTAGACCTAACCTTGCATTATTTGGTCCGGCTATGGGTTTTTTGGGCTCGACTGTGTATTTTTGGGCCCAACCGAGTCTTATTAGTGAGAAACAGAACAGTTGGCGGGAATTCGCCAGCTATTGTTTTTTGAAGATATTTTTGACCAAATTGGCTCAAATTCTATAAATAGACCCCCTGCATTCAGAATTAAAGGTTAAAATTTTTTTCTAAGGGCTTTGAGGAAGATTGAGAGCTAAAACCATCCTCCTTGCTTCCTTTTATCTTCAAACATTCTTGAACAATACATACACAATACATACACCATTAGAGCTTGTTCTTGGAGAATTTTGTTGAGATTTCAAACTAAATTTCAGAAACTTGAGGATGCTTAGAATCAAGTTTGTTTAACTACAAGCATCCTTTCTTTCAAGAGGTATAAGCTTGTCACCTTTTTCCTTGCTTTCATTTCAATCTTGTTCTAGCTTTTTCTTGTGTTTTCCTACTATTTTGGATCCATTTCAAGTGTTGGAACTTGGGGTTGAATAGCTACCAAAGGTAGAGAGACTTAACACCCTTTCTTACACCTTATTTCATGGCTCATCCCCTTTGTTTAAAGGGGCTAAAAAAAAATGGTTTAAAAGTTCAAAAAGTGGAGGGGTTAGCCACCCCTCCTTAGTCTTGTTTACTAGTTTTGTATCTTTTTGGCTATCTTTTGTGCTCATTTAAACATCATTTTAGCTACCATTTTTTGCATGTTAGGGGCTATTTTAGGGCTGTTTTAATTCATCTAATTAATTGAATACTTTGCTTGTTGTGTTGTAAGTCCTCATGGCTTCGATTGTTTAGGCCTTAGACATCGAGCCATTTGAGTTGATAGCCTTATTTACCTTTATTTTTCATGTAAGAGTCTTACTTTTGTAATAATCAACTTTGCATTATCATCTCTGCACTCTCCTTCTTTTCTTGGTTTTTTCTTTGTTTATAAGAGTTGTTTCAAACAAGTGTTGTTTAAGCTTAAGAGAGCATCCTTCCATGCTAAATGGTTTAATCTCTTCGAAGGTTCATTACCAGGGCATCATATCTCTCTCACGCCAAAAATAACTTCTAGTTTGACACCTCTCTTCATTAGTGGATGTAATTCTCATTTTTTGGACTAAATGATTAAATAATGGAAAGGTAAGTCAACAAAGGCTAATAAAATTGGCTTAAAATTGGATCAACCGACATAAAGAAGATTAATAAAATTGTTTGGATTCGGCCAGACGTTATGCCGAGTCTATTGCGTCAAGAGTCCTCACATATTAATTCACGATATTTTGATGAATTTTGAGGCGCGTTTACTGTAGACACCCCATTTTTGACGGCCCTTCAAGACTTGAATATTCTTGCAGGTACATCCGATGACGAATCTAATTGCTCGCCGAGCACTTGAAGTCCTCAGCGGAACGCCACAAGTTCAAGCCTTTCAAATCTTGCATCCATTTTGTCTCATTTTTTGACCATGTCTTGGTCTTTCCCTTCTACAGTCTCTGGTGGCCTGCCGGCCATCCATGAAGGCTGTCGGCTAGAGCTTCTGGTCTGCCGGCCATTGATGTGCCTTGCAGGCCATCACTAATGGCCGGTCGGCCACCAATGTTTTCTGTAGATATTTTGTACCGGCTGTGCCAGCTGGTTGCACAGATGCATGCATTGGTCCACACGTGGAGGGTTGGATCTCCTTGTATAGAATTTATGTTTTCTATATATAGGGAATCCCTCTCCCATGTTTTAAGGTTGGAAGATTTCAAACTCAAAATTTTCTCTCTCTTTCTCTTGCATTTCTCTACACTTTTGCCTACTTACACTACACTCTTGCCTTGACTTCCTTAACAAAACTTGATCTCCTTTGAGCTGAGGTTCTTTGAGGCCCGCTTGGAGCTCTACAAGTTGGTTTTGGCTTGAATTGTTGCCTAGAATCACGCTTCTCTTCAAAAGGTATAATATTTTCTTTGTTAGCTTATTTTGCATACTTATTTTCCTATCTTTTTTTACTTTTTTTGGGCTATAAAAACTCTGTCAAAATGGGCTAAAATTTATGGTTTGAAGCCATTTTAAGGTAGGGGTGGTTCACCCTTCTTTGTACCTTGTTTGTAAGGCTTCTTCACTTGTGTTTCCCATCTTTAAACCACCTTTTTTTGGGCCTTTAACCACTGAATTTCAAAGTATTTTCAGTGGCAAAAAACATGTTTTGAAGACCAAAGTTGGAGGGGTTAGCCTCCCCTCCTTGTGTCTTATTTGCTAGCCTAGTTAACTCTATGTGTTAGCATGTTTTTCTAGCTTTTTCTAGCTATATTTCAACATATTTTTGCCTTTGTTTTAAACTGTTTTAGCTCTGTTTTGGGCTGTTTGGGTCAATTGAGTCTTGTTTTGCATGGTTGTAGTGTAAAGGTCCTCACAAGGGTGGTGTTTTAGGCCACTAGGCACCTCTTGTTTTGAGTTGATTGCATGCTTTGGTGTTGTTTTGCACTCCATTTCAGCACTAATCACCTCTGCAACCTCCCTCCTTTCTTGGTTTTTCTTTTTGCTTTGAAAGTTGTTTCAAGTCACTTGGGTGCCTAAGTGTGGAATTAAGGTTTCATACTTAATGGTTTAATCCCTTTAGGGATTCATTACCAACAGTATGAGACTTCTTTTATACCCAAAGCAACTTGTGTTTTGAGCCTTCTTTCCATTAGAGGACTCTAACTCACCTTTTGGACTTAATTGACTAAGTAATGGTTAGTAAGTTAAAATGAGTAACTAATAATTTGGGACTAAAATTGAGCAAGATAATAACTTGTGTGTTGTGTGTTCAATCAGACGTTAATTGAACACAAGAAAAATTGGAGCATTTCATACTTAAAGTGATGAAATGTCTCAAGTTTTCTAGGTCTCCATTGCCCTTGATCATGCGTGATAGGATGATGGTTCTTGAGTGTCTTGTTTTGCATTCATTGAGCTTGCACACCTTGAATCACAAGCCATCATGCAATGAAATTGCTTAGATTGGTGGTTTATGGTTTAAGTTCACAACTCCTTGGATTTGTCCATAAAAAGGAGGGGTGAATTGTGCAGACAATCCTTGGAAAAACCCTCTTTTTGCTCTGTTTATACTCAGTTACAGCATGGTGATCTAGTGCATCAGTGGCCGGCATGCCACCATCCATAGCCGGTAGTGCACTACAGATGGCCGACAGACTACCTTCTTGGTCAGCAGATGGCCGGCAGCATTCATCCATGGCCGGTTGGCCACTGATGTAAACTTCAGCAAAATTTTGGTAAGGTGGAGCAGACATGTTCTGGAAATGTTCAACTCTGCAAACAGAGGTTTTCGAGAGCAAAACGGAGGTCTTCTAAGGTGAAAACTGAGCATATACATCTTCCATTTCCTGAGACGGAGTAGTGGCAGCATAGTTAGATATCTTAATTGCTTAGTTCACTTACATTTGTGTTGTAAATTAATTAGGTAGCTTACTAGTTGATTCATTCAAGTGTAGTAATAATTAGTTAGTTAGTTTAGCCTTTATTCCATTTGGTTTGTAATAATTAGCTTAATTAGCTTAGCTTAGCCCTAATTAGTTGCTAGTTAGTTAGCTTTATTCATTCGGACTCTCCTTCGTGAGAGCAAAATGTAATAATGTGTATGTCTCCCAACCCCACTTCTTTCTCCCTTTTACTTAATTGCTTTTGTTGGTTAGATTAGGGACATGTTTCAACTAGCATACCTTATGCTTGCATTCATTCATTTCGTATTGCATGCACTGAGGCTCGGAGTATCATTCAAACCGCATTGTCGTTTCAAATACTTCCTTGAATACATGTTAACGGCATATTATCAAATGAATCATATGCCATATTAGTAGGCGAGCCTATAAATTGCATATTGCATGTGTTACATTAGACACTTTGTATAATTAGGGCCTTGTTTGTCATAACCTAAAAAAGCTAAAATGTCAAAAAGTCACTATCTTATTTAAGTCACATCACCTCTCTACCACATCACTTCGAACTCAACCCATACTTCATAAAAAGTCAAAAAGTGCACTAATTTAGATCATCCCAAACCATCCCTAGGAATCATGCATTTTTTTCCTAACTCATATTTTCTTAGCTTGGAGTACTAGGTGAGTTTTTAATGCTTTAGCATACTTGCATGAATGTGAATGTTTCCATGATTAACATGCTCACCATGAGGCTAAATGCTTATTTGATAAACTACTTAAATGCCTGTGGATGAAGGCTTGTTACTTGAATTGGAACGATTCAATAAATGTGCGTTTTAAGCCCACTATGTCTAGTGGCAAATCAGTTTTAAGCCCACTATGTTTGGTGGCAAATCCACAAACTTTAAGCCCACTTAAGGTGGCAAATTCAAACCATTTTCACAGACAAACATGAGTTAAATTGTTCCAAGTCTTGCAATTCTAGTCTATACTTGCTTGTGCGCATCACATAGTAATGCTAGCCTAATAATTGGAACAAGAGCACATAATGTACATAAAAATCATATCATGCTTAGTATAGGCTAATCTTTGATCGGGCGAACAGGGGTGCTCAATTCATGACCTTTCCCTTTCGTATCTAAGTTCTCAAGCCGAGGCAACTTTGGTGATGATGGACACGTGGCTTTTGGCTCAAATCATGGGTTTCCTAGGTTTTCCTAAAATAAAATATTTAGGTGGCGACTCTATATCTGGCAAAGCAGTCCAATTTTGGCACTTTTTATTTAAAATCAATTTTCCAAAATAATTTGTCGGATTTAGACTCTTTGGTGTTTATCAGTTTCACATTGCACTTGTGAGATTAGATTCAGAACCACGGGAGTCCGAACTGTAGGGCTTCTTTTCGAGTTTCCAAAATGGGGCGCGAAAAAGCCGAGCTACAGTTTTTGGCGACTCTGCTGGGGACTTAGAGAACTTGACTCGAACTCATGATATGTTATTTTATCTAAACTTATGTGTTTCTTTGCATTTGCATTTGCATCGGTGCACCTAAGTCGCAGTGTTTGCCATCTACTATTCCTAAACAGTTTGTCGGAGGCTTGCTTAGAAAAGCTTGCCAAAAGGTTGACTGATTGTGAGCTCTGCCATGATAGGAACACAACCCTTGGATTTGGACTACTGTTGTACTGTTTGATCCTCCTTTTAAACAGTATATTAAGTAGTCTTGCTGAGGTACCCTTTTTGACCAGTCGGCCTAGTCGCATATCGAAAGCCATAGAGACTGTTCCAAACTAGGACAGGTTGCTTACCCAAATTTAGGATTATGTGAAACACTTTGCTTGAATAGTGAACCCTAGTTCCTGACGAAACTAAGACAGGGTAACCCTACCCCATCACAGGGGTGTTTTGCCTTTCACTTAACTGGAATGTACTTTTAGAGTGAAACTCTATAGGAATGTATGTATCAGTTGCAAGTTTGGGCATCAGTTTTGGGGGTAGAAATCAGTGTTAAGAGTAGTTCTATAGCTTATGATTATAGTTGTGTCTTGTTCATATTTGAGCTGAGGTGCTGTGTGGTTTCTGATTTTCACCTTCTTTTTGCTTTATTTCTTTTTGCAAGGTAGTTTTTCACAATTGCTTCGAACAATCTTGTTACCCTCCAAGCACTCTGGACCTGAGTGAGAAGACTTTACAGATCTAGAGATCTTGTCAGGGGACAGCCAGTGTTTGCTTCACTCCCACCGGTTACCAGACGAAAGAGGATCAGGCATAATTCAGCAGTTCAGCAGTCACCTTTTACTTCACCTGCGCCCAGTCAGGCTCAGTCTTCTACTTTCACTCTAGTAAGAGATTACTCGCTAGTTCTGATGGCTCAACATCCCCCGATTGGCATGGAAGACATGCTTCGTCAGCTCTAGCAGACCATAGAAACTATGCAGCTAGATGCTGCTCGCCAAGCTGAGGTCACAGCCCACCAAACGAAAGTGATAAATAGGCTTCAACAACAGCAACCGCAACCGACAGTAGCCTCTGCATCCCATGCACCTATAGCGGGTATTCCAGCACCCGGAGTCACTGTCAATGTCCAAGAGAATTTGGGCATTCCGGTAGATCCGATCCCACCTCAAGCCTCCAAGGCACCAGTGTACCAAACGGAGGCACCATTTGAATTTGAGGTTGACCCCACTGCACTAAAGGTCAACAAGCTAGAAAAGCTTTTCAAGCAGGCACAAGGTGTGAACTCAATCCCTGACATTGAGGATGGATACACAGACTCTGTAGCAACTTTGCAAGACAGATTTAAGATGCCACACATAGACTGGTTCGATGGCTTCGGGGATCTTATTTTCCATCTGTGGTTATTCTCAGACGTCCTGCGGCCAATGGGCCTGACTAGACTTCAAAGTTGTCACTTTTTGACCGGACCCTATCGAGTATAGCGGCCATCTGGTATGTAAAGCTAGAAGACTCTGTGAAACGAAGCTGGGAGGAAATGGCTGAGGCCTTCATCGCGCAGTACTCTTACAATACCCAGATCGAGGTCACAACCCGTGATCTTGAAGCGACCCGTCAGGAGCCAAAGAAGGGCTTCTTGGATTTTGTAATAAGATAGAGGGCCAAGGCCCCTATGAAGACTATTAGGCCGTCTGAAAAGGACTAAATCAGAATGGTGGTCTGCAACCTGCAAGGGAGATTATTACAGAAGATGATAGTCTTGCCTTTGTTTACATTTGCTGAGCTCCATGAGATAGGGGTTCAAATTGAGGATGCGATGAAACAAGGGCTGATAGCCAATAAGAAGGAACAACCCAAGAGGCCCTTTACACGTAGTTCCAATGCAACCACAAGTGGTAGCACCTCTACATGGCCTTCGGATATGGGTATGGTCATCACCATACCCAAAACTGCCAACCCTTTCGCTAATACATCCAACACAACTCCACAAACCTCAACCAGCCAGGCCCAATCTCAAAGGGTCTTTACTCCGCTCTACATGCCTTTATCCAAAGCCTTAGGAGTCCTGATAAAAAAGGGGCATCTTAAGCCACTACAACCTCGCCCTCTACCCTATCCTCTCCCTCCAAAACACAACTTGGCCAAATACTGTGCTTTTTACCAGCAGCACGGTCATGACACTGATCAATGCTATAAGCTGCGTCATGAGATTCAAGATCTCATCGACAATAAGGTGATAGCACCTCCCAAAAAACCTAATGTCACTACAAATCCTCTCTCACCACATAACCAAGTCCCTACACCCCGGTATATAAACCTCATCCACACACTGGCCGTCCCTTATGATCCTAGTATATATATCACCCCTTCCCACCTACCCAAACCGGCGTTGTTCATCCCTGAGAGCACAGACTTGTGCATGATGAACATGTCTACACTCCAACCTGAACCCGTGGTGGTGATAGTGGTAAATAAAGAGAGGTCAACATTGGTGGAGAATATCAGTCCATTTCCCGAGGGCTCTGAGGACTTATCTGAAGGGGTGTACAACCTGTATTGCTATATTGTACCAATCAATCAAGCTAAGCTACAAGTGGTGTTGCCAACTGAGAAGAGGTCAGTGTAGTTCGAAAGGATGGCCCAAGTCAAGGATTAGATGATCAAGCCAACCTAGAAGAAGACATAAACAATTTGCAGTTCTTTGAGGAGTAAGATCAAGGAGACGTGCATATTGATTGGTTTGATCTGAACGGGTCGACAGACAATTCTGGGTGGCTAAGTGATGAACCCGATAGAGATGTGGAAACTGAATTGAAGCTAAAAAAACAGAAGGCAGAAACCGCTGCAATGGCCGGAATGCCCGACGGGAAGTGTAAACTGCCGAAAAACACTGGTGTGGGACAATTGGCTCAGGAACTGGTCATTGTTAGTACTGTACATACAAAGTCAGAAGACGCACTGGAGCATTTTGAGCAGGAAATGGGTGGAGACAAACGGAAAGCTGGAAAAGCCCAACACCCTATAGGGGAGATTTGTGACGAGAAGATTATCCGAATGGAGCCGGACAAATGCTTGTCGGCTGCCGAAGGAATCTGGTGGGATGACGACAACCTACACTTGGCTTATACCGATGAGGATTGGGGTGAAGACCTTCATGACAACACGTATGTGGAAGAGGTCGACCATATGACAAGAAGTGGCCAATATTTCAAACCACCGCATCTGGACCAACCCGAGGCATCCAGGAAGGATAAAGAAGTAGAGAAACAGAAAGAAAAACTATTGAAAGAAGAGGCTGTGTTCAAATAGTTGAAGAAGATTCAAGCTGATATATCTATTTGGGGTCTGCTTAATTGCTTTGCAAGTGCACAGACAGGTTGTACTGTCGGCGATGGATAAAGCTAAGTTGTCCATCGACACCACCCCAAAACAACTGGTGGGATTAGTCTTCTCGGGAGACGCTACGCCAACTCTAACCTTCTCAGATAAGGAACTGCCCCAAAAGGCTCTGCACACAACAAACCTCTGTACATATCAGTGGAGCGCTGAGAAAAGTGGGTACCAGTGGTATTGGTCGACACCGAGTTAGCAATCAACGTTTGTCCTTGTCGCACAGCTTATGCTATTGGCTTGAAACTGGCGAATTTGGTGCCTACAGCCCAGGTGATCCAGGCATATAACAATACCAGCTGAGAGGTAATGGAAACAGTACAGATCAGAGTACAGGTCGGCCCAACTCAACAGGATATTGAGTTCCATGTCCTGGATGTTCCAGCTACTTTTAACTTACTACTTGGGTGACCCTGGCTGCACCAAGTGAAAGCTGTCTCATCTATCCTCTACCAAATACTGAAGTACCCCCATGGAAGAGAAGTGGCCATAGTCTTCGGGAATTCATCTATTCATCCTCTACCAGAGGTCATTACATCTGTGCTGGAGATTGTGCATGGCGAAAAGGAGTTTTTCCTTTTAGGGTTTACCTTGGCTGAGGCCCCGGTAGTGCAGAATATCTTAGCTATTGATGAAGGCTTGTATGTTAGTGCCCAATCTGTATACTTCATGAACAAACTCCAATACATGCCAAGAATAGAGCTGGAAAGGAGTGGCCAGAAATGCGTCACTGCATTGGCCGATGTGCCACATAACCCGCATGCCTTTGGTCTTGGCTATACGCCCACCAAAGAAGACTGGATTAGAAAAGGGAAAGAGATGGTTGGAAGAGCCAGAGCTAAGCAGAACGGGAAGCGCTACGAACTTGTGCACCGACCGATCCAGGGAACCCTGAATGGTTATTTCATTTGGAAATGAGAAGACTTCCCATTCTGTGGCTTCCCCGAACCCTGGTTCAACTCGGAGAAGCAGCGGGTTCCCAGCTTTGAGATTTTCTTTGACTTGCAGCTGCAAGACAGTGATACGGAGGCAATAGCTGAACCGACTGCTGAAGCTGCAAAGAGCACAGGAAGTGATTCCAACAGCAGCGAGCTTGAAGTTAGAGCAGCATTGTCATGTCTCCTTTCGGATCCTCTAATCGACTCAGAGAGCTTGGGGGATAACCTGACTATTTCCATGATCGAAGACCAACCGGGTGTGAACCCTTCTAGTAGTATCTTGGATGCATCTGATGCACCATCCCTCATTTGGAAACTGGAAGAGGGCTACCTGTCTAGCAATTCTGAGTCGGGTAGTGAGCCAAAATCTGATTCCACAGAGTCTGTAGAGTCGGAATCAAATTCTGGTTCTTTTAAGTCTGGGTCCGATATTCCTAGGGATGATAACCCGGATGCTGAGGCTTTGTCTAGGTCATCCTTTTCTTTTTCCTTTGAGTCGGTTGTAACCGAGGAACTGGATGAGCTTGACCTTGTGAATGAGAATGCCACTGCAAATTTTGAGTATTTCTCTGTGCCTCTTGTTTATTTCATTGATCATGATTTTTAAAATTTTGATGAAAACGATGAGGAAGGAATTCCTCTGGTTTTGAAAATTTTGATTAATCGAGAAGAAGAAAGGTTTGCAAAACCCCTCGCCGATGAAACCATTGCTTTTAATGTGGGTACTGAGAAGGATCCACGCCTGGTCCAGATCGGGTCCACGTTGTCTTTGGAGGAGCGCAAGCGCTTAGTCGCTTTATTAAAAGATTTCAAAGATGTTTTTGCATGGTCCTACGAAGACATTCTTGGAATCGATCCTGAGATTGTACAACATCGGATCCCTCTTGACCCCGGGGCCCGACCCATCAAGCAGAAGTTGCGAAGAATACGCCCGAATTAGGCTTTGAAGATTAAGGAAGAGGTCACCAAGCAGCTAGATGTAGGGTTCTTGCTAGTATCTGAGTATCCAACTTGGTTGGCCAATATCGTCCCAGTGCCAAAGAAAGATAGTAGAATTCGAGTGTGTGTGGACTTCAGAGATCTGAATTAAGCCAGTCCGAAGGACGACTTTCCCTTGTCACACATTGATGAATTAGTGGACTTCATCGTAGGCCATGCGTTGCTCTCTATCATGGACGAATTTTCCAGGTATAACCAGATTCTGATGGCACCCAAGGACAGAGAGAAAACTACTTTCACTACGCCGTGGGAAACCTACGGCGACAGAGTGATGCCGTTTGGGTTGAAGAATTTCGGGGCTACCTATCAACGGGTTGCGACCATTATTCTGCATGATATGATCCATAAAGAGGTCAAGGTGTACGTGGACGACATAATTGTCCAATCCAAAGAAAGAGAGGGCCACCACACCGCCTTGAAGAAATTCTTCCAACAGATCAGAGAATACAGGCTGAGGTTAAATCCACAGAAGTGTACTTTTGACGCAACAGCAGGGAAAATACTGGGTTTCTTGATCACACAGAGGGGTATCGAGGTAGACCCTTCCAAAATCAAGGCCATCCTAGAAATGCCACCACCAAGGACTAAAAAGGAGGTGCGAGACTTTCTGGATAAAGTGCAATTCATAAAACGGTTTATCTCTAAATTAACCTTGACTTGTGAACCACTATTTGGTCTCCTGAAGAAAGGAAAGAAGTTCTGATGGGATGTTCAATGTCAATTCTCTTTTGAGCAAATCAAGTAGTATCTTCAGAATCCACCTATGTTGTCGCCGCTAGAGCCGGGGAAGCCCTTGATTTTGTATCTGTCAGTAACGAACACGATGTTGGGATGCATGCTTGCTCAAGAATCTGAGGATATGGTGGAGAAAAGCCATATGTTATTTGAGCAAGAAAATGCTGGATTATGAGACCCGTTACACCTCGCTGGAGAAAGCTTACTTAGCCTTGGTATGGGCTACCAAGAAGTTGAGGCACTACTTGTTAGCTCACTCCGTAATTCTGGTTTTGAGATTAGATCCCATCAAATATCTTTTTCAGAAACCGGCACTTACGGATAGGCTAGCTCGTTGGTTGCTTCTCCTTTCCGAATTTGATCTAAAGTATGTTACTTGCAAGTCTGTTAAAAGGAGAGCGGTAGCGGAGTTCTTGGCAGATCACCCAGTGAAAAAGAATGAAGCGGTAGAATACCTGTTCCCAAATGAAGCCATTCTGCAAGTCAAATAAGAGATTTGGACAATGTACTTTGACAGAGCGTCTAATCAGTATGGTTATGGGATAGAGGTGTAGCTGATAGCACCCGACAATTCCCATATACCCTTAGCCTTCAAACTCCGGTTCAAGGTATCCAACAACGAAGCAAAATACGAGACGTGTATTGCTGGTTTGGAAGCCGCCGTGGAACTAGGGGCAAAAAGGTTGGACGTCATTGGGGACTCAAACCTAGTTGTGTCTCAAGCAAAAAGAGATTGGAAGGTTAAAGAAGAAAAGATGAAGATTTATCACCAAACTCTGGACGTTTTGATTCTTAGGTTTGAAAAGTTGACCTTCACACATCTACTGAAAGAGAACAATAGGTTCACTGATGCCTTATCAACTCTATCTTCCATGATAGACATCCCGTTTGGAGTCTGGATGCGTCCGATCATCATTGAGCAGAGATATACGCCGGCCTACGAGACTATCATCGCAATAGATGAGTTCAAGATCAAAACCCTTGGTACTATGATATCTGGAACTTCTTGGAAAAAGAGGTTTATCCACTAGGGGCAAATGCCAAAGATAAAAGGGCAATACAGCAGATGGTCGTTCAATTTATCATCTACGGAGGTAAACTATACAAGAGAGGTCATCTGGGAATGCACAAGTTGTGTGTCGATGTAGAAGAATCAAAGCGCCTAATGAAGGCCATCCATGGGGGAGAGTCCGAAGTGCACATGAATAGAGTAATGTTAACTTGGGAGATTCTCAGGCAAGGTTACTACTGGTCCACTATGAAGGAGGATTGCATCGGTTTTGTTCGGCGGTGCCACAAATGCCAAATTCATGCCAATCGCATGAACATCCCGCCGTCGAAGCTGTACAACATGACTTCATCATGGCCTTTCTCAGTCTGGGGAATCGATGTCATCGACGCAGTCACACCGAAAGGGTCAAATGGGCGGTGGCAATTGACTACTTTACAAAGTGGGTGAAAGCTCAATCTTATGTAGTGTTGAAAGCAGCACATGTGGCTAAGTTCATCCGAAACAACATCATTTGCCGTTATGGAGTCCCAAATGAGATCATTTCAAGAAAGAAGCAATCAACTTGTTGGAGAAATACAACGTGGCTTTTCATAAGTCATCCACATACCGGCCATAAACAAACGGAGCTGTTAAGGCCGTCAACAAGAACATTAAGCATATTTTGCAGAAAATGGTTAAGACCTTCAGAGACTGGCCAGACAAATTGCCATTTGCACTTTGGGGATATAGAACTTCAATCCGAACGTCTACTGGGGCAACTCTTTATTCTCTTGTCTATGGAATGGAAGTTGTTCTGCCAATTGAAATAGAAGTTCCGTCGCTGCGGGTTATGGCTGAGTGTCAAATAGCGGAGGCAGACTGGTAGCAGAGCAGGTTCAAAGAACTAATGTTGTTTGATGAGAGAAGGCTGAAAGCATTGTGCCATGTTCAGGGTTATCAACGCAGGATTGCCAAGGCTTTTAATAAAAAAGTTAAGTCTCAGAATCTCAAAGAAGGGGATTTGGTGCTAAAAGACAACCGAGCTCCCATCCATGACCCTAGGGCCAAGTTCAGACCCAATTGGACTGGTCATTACATCATCAAAACTATCTGGTCGGGTGGAGCTGTTATTCTCATGGACATGGATGGCCTAGAATTTTCCCAACCGATCAACATGGACAAGTCAAAGAAATACTATCCATGAGTTAGGCCGAAAACCCGAAAGGGCGACCTAGGCAAAAGTTAGAGCACAAAAAATTGGAAATAAAAGAAAAATTGAGCTCGCAAGGTTGAAAACCCTAAAGGGCGGCCTTGGCAGAAGTTAGAGCGCAAAAGGAGAGCGTTAATACTCGAGTGAACCTGAACCGAACTACGTAAGGCCTGATTCCCATCTTCGAGATACATAGGCAACTTCATCTTGAAGTTCGGTCGTAAACACCCCCAACTCAACTGTCCTATTCATTTGTTTGATCAGGTTATCTTTGTCTATTCTTTATTTGAATTGTGATCCTCTCTGAGAGAAGAGCCGGTTACAGTGCTGAGCAGTGTTATTCAGTCAAAAGGCAATTTGTTATCTTTGGATTTGGGGTTGTGCATCTCAAGGATAGATTCCGTGTGTGTTAAGTTGTGATCCTTATCGAAAGTGGTTTTGAAAAGCTTTGATAAAAGTTGACTTAGCTCAAATTTTACCTTTTACAACTTAGACCATTTTTTTGGACCGAAGGAAAATTTTCAGTGCTCACAACTTCAATTTCATTGATTTCAATACAAAGTTCTCCAACACTCGACACAAATCAAAGTTACTTTTATTATATTCATAAAACTTGAAAAGTAAGATCAAAGCAATAAATTAGGGGCATAAATGAGTCAGGTGCTCCTGCGTCCCCCGCTTGTGCTTATGGAAGCTTCTGATGCCAAAGTAGGCCCGAATTGTGCCTCATTTACGAGCCAAGATAAGCACTCGCCAGAAAGGGCGCAGCTAAAACTAGGGGTAGGAGCCAGAAGTTCTCTCGTCCTCCAAGCAATGAGGTACCTAGCCAAATGTGAACCTCGGACGGGAAATGAAACCGGGTATTCTACCCCCTCCTCTGGGCAAGTCTGATCATGTCCAAACTGATGTCTGAACTAGAACAGAAAGTAGAATACACAGTGTGTGAGGCCAATCAGCTCAATGCTAGGTTGTCGAGTCATGCTGTAGCTCATTTCGGTCAGATTAAGCCAGGGGCAATGCCAGCAGCAGACCTGTTGCACATCCAATGGCACCACCATCCCTCATTCGGGAAATCCACTAGCTGTTGGCGGAAAAAGTATGCTCGGGCTGAGTATGCAGGGCAAGAGTCCACTATCTTCAGCTTGTCCATTAGCTACACCTGGGGAGGGATAAAAGAAAAGAGAGATTAAAGAATAGAGAGATATATGTTGAGAGAAAAGTGAGAAAAGGGCTTTGAGAGAAAAATAGAGCATGGTGAGAAACACGTATTAGAAAAGGGTAGGAAACATTACCTGAAGAAGTAGTGAACTCCCCGTGAATTTGTTTGTCTCTCACCGATGGAAGGCGTCTAAGCCCATCAAAGTCTCGGCTAACGCTAAGCCAATATAACTCTTGCCCTCTTTCAAACCTTGAGCCACTTTGATGAGTCGAATGCTAGACCCTCCAAAACTAGGGGCAAGAAGGAAATGAGCCAACATACACAAGCAAATGGCGTGTTGCCGAAAACCCCGCCAAAGAAGATCACCGCAGTCACCAACGGCAGAAAATCGATGGATCAAACTAGGAATATCCAGCTCTCCGTAGTGAATCAAAGATTAAGCCTCATGAAGAGTGAGCCCACACATCCGTCCCAAAGCTTGGATATGGCTAAAACAGGGCTGAGGTATGATTTCCTCATCGCGCCGGGGTTCCATTAACACCTGAAATTCTTCGATTGTCGGGCATATCTCTTGTCCTCTAAAGCTAAAGACGTGTGTAATCGGGTTCCAACATCTAGCCACGGCATGAAGGAACGGAAAACAAAGTGGAAAACGGCTCAGCTAGAATAGTGCGTTGATGCTGAAACCTCGGAAGTTCACCTTTTCCGAGCCATCCAAAGTTGTAATCCAATTCGAGAGTTTTTCGGCAAAAAATGGCTCAATTTGTGAAGAATTTGCAGCTGAAATGAAGAAATTATGAAGTCCAATCTTTTGTAGAAGATGATGCAGTGAGTGGAAGCCAGGTGTCAACGTTTTGGAGGTCCTGTACATCGATGGCTGGCAAGGCTCATTAATGGCCGGCAAAGGACATTGGTGGCCGGCAGGCCACCTTACATGGCCGGCAATCACCACTCATGGCCGGCAGTCTCTCACTCTAACGTGTTGTCCTTCTTTGTGCTGAAAAGTGTTGAGAGCATGTGTTTTGTTCTGTTCTTTGTGTGTTTTAGAGTCTTGTTTTGAGTCCTTTTAGGCTTTAGCAAGTTTGTTGAGTTTTATTTGTTTTGTTTTCTTTATCGAGTTGTATTTGTTTTATTTTTGTTTATCGAGTTATTGTTGTGTTGTTTATCAAGTTATATATTGTTGTTATTTCAGTTGTAGGTCAGTTTATTACTTGAGGTTTCCATTATCGAATTCAATCTCATTTTCATGCAATATGGTGCTCATGATGCAAAATACAACACTTTTTCATAGAAAAACTGGCTTGCATTCCGATCACGGTTGTTTTTACACAAGTACAGTACAAGTTTTTAAAGCAAATAAAACTTGTCTGAAGCTGTACAATGTGCTAAAACTATAAACAAAAAAAACTAAGCAAAAATACAATAAATCAACACTGGTCGCCTCAGGCCCGAGAAGCCCTCTTCGTCCTCTTCTTTGGAGGAAAGGACTCTAGGGCACTATCTCCGTCGGCACCGCTGTTTGAATCTGAACCAGAGTCTGAACCAGAGCCATCTCCACTTTCCGCCTCAGAGCTCGCCTCGGCATCGCCCTCGCTCTCAGAACCTGACTCGGGGTCATCATCTCCACTTTCAGATGACTCTGAATGCTGACTCGCTGCCTCCTCAGAGTCGCTCGTCTCAAAATCATCCCCACTCAGAATGGGCTCTGAAGGGCTGTTTCCATCTCGGGTGCCTCTAGTTCTGTCTTGGCCGCGTGCCGGAATCTGTCTTTCTCTTTCCTCTCTGCTGGAGAGGGTACTGCTAGTGCAGATGCTGCAGCTCCCGTTGGCACCATCGACATGGGTGGGATCTGAAAAGACAGTTGTTGCATATCAGTTACAGCATGTGTATTAGATGCAAGTATAGTATGTAGAATGAGTATATGTAGAAGTTAGGTACTGTGTAAATACAGTGTACAAGTGCAGTGTGTCAGATATGGTCTATCGATGCAATGTATCAGTATAGTTTAGGAAGTTTTCAATGTTAGTGTCAGTGTGTCAGTGGAAAGTTGATGCCTGAAATGGAAAACTGAAGAAATTACCTGAACACCGTAGAGGCTGAGCAGCGTCTCTCTCCTCTGTATCATCTCAACTAGTGAGGCTATCAGCTCAAGGGTGTCTCCTATATACTCGATCAGTGCCTGCAAATGTATTTGAATGATTAGTATCTGCTATAGATATATCTGAAATGAAATATGAAGTGCAAATGCTAAAGTGTGGTTCATACCGGAGTCGGGACTTGGACCCCCATAAGCTCATGACCAGCCACTGCGAACTCAATCGGGACCTGGTAGGCCTCCTCTGTGTGTCGCCAGCAAGTCAGCGTGGTAGAGAGCTTTGGCCAATCAGCCCTTCGCCCCGCTCGGGAAGCCCCTCTGCCACAGGCCCTGCTCGCCCGAGTCACTCTGCGCCTCGCTCTCACAGTAAGAGCCCCCGCCTTCTCATATCCACGAACACCTATCAGGGGTGGCATTAGATGTGTCAGAATGAAAGCTGCATAGTCGCCCTCTTCTAGGAAGAAGTCGATGTTGAGGCCCACCATGAACTAGATGACCTCCTCAACGGATAAGCTCTCTATGGATCGCATGGACTCTACTGGAGCCATTGGGACAAGCAGGTCCGGTACACCCATAATCTGGCATAGGAAGCGCTCATCCAGGAACCAGGCCCGGCAAACCGGACCCTCAAGTAGAATACGATAGCGGGAGATGGCCCAGGCACCGGCGAACTGGTCCCGCACTCCCCCTGGCATCAAGGCCACGGCTGCCATGTGATCTGCAAGCAGAAGTTGTACAGATTATTAGTTGTTATCAGTTGCTAAGTGTGTAAAGCAGAACAGTTTCAAAATGAAATGTCTGTGTTTCGGATTACCTCATGGGCGGCTACCGTGTCGAAGTATCGGCGAAAGAAAGTGAAAGGCTCACGGGTCCTACGGCAAAACTGACCATCGTATATCCACGAATAGGGGACCATCAATGAAAGCTCCACTATAGGCTCCGGGGCGAGAGTCAGAAAGTATGCATATACCCATAGCTGCAAGGAAAATACAGCGGTATGTGATCAGTACAGTATCAAGCAGATGCAGAAAGTGCAAAACAGAAAACACAGTGTATGAACAGTATCGAGCAGATGCAAAAAGTACAAAACAGAAAGCACAGTGTATGAATAGAATTTGAGCAGATATAGAAATGCGAAGCAGAAAGCATGTGTTGAAATAGATGTAAAGTAAGAACTGTAAAGTAAATATAAAGTACAAAAAGGGAACTGAGATGTGTACCTCCCAGGCTCACCAGTAGCCTCTAATTAGGTCTCCCCGCAGACGGGAGGTAGAGCTCATATATTCGTACAGTGTGGTGAGGCCAGCTCCGTCCCAGTCATAGAAACAAACCCGAGGAAGGGTTACCAGGGCACTCAGCAAATACAGGCCAACGGTATTCCACCTGTTCGAAAATAAGGTAGTACCGAAGACGAACATCAGCAAGCCTTTGGCGTACTGCTCGGTCTCCTCTAACGTCTCAGGCTCGGTCCCTCTGAATCGCTTTCCGAACCAAGTATATCTCACCATCCCCGTCCGATATATGGGTGGGTATGCTCCCAGCAACTCGAACCATGCTGCCTCCCACTCCTCCATATCTGTATCAATAGGGATCGAATCGCTCCCTACGTCTAAGCCAGTGATCATGGCAAAGTCGTAAGGAGTCACCGTCATCTCCTCTACGGTGGAAAAGTGGAAGGAGTTGCTGGTATCCCACCACCTCTCCACCAGTGCTCCTAGGAGGGGACTGCTTGCGATGACCCGAGTCAAACCAGAGCAAAAGAGCCCAAAGCTTGCCTCGTCGATGATGTCTTGAACTCTAGCTGGGAGCTCGTTATACCAGTCTCTAGTAATCGTAGCACCATAGCCTTTAAAGGCGCGAGACTCGCCCTATAGCAGAAGACAAAGGCAATCAGATTAAGACAGTGCATGAAATGCAATTAGATGAAAGTAGTGCATGAATCAGATTAGGCAATGATGAAAGTACAGTCGGATCAAGCAGTGATGATAATATATTCGAATAAAAGGTGGTGCAAGAAATGCAAGTAAAGAAAGGCAAAAATGCATGAAAACAATGTTCACAACAGCAATGGCCGAAAAGTGAGACTCTGGCCCCCTCAACAAAAGGTCCTCTGGTGTACCGCGGGCAAATTCGATAAAGTGTCTGATACCTCTGGAAGTGGGTAGTATGTGTGTCTATGGGTGATATCTCACCGAATCAAAAGGTCGTACCCTCAGTGGTGGCAGCTCTGGCTCGGCCTCGGGCTCAAACTCTGTCTCTAAGTCAGCCTCAAGATCAGCTATCGACTTCTCTACCTCCGGCATAGGTGGAACTACTGGGAGAACCTCCGGAGGAGCCCCATCATGAGGAACCTCGTCCGCCATCTGAAAATAGGTGCGAGATGGGTGAAAAGTGAAGAAAAATGAAGAAAAAGGGTAAACTTGGAAAAGTCAAACCCTAGGAGAGAGAAAATTGAAGAAAAAGTCAAAGCCGGGAAAAGTGCACAAAACTCAAGGGGGCCAAGCCTAGAATGGTGGAAGTGAGGAAAGAAGCATCGAAATCAAGTTTCAATCGGTTCAAAGTGAAGAGAACAAAGAGGGTTTAGCGAATCAACTTCGTGTAGGGTGTTAGAAAACACGTAGAAAGCGTAAATCTAGAGAGAAGGAGTGTCTAGAGAAAGAGGGAGGTGATTTTTGGACAAGAGGAAATGAGGAAATGAGCCCTAGTGGCTCATACTTAAAGGCCCGAGCCGAATTGCCCAATTTTCCCTCGATCTGCCATCGATGGCCGGCAAGGTCCACCGATGGCCGGCACTTGGCCGACAGCTTTCCCTCATAGTCGACAAGTGGCCGGCAGCTCTCCTTGGGTCCTTGATGCTGTTTTGTGTCCTATTGGTTTCCAAGAATTGAAGGGATTGCTTACTGTTGAGTCAAAATGCCTCTGCGGAAGCTCAAAACTGTGTTTTCGGTGCGCGATGTTCGTCACTTGTCAACATGAACGAGGTGTATCCTTTAAATACATTGTAATTCTTCTGAGAGATGAATTGGAAGTTGCCTTCGAGTTTGTTTTCGTCAAATCATGCTTTGATATCTTGCATATAACATGCATTTCTTATTCGTTGTTGCATGGAACATTTACTTCACTTTGTGGCATAAAATATGCATTTCACATATGTTGTTATAAGATGTGCATCTCACGGGCATCGCATGCGCGTCTTGCATTCACTCTTGAATTATGCATGGAACATGCATCCACTTTTTCATATAGAATATGCTCTTGTTTGTCTTGCATGGAGCATGCATTCTTATTGTATCACACTTGTTAAGTTCCTTTCCTTCACATGCACGATATTGTATGTACGGTTCATTCAGAGGAATTCTCGGTAAAATCATTCGTGCCCTTCGAATCGCATCCTTTAACCCCTCTCTCCTTCCGCGTGAGACGCGTTAGGATTGTTTCAGTTAAAAAAATTCGAGTGCGTCCCGGAGTTCACACCCATCCCTTCGGTTAAAAACATTCGGGTGCATCTCGGTGTTCACACCACCCCTTCCTCCTCTCGCGTGAGACGCGTTAGGATTGTTTCGGTTAAAAACATTCAGGTGCATCCTGGTGTTCACACCACCCCCCTCGGTTAAAAACATTAGTGTGCGTCCCGGTGTTCATACCACCCCTTCGGTTAAAAACATTCGGGTGCGTCTCGGTGTTCACACCACCCTTCGATTAAAAACACTCGGGTGCGTCCCGGTGTTCACACCAACCCCTTAGGTTAAAAACATTCGGGTGGGTCTCAGTGTTCACACCAACCCCTTCAGTTAAAAACATTCGAGTGCGTCCCGGTGTTCACACTAACCCCTTCGGTTAAAAAAATTTGGGTGCGTTCCAGTGTTCACACCACCCCCCTCGGTTAAAAACATTCGGGTGAGTCCCGGTGTTCACACCACTCCCCTCGGTTAAAACATTCAAGTGCGTCCTAGTGTTCACACTAACCCCTTCGGTTAAAAACATTTGGGTGCATCCCGGTGTTCACACCCATCTCTTGGGTTAAAAATATTCGGGTGCGTCCCAGTGTTCACACCTATCCCTTTGGTTAAAAACATTCAGGTGCGTCCCGATGTTCACACCAACCCCTTCGGTTAAAAACATTCGGGTGCCTCCCGGTGTTCACACCACCCCTTTCGGTTAAAAACATTCGGGTGCGTCCCGATATTCACACCATCTTTTCTCCTTTCACGTGAGATGTGTGGATTACTTGTATCGGTTAAAAACATTTAGGTTCACCCAGTATTCACACCATCCTTTTTCTCCTTTTGCGTGAGATGCGTCAGGATCTCAGTTGAGACCTCAGGTGCGCCCGATGGTTGTGTCGTTCTTCGCCTTTCCTGTATGATGCATAGTTAAGCTTGCATAATTTTCTTACATCCTTTTTGTATGAAATGTAGTTTGGGTTTGTGTTTCTCACACATGGCGCATGGTTTTCTTTTCGTGTTTGGAATTGCTGTGCCTTGTTTCAGTTTGGTTAACTGTGGCATTTCTTTGCATAGCATTTGCATTTAAATGTTTCATAACACAGCCTCATTGTATGATCATAAGTTATGTTCCTGCATCATGCATATCATTTGCATTTTGCCCCAGAACTACACTAGTTTGATTCCTTGCAAAGGGATACATAGATAGCCTGCGGGTGCAACCATTTTGTTTTCTGTCTTGATTGTTTGTTCAAGTCTTACGGCCTTGTCAAAATGGGTCGTCTCTGGGCTTTGACATTCACTCACGTCATTTCATGACTTTGAGTTCTGTTAAAGAGAGGCAATTGTAAACACCCCATTTTTGATGGCCCTTAAAGACTTGGATATTCTTGCAGGTACATCCGATGACGAATCTGATTGCTCGCCGAGCGCTTGAAGTCCTCAACGGAACGCCACAAGTTTGAGCCTTTCAAACCCTGCATCCATTTTGCCTCTTTTTTGGACCATGTCTTGGTCTTTCACTCCTGCAGTCTCTGGTGGCCTGCCTACAATCCATAAAGGCTGCCGACCAGAGTTTCTGGCCTACCAGCCATAGATGTGCCTTGCCGGCCATCACTGATGGCCGGCTGGCCACCAGTGTTTTTTGCAGATATTTTGTGCCGGCTCTGCTAGTTGGTTGCATAGATGCATGCGTCTATCCACACGTGGAGGGCTGGATCTCCTTGTATACAATTCATGTTTTCTCTATATAGGGAGTCCCTCTCTCATGTTTTAAGGTTGGAAGATTTCAAACTCAAATTTTCTCTCTCTCTAGATTTCTCTCTCTCTTGCATTTCTTTACACTTTTGCCTACTTACACTACACTCTTGCCTTGACTTCCTTAACAAAACTTGATTGCCTTTGAGCTGAGGTTCTTTGAGGCCCTCTTGGAGCTCTACAAGTTGGTTTTAGCTTGAATTGTTGCCTAGAATCACGCTTCTCTTGAAGAGGTATAATATTTGCTTTGTTAGCTTATTTTGCATACTTATTTTCCTATCTTTTTTTACTTTTTTTGGGCTATAAAAACTCTGTCAAAATGGGCTGAAATTTGTGGTTTGAAGCCACTTTAAAGTAGGGGGTGGTTCACATTTCTTTGTACCTTGTTTGTAAGGCTTCTTCACTTGTGTTTCCCATCTTTAAACCACCTTTTTTTGGGCCTTTAACCACTGAATTTCAAAGTATTTTCAGTGGCAAAAAACATGTTTTGAAGACCAAAGTTGGAGGGGTTAGCCTCCCCTCCTTGTGTCCTGTTTGCTAGCCTAGTTAATTCCATGTGTTAGCATGTTTTTCTAGCTTTTTCTAGCTATATTCTAGCAATATTCTAGCATGTTTTTGCCTTTGTTTTAAACTGTTTTAGCTCTATTTTGGGCTGTTTGGGTCAGTTGAGTCTTGTTTTGCATGGTTATACTGTAAAGATCCTCATAAGGATGGTGTTTTAGGCCACTAGACACCTCTTGTTTTGAATTGATTGCATGCTTTGGTGTTGTTTTGCACTTCATTTCAGCACTAATCACCTCTGCAACCTCCCTCCTTTCTTGGTTTTTCTTTTTTCTTTGAAAGCTGTTTCAAGTCACTTGGGTGCATAAGTATGGAATTGAGGTTTCATACTTAATGGTTTAATCCCTTTAGGGATTCATTACCAACAGTATGAGACTTCTTTTACACCCAAAGCAACTTGTGTTTTGAGCCTTCTTTCCATTAGAGGACTCTAACTCACCTTTTGGACTTAATTGACTAAGTAATGGTTGGAAAGTTAAAATGAGTAACTAACAATTTGAGACTAAAATTGAGCAAGATAATAACTTGTGTGTTGTGTGTTCAATCAGACGTTAATTGAACACAAGGAAAATTGGAGCATTTCATACTTAAAGTGATGAAATGTCTCAAGTTTCCTAGGTCTCCATTGCCCTTGATCATGCGTGATAGGGTGATGGTTCTTGAGTGTCTTGTTTTACATTCATTAAGCTTGCACACCTTGAATCACAAGCCATCATGCAATGAAATTGCTTAGATTGGTGGTTTATGGTTTAAGTTCACAACTCCTTGGATTTGTCCATGAAAATGAGGGGTGAATTGTGCAGACAATCCTTGGAAAAACCTTCTTTTTGCTCTATTTGTACTCTGTTACAGCATGGTGATCCAGTGCATCAGTGGCCGGCATGCCACCATCCATGGCCGGCAGTGCACTATAGATGGCCGGCAGACCACCTTCTTGGTCAGCAGATGACCGGCAACATTCATCTATGGCTGGTTGGCCACTGATGTAAACTTCAGCAGAATTTGGTAAGGTGGAGTAGACAGGTTCTGGAAATGTTCAACTCTGCGAACAGAGGCTTTCGAGAGCAAAACAGAGGTATTTTCGGGCAAAAACTGAACATATGCATCTTCCACTTCCCGAGGCGGAGTAGTGGTAACATAGTTAGATATCTTAATTGCTTAGTTCACTTACATTTGTGTTGTAAATTAATTAGGTAGCTTACTAGTTGATTCATTCAAGTGTTGTAATAATTAGTTAGTTAGTTTGGCCTTTATTCCATTTGGTTTGTAATAATTAGCTTAATTAGCTTAGCTTAGCTCTAATTAGTTGCTAGTTAGTTAGCTTTATTCATTCGGACTCTCCTTTGTGAAAGCAAAATGTAATAATGTGTATGTCTTCCAACCCCACTTCTTTCTCCCTTTTACTTAATCGCTTTTGTTGGTTAGATTAGGGACATGTTTCAATTAGCATACCTTATGCTTGCATCCATTCATTTCGTATTGCATGCACCGAGGCTCGGAGCATCATTCAAACCGCATTGTCATTTCAAATGCTTCTTTGAATACGTGTTAACCGCTTGTTATCAAATCGAATCATATGTCATATTAGTAGGCATGCCTATAAATTGCATATTGCATGTGTTGCATTAGACACTTTGTATAATTAGGGATCATGCATTTTTTTTCCTAATTCATATTTTCTTAGCTTGGAGTACTAGGTGAGTTTTTAATACTTTAGCATACTTGCATGAATATGAATGTTGCCATGATTAACATGCTCACCATGAGGCTAAATGCTTATTTGATAAACTGCTTAAATGCCTGTGGATGAACGCTTGTTACTTGAATTAAAACGATTCAATAAATGTGCGTTTTAAGCCCACTATGTCTAGTGACAAATCAATTTTAAGCCCACTATGTTTGGTGGCAAATTTGCAAACTTTAAACCCACTTGAGGTGGCAAATTCAAACCATTTTCACAAACAAACATGAGTTGAATTGTTCCAAGTCTTGCAATTCTAGTTTATACTTGCTTGTGCGCATCACATAGTAATGCTAGCCTAATAACTGGAACAAGAGCACATAATGTACATAAAAATCCTATCATGATCAGTAGAGACCGATCTTTGATCGGGCAAGCAGGGGTGCTCAATTTATGACCTTCTCCTCTCGCACCTATGTTCCCAAGCCGAGACAACTTTGGTGATGGCGGACACGTGGCCTTTGGCCCAAGTCATGGGTTTCCTAGATTTTCCCAGGTGGCGACTCTATATCTGGCAAAGCAGTCCAATTTTGGCACTTTTGATTCAAAATCAATTTTCCAAAACGATTTGCCAGATTTGGACTCTTTGGTGTTTATCAGTTTCACATTGCACTTGTGAGATTAGATTCAGAACCGTGGGAGTCCAAACTATAGAGTTTCTTTTCGAGTTTTCGAAAGGGGGCATGAAAAAGCCTAGCTACATCTACCTTCCTCTTTAAGCTAACTTCATGATAGGAGGAAGGGGTGGTCATCTTTCATTGCGTTTATTAACTCTTTGTCCAAACGTGTCCAAAACCATCATGTAATTAACTTGAGACCATTGATGGTTTGGAACTGAATCTGTTCTTCTCTTGAGTTTCTCTATGATAGAGAAGAGCAGAAAGGACAAACATGGTTTAGAAAGGCTCTGTCTGCACTGTTTTTACCTTAGAGCACAAAAATAGGTTTTTGCATGAAATTAGGGCACGGCCAGCCTTGTTTGGACCTAGCTAGGCCTCATTAAGGGTCAGCCGGGCTCCAATGTTTGGTAAAACAGAGTACTTGGCAGAAACAGGGGCAGTGGCTGAAGGTGAAACAGAGCAGATTTCTAAGGAGGGAGACAGAGTAGCTTCTGCAAATTGTTCGCATGAACACGCATTCGATCTTTGTGCATCTTTAGTTGATATTATTATCGTTGTAATTACTTATCATATTCTTGTTGTTAGAATCCTAGTTCTAATTATTGTTGTACTTATTCATAATTAAATTTGGATTTGTAATAGTTAGTTTAATTTGGACACTTGGGACATTCGAACCCTCCTGCGCAAGGGCAAATATGTAATAATTGTGTATATCTTCCAACCCTATTTCTTTCTCCCTTTTATTTTATCCGCTTATAAATGGTAGCATAGAGCATCATGTTTCCTTAGCATTTTTCATAAGTCACATACACTCATCTCACATGCATTTGGGTCTGACTCATCATACTAACCAATGTCACATTCAACTTCTTTAAACGAATACATGATTTATCCCGTGTCTTGAATTGAATCATATGCCATTCTAGTAGCCGAACTCATTATTTACATGATATGTGTGTTGCATTAGGCATATTGCATTGTCTAGGAGCATGCATTTTTTTCTAATTATTTGTTTAATTTGGCTTGACTTAGAGTACTAGTTGAGTGTTTATTCTTTAGCATATTACATTGCATGTTAGTGTTACCATATCAAGCATATTCCATGAGGCTAAGTGCTTAAGTGATATACCAGTTTGAATGCCGGAGGATGAAGGCTGATTGCTAAAATTAGGATGAATTGATTAATATATATACAAACTTACATTTTTAAGTGACGCATATTTAAAACAATTTTCAAACAAACATGAAATCAAAACGTTCTAATCTTTGCAAAATTGGTTTATACTTGTGTGCATCACCCAGTAAAATTAGCATAATAACTAGAACAAGAGCATATAATGTAAATAAGAATCACATCATGATTAGTATAGGCCGATCTTTGATCGGGTGAGTGAAGTGCTCAATTAATGACCTTCGCCTCTCATACCTAAGTTCCCGAGCTGAGACACTTTGGTGATGATGGACTAATGGCCTTTGGCACGAGTCACCGGTTTCTTAAATTTCTCAAAAATATTTAGGTGGCGATTCTGAAATCTGGCAATGTAGTCTATTTTTGGCATTTTTTGATTAAAACTTAATTTTCTAAAAAGGTTTGCCGCATTTGGACTCTTTTGTGTTTCTCTGTTTCACATTGTACTTGTGGAACCTGATTCAGAATCACGGAAGTCTGAACTGTAGGGCTAATCGTATCCAAAAGAAGCACAAAAAACAAGCTACAATGGCTGAAATAACTGAAAATGATTTGAAAAGAATTGACACCTTTCAATGCAAAGTCAATAATTTCCTAATTTTGTTTGTACTTAATTGGTAATTGCTATAAGGTTCAAAATTGTCCAACCAAAATTAGAATTACAGTGTTATATCCCATGCCAAAAATCATTGTTCTACTGCACTGCCTAAAATCATTGTTCATGGAAACCTTACGTGTCTTATGTTGTTAAAGAAACAAAAAATATAGCCTGTTGTCCCATTCTATATGCTGATTAAAGGAAGGATGGGACAACAAAATCAACACAAAACTGTGTTGCTCAATTAATTTGAAGTTGAGATCTTTAGCTTCTCCATTTTAGCCCACCAATCGGGTAATGCATTGAATAACCCAAACACTTAGTCATATCCAATTCTAGTTGGGCCTTGCTGGCAATCCATGAGCTTCGACCATGCACACCATTCCTTCTTCAAAATATTGTGCTTGTTTTTAGTTGTTTTTGATGTCATGCTGCCTCCTAGCTGCTGCCTCAAAAGTCTTAGACAAAGACCGGTAGCCATTCTAACTGATTGCCATGTGCGGCCTGTTACCTACCTCTATTTCCTTAAGTACAAGTTCCAAGAAGATCTGTGTGGACTTCTCATCCCAAATAGCTTTATGATAAGCTTGTTGCCCTTTCCTTTTGCCGGAAGGGTATGAGGGCTGGATCGATTTGATGTCATGCTACTATAATGTTTACGTGCAATGGGATGAAGTACAAATATTTATACAAACAATACAACCATTACAAATATTATTGTGTAACATATCATTTATGTGTCAAATGTGGTATAGAGGGTAAGTCATGGGTTGCCAAAAGCTTCAGTTATAAACATTTACACTATTTCAAACAAAAACAAACACATGCGGAAACATATGATAAAAGTATATGTTTATGAACATAACATAAAACTGTGTTTCGGGCAACAAAACATAATGGTGAGAATAATAGGGCAAGGATCGCAGCACAGTTACATAAATTACATACGGAACAACAATATAACGATGATGATGCACAAAACACTTGTCCCCACTTCAAGTACACATTGAGTCTGTTCAATATCAATCAAACGAGCCTCAAAACGAGTGACATTGTCTCTGTTATTCTCAGGAGGCCTTTGACGCCTATATTCGTCACACCATCCAATCCAATTGACACATGGCTAAGATTAAAAAATATACTGGTGACGATTTTACAAGGAAATTAAAAACTGAAGGTATTTGTACTCACCACTCCACAAGGGCATTAGTAGTATGCACGACTTGGGTTTTTTGTAGAATGAAAAATCTTTACGACAAAGTGCCCGTAGCCACTATCACACATAGGGCCTGGTTGTGTTGATGTGGCAGTTGACATAAACGAGGCCATGGTTTCTTTGGTGACTTGTTTCAAGACATGACAAGCACAACAATAACAGGTCAATGGGTGTGACACTTTTGTTATAGACATCATTTTTTGTGTTAACAAGTTTGTGTTATAATCGGAGAAACGAAGGATATGAGAACATGTGTCTTGAAACAAGGTATGAAGATCCTTATACAAAACAGGATATGAAACAGATACACACACACACACACAAAAGACACCCCACAAAACATTTCCTAGCCTATAGCCAATTTGTGAAACATGCATTGTCAACAAACAAGAGATGGTAACCAACAAAAGTAGAGATCCTTTTCAAATATTAAAGAATTATGTCATGCCAAAAAACATGTAAAAATTGAACAACAACTTAAACAAGTAGTAACAAATTTGCATAACCTTCTATAATAGTTTATAAATTACTATGGACTGTAGGAATAGAAACATAAAATTTGATATACTGAAAACAGGGTAGGAATACAAACAACAACAAAAATTAAGGCAAAAAGGTGCACCAAACTTTTTGTGTATTACTATGGACTATATAACAAAAGATCTGGGAGTTAACAAAACAATACAGCTAAATGATATAGTGACAGCCCCAAAAGAAGTGTAGATAATCTTGTTGTCCAATTATATGTCCATTTCAATGGATGAGAAGAGATTATGTTGGATTAGAAGTAATGTGGCCTTCAAATTTTGCACAACCTTCATCGAAAGTGGAGCAGTGGGGAAATGAACACAAATTCGTCAGGTAGAGCAGCAAGGCAAAATTTATGCAAAAAAATTAGAAATGAAATTTTTTTTATTATCCTACAACCATAGATTTGTATCAAACTATTGCATTTAAAAATATAATCCTTTTATCACCTAAATCACCACAAAATGAACCCTAGATCCGCCATTACAAATAACTAAAATTTATATGACTTTAATATATCATAAAAATCACATTTGCAAGACAACCAACAAGCTACAGTGTAGATTCAAGAAAAAAAAATTTATGAAATCAAATTAACACCCAAAACACAAAGACATCCCAAAATTTTTTTTGTAACCCGCGCATCTAGAAAAACATATGCACTCCATTCACCATGTTTGGAGCCTCACCAACAGTGACCAAATGACCTTCCAACCTGTATGAGAGGGTTCAAGAACGCCATTGAAAATTCGAAGATCCTTGAAGAAAAATTCGAATTCTCTAGAAGATTATAAGAGGCTTAGATTCTTCAATAGTCTCAACTAAGAACACAAAAGTGAAGAGATGATGGAGATAAGAGATCGGGTGAAGAAGAAGGCAAAGTAGCTAGAGAGAGAATAATGGCAAGGCTCTCCCATGGATCTCCCACTTTCACTCTCAAGGTTGATAATGGAGAAGGAAAATTAGTTCTTTCCCAAGAGTTTTCTCTCCAAAATCCATCCTCTGTAAAGCTATGGGTGGGTGCTATTTATAGGCACCTCATGATGTAGGATGGAGCCCATGTGCAAGGCACATGGGGAATATTCTCTCTAACCACCTTGTCGGAGGAGGTGACTTCTCCGAGGATGAGGAAAACCCTTGAAGAGGACATCAACCTCTCGGCGAAACCTTCTTTTTAGCCACACCTAACCAATGATCCCCAATCATTCCAAAGGGCTGAGGTAGTCCTAGAGGACCCCACGCCGCTAAATATTGCCGAGTCTCATGGACCCTCCGGGGTCGTGCCACCTCGACCCGGGTATAGGCTAATTTAACCGAAGAGTGAATTTATCTCCACTCACTGTCCTCAGGATTGGGTCCTTTGTTCGAACTCCATTACGCCCATGGTTCTGGTGCGTAGATCCCGGAAAGCTCCGAGCCCGCTAGTGTTCTGGGACTCATTAACGAATGACTTCTAGATTGCGTCTAAATTCGTTTGAAGCCAAGTGCTTCGGATCTCTAGGTTCGTGGATCCGAACCCTTTTGAGTCTGAACCCGAGTAAGTCTCTAAGTTCGTGGATCCGAACCCTTTCGAGGCTTAGAGCGATTCGGCCCGTTTGATGGCGATAAATCCAAGCCCACCAATCTTGGACTTACGATAAATTCAGGCCCACCAACCTTGGACTATTGGGCCTAATTAATTTAGTGGGCTCAAATTAGCTCCTCTTACATTTGCCCCTTGTGTGTATAAGAAATTTTAGTTTTCTCGAACATGCATAGTTTCACCTTGTCAGCCATACTTCACATTACATCTTCGAGAATATTTGGTCTTGATAGAATCTATGGATAAAGCTGAGGACTCACCGTAAATTACGGATAAAATTGACAAATAATATTAAATAAATATATATATTTTTTTTTTTGTTTTTTTAGCCTTTATTTTTTTTGAAAGTCAACCTTATTTTTTTTAAATTACTTTTAACAGCATACATGACTCCAAATCTCTTTATTTCTATAGAACATCTGAAGGTCACTTTTTTTTCAAGCCAAAGGTAATAAAAAAAACAAAGCACTCACCTTTTTTTTTATTATTAAAAACGCAACGTCCAAACATTTTTTTTATGTGCTTAGAAATAGGCAGGCCTCTCACATATATGCATATATATATTCAGAATATCTGAGGGCATATTCTATGCATCACACCCTTTTTTTTCTATTTTAGGAAAAGGGCCCAAAACCCTCAACCTCACAAACTTTTTTTGCTCAGCTGCCGAAATCAATCAACCTTTCTCTTTCTTTTTTTTTTTTTTTTTTGAAACCAGTGGCATACATTTTCTTCTTTAACCCAACTTTTCTTCTTCTTGAACGAGACCAACCCAGCTTTTCTTCTTCAAGAAAAAATCTACTTCTACAACACCATAGGCCACTGCCACTTGCTCACTGACCTCCACCGCAACTCCAAGCTCCGTCTCTGTCATCGTCTCCGCTGCAACTTCATTGCCAACCCACTGTCGGCCTCTCTGTTGCGACCTCTTCGCCGACCTCGTCTGTTGTTCCAATACCCACCACACACGTCGCTCGTTCAATGCGTCATGTGTGGTCACCAACTCTTCTGCGGCACCACTGCCGCTTCCGGACTCGATCGTCCAACGCCGACCACTCAACTCACATGGTTTGTTCGTCTCACGCCCAGCTCTTGCACCGGTGCTTCATTCGTCAACCATAACTGATTATCGACCACGCCGCCCACTCAACGCGGCGTCGGTCTACCTATATTCTTTCTCGCCCACTGCCAGTGCTGTTATCGATTTACCTTAGCTATCCTCGGTATTGGTTCCACCCATTTGTGGCCTATTTTCTGCTTCCCACATTGACTCCGACTTGGCCGTGCTCTTCCTCCGCTGGCGTAAATCTGTGAGTAAGTCCTCTGAATTTTTATTTTGGTGGAAGCTCCTATGTAAAAGAAACTTTGTAGAGTCTCTAATTTCAATGGATTTTTTTTTTAGTCTAAGAACTTTAATCCACTAGTCCTTAATACTAATTCTTGTGATTTTCAATTCCATTGATGCTAGGATTTGTAAAGCTTGAGACCACAAGTCCATGGGTGAATACTTCAAACCCACTATCTTGAATTCTACATCTGAAATATATATATATATATAGAATCTTGATTTGCTACTTGCTACTCATTGCTTTTCTTTGAGAAAGAAAATAAAATTCTGCTAAATCCTTGTTAATTGCTTGGCCAATGAGAGAAAAGAAGTGCTCTGAAATTGCATTTTGCTAATTTTGCTTTACTGAGGTAATTGAATCACCAATTTTGAACATAATATATCTGATGATAATGCTTGATAAAAATGTATTTTGAATCCTCACTTGGAATATGAATCTCCACTGATGTTGAGACTTGTTAAATCTGAGAATGACAAAATTTTACTACTCACTTATGTGTCTGAACCACTACTACTAGATCTTGAACTCATAATTTGAACTTTGTAGCTTTTGTTGTTGATATATATATATTTTTTATACCACTCCATGCTGATAATATCGAAAAGAGTAAAGTAAGCAAAGATGTCATTGCTGTTGATGCCCGATGGAGTGATTTCAGTAATGAAACTCATAATATTGAACATAAATTTTGTTATCGAGCAATTGATCATTGTGGTTTCGGTGAAGATAATGCCATATTCAAACCATATATATTTGACGAATAATACTCCGACACTTTGAACTTTGTGAACACTTTCCTTGCGGGAATCAAAAGCCGTAGCATAGAATAGAGCTATATATTGCTGTTCGTTGATCTTGTGAATACCCCGAGAAAATGAATTGTTGATGATGTCCGAGGTTGAATTTGTTAATAAACCCATCATATCGCATGTAAATCTTATTATAAAATGACTGATTGTTGCAACCCTTAGAATAGTAGACATCGTGCCTGAATTCTTGGTGTAAAAATTCCTCGTAGAATTTGTTGAATTCATGGATTCTTTGAGAAACGAATAGTTGATGCCGAAATTTCATTTGAATTCCTACGAATTTGTATTGCTTCAATGTCGATATTTTGAATTTTGATATGGTCGACTCCTTGCTATTTGTACGTGTTATTTCAGCTATATGTCTTCTCGAAAGAAATCTGTTGTCCCGAGGTCATCAGAACCGGCTCTCATGAAGGAGAGGGATGTGCCCCCGGCGTCCGAGCGGAGGAAATCTCCTTATTTTGGTTGGAAGGACCCGTTCTGGCGAGCAGCTACCTCCACCACTTCTCTTCCGTCTCCGAAGGGGGCTCCATTATGTCTCTCTGAGGACACTGACTCCGGACATGAGGCCGTCATTTCCCCTTCTTCAGTGCTACGCTTTAGGGTTGAGCGAGGGGACTTTCCATACTGCTATCCCCAGTTCAAGGCCTTCTCAAACCCTCCTTTTGGTTGGCAGGAGTGGTCAATGATGTCCTCTCGGACAGGAGCCTCTGTCAGCGGCTTCAGGAGGCCCAGTTATTGGTCCTGGTGAAAATATCTCGATCCCTATTCATCCGCCGCAATAATGCTAGCCTTGAAGCCATGGCTCTTCGGTGGAGCACCGAGACACACACTTTCATACTTGGCCAGCATGAGATGAGGCCCACCCTCGAGGATGTGTTCATGTTGCTGCGTCTGGAAGTGATCGGCCCTAATGCTTTCTACCCTCAGCGGACACCCTCCGAGGATGATTCTTTGATCCAATCTCTAAAGTTAAATCTTCAAGATTGTGGTCAGTGGAGTTCCGTATTTGATGGTTCAGCGAGGAGGACCAATCGAGTAAGGACGGACCGTGCCTCCTACACCGCATGGATCCGCCACTTCTTCAGGGATCTTCAGCCCCTGGCTAGAGATGCTGGCCCTGATTCTCAAGAGTATGAGGTCGGCCCGATGTATGGCTCTAGGCTCTATTTTTTGGGATTTCTGGCATGCTTCCTTTCATTCTTCATTCTTCCGAGCACACCTCTGGAATCTCTCAATCCTTTTGTCTTCCCCTTAGCAGTTAGGCTCTTCAGACGAGATCGGATTCCTTTGGCTCCACTATTTCTTGGGAATCTTTATTACCGACTGGATCTACTACATTGAGACATGGTTTGTTCTGTGGGTCGATATGAGCCTGTCTCCTTCATCCACAGCCAGTTCCTGCTTTGTTTTTTCTTCGAGAGGTTCCCAAAGTTTGCCCCTACTCCGACTGTATTCGAGGCAGAGGTTCTTCGGGAGATAGTGGATAAAGATGGTATCCCCGTACTCGGTACTGATGGGTCTCGCACTTTTGAGAAAGCGAAGTCTTGCCAGCCGTTGATCACACGTTGGTTACGTGTCATTTCCACCTTATCCTTGAATACTTTGGTGGATGATCCCCGGCGCTTTGTGGCACGCCCTTATATATGCCCACCGGTGGGTGTGGCAACATCGCTTATCTATCATGGTTCCTCTCGCCTGGTGTAACACGCCCGCGAGGGACCCCGCGCTACACGCTACAGTTCGGACTCGATTTGTGTCACGGTTCTTAATCTGAACGAAAGAGTCCAAATCCGGCAAATCGTTTTGAGAAAACAGATTTTTGAAAAGAAGTGCCAAACATGGACTGCTTTGCCAGATATAGAGTCGCCACCTACATATTTTTTATGGGGAAATTTAGGAAACCCTGACTCGGTGCCAAAGGCCACGTGGCCGTCATCACCAAAGTTGCCTCGGCTCGGGAACTTGGGTATGATTGGAGAAGGTCAGCTATGAGCACCCCCTCTCGCCCAGTCCGAAGACCGGCCTCTACTAACCATGATATCCATTTTTGAAAACGTTATGTGTTCTTATTCCAGTTAATTAGCCTAGAATTACTATGTGATGCGCACAGCATACAAGTATAGACTAGATCGCCTAACTTGGAAACAGGCATTGCATATCCGTTTGTTTTAGAAAACGCTTTGGGATTTGCTACTCGCAAGTAGGCTAAAACACGGATTTCAATGAGTTGTTCCAACTCAAACAATTCAACCTTCACCCACAGGCATTCAGGCAGTTTATAACACATAAGCATCTAGCCGCATGGTAAGCATGCTGTCATGTTAACATTCACACTCATGTGGGATGCTAAAGCATAAGATACTCACAGTGTACTCCGTGCCAAAACAGTAAACTAGTTAGCAAACATGCATGGTCCTAGTTCATGTTAAATTGACTAATGCAACACATGCGGGATGCAATTAGAGTAGGCTCGGCTAATCTTAAATTGGCATGTGAAATGCAATCAATTGATGCATGTATTCAAGTTAGATTTGAAATACCAATGCAGTTAACGTGATGCGCCGAGCCCGGTACATGTAAGACAAATGTATGGATGCACGCATGCAGTCATACTGTATGCTAATTTAAACATGCCCTGATCTACCATCATAAGCGGGTAAATAAAAAGGAAGAAAGAAGTGGGGATTGGAAGACATGCACACACACGCACCCATACTTATTACAGATTCGCCCTCGCCCGGAGGGACCAAATAAATATTACAGATAATTAACCTACAAGCTAATTAAATATTACAGGCCATCTAATTAGCTAAGCAAATTAACTAATCTAGGGAAAACAGTAAACCGCCTCGGAAAGAGAGCCCAATGCAATGCATGCTCGGTCTTGCTCGGAAGTGCACTGCCATGCGCAATCTGCCTCTGTTTTCCCTCTTGTATTCCTTCGAAGACTGCCAAAATCTCAAGGTTGCCTTTCTGAACACTGTACAGTACCACCGGCTGGAGAGAATGGCCACCGGCTGTAGGAGATGTTCATCGGCTGAGAATTAATCCATCGGCCACCAATTGTTTACCGGTCGGCACTCTGTGCAGTTGATCGGCAAAAAAAGTTCCTGCAGAACCTGTTTGACAGCAGCAGAGGACAGAGCTTTGCATGGCAATGCAATTCAAGCCATATATGCACCAATCATGTCCCTTATCATGTTAGTGACTCAAAGGGACATGCTCCTTGGTTCTCGGACCATCAATCGCGCATTTCCATGCGTGATGGCCCAAGGGACCAAGTGTGCACATTTTAATGTCAAATGCAATGCAAACCAACAAACCAAAGGGGCCCAATTCCTATCACTAGATCAAGGAACAAGGCATGCATGCATGATGCAATGCAACCTAGGCATATGAACTAGCATGCAACATGGCAATACAAATAAGCAATGATGCTAGGCATACAACTTAAGGTACACAAGCATGCAAATGTGCTAGTTACTCAAGCATGCAAGTATGCCAAACATGCAACATGTTAGGCAATTCAACCAAGAGAGATGCATGTCAAATGCAAAGTCACTTAAACATGCCACAACACATGATAGGCCAAGCATGCGATCAACACACAAGGTAAACATGCGAAGGGGGGGGAACTTACACTAATTGGACAGCCCTAAACTAGGTCTAGATCAGTGGCCAAAGCTCAAGAGATGGAGGCCAACACACGCACACGCATGCACATGTTAATGGGCTAAACACTTAAGCACAAAAGGGGAATTCTCAAGCACACTTGAAAGAGGCATAACATGGACAATTAGCATGCAAATTAAGCTTTGAAAATCATGCAAGAACATGGTGCCAAACCAATCCAAACAAGGCAATCAAGGCATACAAGCAAAGTCCAAGATTCAAAGCAAGCTAAAAGGGAAATGGACCACACTTAGCAAGACCAAACATGGCGTGAATTAAATGACCAAAAACAGAGTTTTAGCATATAAAACAAAGCCTAAAAGACCACTTAGATGGCATCTAAATGGCTTGAATTCAAAAGCATGCACAATGGCCAAACATAGAGTATAAGGCACAACCCTTTGACACATCAAAGGGACCATGAAATGCAAACATGCAAGCACACTAAGTAGACTGAAATGACAGGAAAAATGGTTCCAACTCATCAAATCAAAGCAAGTAGAGCATGCTCCATACTCACACACACTTAAAGCCTACAAGCTCACAATGCAAAGATGCTATGCAATACATGGCAAGCATGACTAAAGCAATCTAAAACAGTGCTAAAGCATACAAAAACATGCACTAAAGCTTCACAAAGCTAAGCCTAAAACATGCTAGAACAAGGCGTAAAACCTAGATGCATATTAGGGCAACAACAAGGCATTACATGGCATGTATGCTAAGCAAGCATGGTGTACCAAAACCAATATACAACAATGCTATTTCATGGCAAAATAAGCATAAATAACAACCAAGGCATGGTCAACATGAGTCTAAGCTAGGTGCTCCCTCAAGAGGCAAAAATAGTCCTTTTTAAGGACAACAAGGAGAGGGGGGTGGCCCTCTCCTTCTTGGGACTTCAAGGCACCATCCTTACCACTGAAATCCCTCAAGATTTCAGTGGTGAGGAGGCCCAAACACCAAAGTCCCGGAGCTCACTCAAAATAGCACAAAAAGAGGGCCTCTCAAGGCTTAAAAGGGGTCAAACACCTCCAAACCACAAAACACTCTTAACAAACTATTTAGAGGGCCCAAAAACAGAACTTTTTTGTGTTATACACTAAGCTCAAAAACAGTTTTAAGACGGGCTAACAAGCTATGCAAGAATGGGAGAAAAATGGGTAAGATTGTTACCCTTGAAGCACCTCTTCACAAATGATGGACCAGCCCCTTCCTTGAGCTCAAACCAGCTCCAAAGCTCCAATATCAGACCTCTGGCCCTTCAAGAACCAAGAAAAGGTGTAACACTATGTGTTTGTGTGCAATAGTAAGCCTAAACACACACAATACAAGAGAATGAGAGATATAGATATAGGATAGATACAAAACCCTAAACCTAAAACCAGAGCTTCTCTCACAACTTTTCTAACCTTTTTTGTCTAACCCTAATGCCAAGAGAGGAGCCCTCTTCTTATAGGCAAACCAATCTTGTAAAGCTTATCAAGGAAGCTAATAAGAAGGCCATCCCTCCATACACGTGTATGGAGGGGAACAAAATGCAAGACAGCTGTCTTAAAATATCTGCAAAAGCAGATGAACAGTAGTCGGCCGCTCAAAATTGACATTTTGACAAAATTAAATGCCGACCGGCAACAAACAATGTCGACCGGCAATATACATTGCCGATGGCAACAAAACATCAGCCGGTGGCCTCTAGCCACGGCCGGTGATGTGTGGGGATGCCTCACAAGGCATTCCCTGCCCCTTCAAGGCAACAAACAAGTGTTTGGTGCAAAACCAGACACTAAACAGTCGGGTTCGGAGATCCTGAGGCAAGGCGCGTAGCCGAGACCTCCGGGAACTCCGAACGAACACAAACATGGATGATCACCGGGTGTTCAAACGATGACGTCCAAGTCTTGAGGACGGTCAAAAATGGGGTGTCTACACCTGGTGTCTTTTCCCTTGCCGAAGGGTATCTCTGCATACCTTGTTGATATGCTAATGATGGTTCGTCCAAGTTGGTTAGCGGTATGGCATACGGAAGGCGTTGATAGCACCGTCTACAGACCTAACAGAGTAGCATGCCAATTCGAGTTTGACTAGTGTGACCCGGGGCTAGCACCTCCTTTATTATCTTTTTCGAAGAGCTACAGGCACTTTACTCGCAGACTCGTACATACCATGCTTTCTATATCCGGCTCTTTGACGATGCCAGGCTTGAGTCGAGTAGGGGGTTTCACCCCCTCTTTAAGGAGATATTGGCGGAAGAATATTGATGCATTTATTGAGTTTGTCCAGAGCAGACCGACCATATGTTTGTCTCTGCCGATTTATAAGAAGGACTCTTCTCTTCGACTGCCTAAGAGCCGAAAATCTGACCATATGTATGAGAGTTTCTTCACTTCCTCTGCTCCGACTAACCCTTCAGCTCGGGTGTCTGCTTTTAGCTTGGCAATCGCTTCTCTAGAGCCAGTCCCTTTGAATAAGGCCTATGGTCCTCGGATGACCCACCTTAAGAAGATGGCCCATAAGAGGGCTTCTGATGCCAGTCTTTTCACTTCTCGCCTTTCCAAAAGGCCCCATCAGGTACCAAATTTTTTTTTGATTTCAAGTTGCTTTCCTTCTTACGACTATACCTTCTTAAATGAACACTTTTTATTTTCCCCTGTTGTGTAGCACCCTGCGGTTGCTGACATTCTCAGTACCATGGCTACTGGCCATGCTGCCTCCACCAGGCCGGACTCAGACCTGGATGACACCCTCCCTTTGTCTGCAAGACTTATGAAGATGCGCACCCCTCGTATAGCAATTATAGATGATGATGATGAGGCTGAGTCTTCTGATCATTTTTGTGACCTTGCCCCACGTATGCGTCGTCACCATCCTATCGTGACTGAGGATGCCTCTCCATTGGTTAGATGTTCCCATCATCGCTCAGTTCCAGAGGAGGAGCGTTATCTTGGTGACGAGGTTATTGGGGCTCACTATTCTGATGTTAAGATTATTGAGAACCGTGGCTCTAATGCTGAGATTGTTAAAGAGACTAGTGCCACAGAAATTGATGTCGCAGGCCATGCTTCTAGAAGCAATGTAGAGATGAGGTACGCCTCTGGGAATAGTGTGAAGGTGGATGTGCTAGAAGTCTCTGAGACTTGCTCTGGTACTTATGGTGATTCTCATCCTCCGGGCTTCATTCCTTCTTCAGGGATGACTGTTACTATTCTGGCTTCATTAGATGTTGAGATCGATCAGGTGCCCCTTGTACGACCAAGTGACTTTGTTAATGCTAGGAGCCTTTCAGTTGCCCCGGCTTTGCATAATGATTCTCCCTCAGGTAATCTTTCTTTCTGAAGTTTGTCATTTACTTCCATCTATGAGAATTTTTTACTCAACTGGCTTTACTGTTCCCTGCCCCTAATAAGACTTCTTTATCTTTTTTTCAGTGTTGGCTGCTATGGTGTCCTGCATTCACCTGCCTCGGACTCTGCTCCGACTCTTTTTGTGACTCCTCATGGTTCTCCTTCTCAAGGGGAGACACCTGCCTTTGAGACGACTGCTAGAGGCTCCTCATCGCAACTGCCTTCGAATGTTTTGGATCTGAATCTCAGTGATTTCCACTTTGATAGTGATGTTTTTGGTCTTTCCCCTTATCGATCCGCGTTCTCAAGCTCGGGACCTCTGCCGGAAGTTACCCCTCTGGGTGGTTCATCTAACCCAATAGACATTGGGGAGATTCCTGAGACTAGTACCTTTCCGGTCCCAGTTCCTCCTTCAGCTTCTGGCAAAGTATCATTTCTCCATTATTGGGTAGCTCCTGAGTTTGCTTCAGTTCTACAGCTTGTGCATTTGAGTTACCCTGAGACCTTTGCTTCATTTGTTTACCAATGTCCACTCATTCAAACTGCTCTTCTTGAATCCTTTGCCACTATCCTATATAGCTTGGACAGGCAACGGCTGTGTGACCTTAACGAGAAAGTAGTCGAGACAGCGTACCAGGGGATCTCTGACATGGAGCGTCACCAAGTGGATTTATCATGGCTTCAGAAGCGCCTGGATATAGCTTCGAACGCCAGTCGTCGGGTGGAAGTTTTGTCTGTGCTTGCCTCTTATCAGACCTCTATAGATGAGACAAAGGCAACTCTTCGTGAACTTGAGTCGGGCTATGCTCGGGCCTTGGAGACTTTAGAGGAACACTTTGCTGTTTGTCCTCAGAATGTAGATGTGACGGGCAGCTTCTTCGAGGGTGTTTTTAGGAGAGATTGAGAGTTTTTTTTTTTTTTGTATTACTTTCTTGCCCCTTTCGATAAAAAATGTTTTATCTAGGACAATGCAATGAAATGACAAAATCTTTGCTGTTTGGAGATTTTCACATTGTTTTCTCATTCTACTTGATAAAATATTTATTTCGAATGATACAATGGAAAGAACAATCATATGCACATGTTTATAAAAGCTGAAATATTCTCATTAATTCTTCAACTTTCTTGACAAAAGTATAATATATTCATTGCAAGTGATGGGATAAACATACACCATAAAGAAAACCAGCTTCTTCATAACGTAAGGGAAATACAACTTTTAGACAAAGTAAGAAAATGAAAATGAATTTCAACATAGATGAGTATATCTACGGGTAGTAACGATTGATAAACTTTGCATTGAGCGGGTCAGTTCGGAAGCCATCTTCAACCCTTACAAGCTTGTAGTACCCGCTTGAGCTTGCTTGAACCACCCTGTAGGGCCCTTTCCATTTTGGAGAAAACTTGGGCAAGGGTTGTCCTCGCATGATTGGGTCTACAATCTTCCGTACTAGATCACCTTCTTCGAACTTTCTTGGCACCATAGTCTGATTATAGGCGCGGGCGATGGACTCATGATATCTTTCCATGACTTTTGCGGCTCTGTCATGCTTTTCCCCTAATGCTTCCAATCTGGTGGTTCGAGGCTCTAGTACCATCCCCGAGGTGAGAGCCATCCAAGCAGATGGTGTTTCCAACTCTATAGGTAACACTGCCTCGGACCAATACACAAGGGAGTAAGGAGTTGCTTGAGTTGGCTTTCTCTTTAAAGTGCGATACGCCCATAGGGCTACTATCAACTGTTCGGACCAAGTCCCACCAAATTCAGCCATCATCTTGCTCAGAATCCTTATCAGTGTCTTGTTTGTGGCCTCCGCTTGCCCGTTCCCTTTTGGATAGTAAGGTGTGGATTTGTGATGCTTCACTTGGTAAGTCTCTAGGAGGCTCTTCACATATTTGTTTAAGAAAGGTGTGCCGTTGTCCGAGAGGATGGTGTTCGGCACTCCGAACCGGCTAATGATATTTTCCTTGATGAAGTTCGCGACTGCGCCGTAGCGTTCTTCAGAGGGATTGTTTCGACCCACTTTGTGCTTAATTCCGTAGCTGCGAGAATCCACTTGTACCCTTTGGAAGGTGTGGGGATGGGCTCTATCAGATCAAAAGCCTAGGTATGGAACGGCCATGGCGTTCGGATGCTATGCAGGTCTACGGCTGGAGCATGGATCAAATTTCTATGTTTTTGACAAGTCTGGCACCTCTTCACGTGATAGGACGCATCTGACTCCATGGTCGGCCAATAATACCCAAGGTGTATAAGTTGCTCAAACAACCGAGCCCCTCATTGATGCTCAATTTCGTCGGCTCTTCTGAGGACTAGATTCGACTCCTCCTTGGAGAGACACCTCAGGGGAGTACCCTCAATGCTTCTTCTGTAAAGCTTATTCTGATCAAGAAAGTACCGCCTCGCTCTCCTCTTGAGGTGTGCAATATCCATCGGGCTCTCAAGTAATGTCCCCTCCTTGAGATAGTCAATGTAGACTTGTCTCCAGTTAGGGGTATCAATTTCAAAGCAACCCTCATCCTCTCGGATGTATGACTGACACTTAGGGCATTCTTTCTGAAGTTGATTCGAGGCCTTCTCCATCTCGGGCCAATAATAGCCTCGTCTTTGGATTCTTCTGTACAAACTAATATCCCCATCCCCGCAAGACTTGTCATGAATCTATTGTAGTCGGAAGCTTGCCTCTTGTTGGCCAACACACCGGGCTAGGAATCCGGTACCTCCTCGGAAGTAAAGTTCACCTTGAATAATTATGAATTGGGCAAACTTGGCCATAGTCAGTTTTCCAACTTTGCTTCTGAGTTGTTCGAGGACTTCTCCTCTCTAGTCCTCCGGAAGGTCTTTGTCCTCGGGTATTATTGAAGGCTCTGTTCTCTTCTTGATAATAATTGTTGCCTCCTCCTCTGGAATGTCAACTCTTGCCCCTAATGTTGCGAGGGCATCTAAAAACTTGTTGTCAAAGCGAGGCATATACTATATTTCGACCTTCTGAAATTTGTCAAGAAGCCTTTGGACTATTGTTCGATATGTGGCCAAGGCAGGCTCCTTTAAGACGAACTGTCCTGAAACTTGCTTCATTATCAACTTTGAGTCCCCCCGAATCCGAATCTTCTTGATACTGTGCTTCTCAACTGCTATCAAGCCTAAAATAAGAGCCTCATACTTGGCTTCATTATTTGAACAATAGAAATCCCAGTTTATAAGACAAATATAATTTTTTCCCACTTTTGCTTGTAAGAACTATCCTGGTTCCTCATTTCCCTCTGGCTGCTGCTCCATCAAAGCTCAATGTCCAAAAGCTTTCCTCGGAAGCCATAGCTGCATGCTCTTCTCCCCTTAATTCTTCATTCACTGGTTCATAGTCACCACTTGGAAATTGGGCAAGGAGATCGGCTAAGGCTTGGCTTTTGATTGCCTTAGAAGCTACACATGTGATCTCGAATTCACCCAGTGCTAACAACCATCTTGCCACCTTCCCGATTAGAGCAGGCTTGCTGAGGAGATATCAGATTGGGTTACTTCTAGTAATAATCTGAATCTAATGTGCTAAGAAGTAATGTCTGAGCTTTTGGGCGGTGAATACCAAAGCTAAACAATGTCTCTCTACCGAAGTATATCGGACTTCTGCTCCTCGAATCTTCCGGCTGATGTAATACACCGGGCGTTCTGCTCCATCTACATCTTGGACCAATAATGCCCCTATGGACTTGGGGGTTGAGGTTAGGTACAACATTAGAGGCACCCCGGGCTGCGGGGCTATCATGGTCTGAGGCGAGGTCAAGGTCGCCTTGATTCTCTCGAAGGCCTTTTGGTGCTCTTGGTTCCACTTGAACTTGGCATCTCCTTTTAACAATAAGCTGAAAGGGGCAGAGATCTCTGCAAGTGTTGGGATAAACCTCCGAATATAAGACACCTTCCCGAGGAACTTCTTTAACTCCTTCTGAGAATGCGGCGGAGGCATTGCTTTGATAGATTTGACCTTGTCTTCATCTGCCTCGATACCATGCCTATGTACAAGAAACCCGAGAAACTTCACAGCCATCACCCCGAAAGCACATTTGAGAGGATTCATCCTCATTTTGAATTTCTGGCACCTTTTGAATACTTTCTCAAGGTCTCGGAGATGGTCCTCTTCTTTCTTGGATTTCACCATTAGATCATCAACATAATCTTCCACTTCATGATGGATCATGTCATGAAAGATTGCAGTCATAGCCCTTTGGTAAGTTACTCCGGCATTCTTGAGTCCGAAAGGCATGACTGTATAAAAGAAGTTTCCGAGAGGTGTTTTAAAAGCAGTCTTTTTTGCATCCTCTTCAGCCATCTTAATCTGATTATATCCGCTAAATCCATCCATGAAAGAGAACATCTGGTGTCCCGAGGTGGCATCCATGAGGGTGTCGATATGAGGTAGAGGGAATTCATCCTTCGGGCAAGATTTGTTCAAATCTTGAAAAGCTACACATACTCTGATTTGACCATTCTTCTTCTTTACTGGAACTATGTTTGCCAACCACGTGGGGGTACTGTATTGGCCGGATGAAACCTGCCTGTTAAAGTTTTTCAATCTCCTCCCTAATCTTCTCTTCGAGATCTGGATGATATTTTTCGAGCAGCTTGTTTGATTGGTTTGGAGATTGGAAACACATCAAGATAATGGGAGACTAGGTCAGGATCTAGTCCAGGCATTTGTTTATATGACCAAGCAAACACATCTGAGTACTGACTTATCAATTTTAACAATTGTTCCCGCTTCTCTAGGCTAAGGCTCGAACTTATGAATATCGGCCTCGGTGTATCTTGTCCATTACTCAGATCTATTTCAATAAGTTGTTCAGGCTGAGGCTTCGGCCCATCTTGTATGCATTCTGGAGCCACTTCAGGCTTTATTACTATGTCATTGTCAGTAGGCTCTTCTTTTGACTCAGAGTCGGTGGCTGAAGAAACCAACTCCCTACACCTTCACAAATAGTACACCATCTTGCCCCCTTTCTTGGACTTTCATCACCTTCCGAGGAATAGGCAGACTTTCTGGTCGAAACATCGCCCGTTTACTTGATTCTGCCCTTGGCTCCTTGTCATCTTTGATATCCTCCCAGTGAGGAATTTTGACCCCCCGAGGCTTAGAGGTAGTGGAAATTTCTTCGACAACCAATTCGGTGAAGTAGATGGCATCAAAATAATGAGCTTCGTGGGGTCTCGAAAGGCCTTTCTATAGCCTGAATTGTCACCGTCTTCTTTCCCCATTTAGCCTTAACACATTGATGATAACTCGATGGTACAGCCCCATATCTATGCATCCAGGTCCCTCCCTAGAATAATGTGGTAATTTTCCTCGGAATTGATAATATAGAACTTGGTGGCCGAGCGAATCTCCGACGGCTAAATCAACTGTTACACATCCTATAGTAACTCTCATTTCTCCACCAAAGCCAATGATGACTATCGGCTACTTCACGATGCGCTCTTCAGAGATTCTAGCCTTCTCTAGAGTAGTGCGAGTCATAATGTTGATAGAGGCTCCGCTGTCCAAAAAAGCCCTTTTGAACTCAACCCCGTTAATAAAAGCAGTCACATAAAACGGGCGATTGTGAGAAAAAGGATACTTCCAATCAGCCTCGGAGAAAGTAATGGCACTAGATTGCTTTTTTGCCTTCCTCGGGATAGATCCCTCAGTCGACATGCATTCCTCATGGTGTGCCTCGGCTATATTAATGATAGACTTGGTGATTTCTGTTCTTGCCTCCCTGGAAAGTCCAAGCTGGTTGAAGAATTGCTTGAACTTTACACAGTCTTGCAGGGTTTTAGCATAGTGATCCGGATCTTTTTCCACTCTTGGAGGCTCGTAGTTAACCATCTCTTCGGTCTCCTCAAAATAAGATGCCACATAAACATGGTGTCATCCTCTTCCGTAGTACTCTTCTCCTCCTTCTAGAGCAAAGAGATCTTCGACATGAGTCATAAATGTTCTCCCCTCTAGATCGAGAGCACTTCCATAGTAAACTTGCTCACCCTCGGGCTCGAGGATGTCGTCCAGATAACAATCATCGTCATCGAGATTGGCAATAGCCTCAATCATCGGGCCTTCATAAGCTATCATAACAACATTCTTGCCCTTGTCTCGGTGCTGAGGATATGGTTGTTCTCGGATGTCTTGAGTCCCTTGCTTTTTGAACCTCAATTCATCTGCCTCGACTTTATCTCTGAAGATTTTCCTAAGAGTCCAACACTTCTCTGTCGGATGTTTCAATGTGCGATGATAGACGCAAAATTCGGGGCTCTCGCGGTCCTTCTTTGATGGCATTTCTTCGACATATGGCAATTTTAGCTCTCCGTCAGCCACCCATTCCTTAACTAGAGCTTTTACCTCCTCAATTCCACATGGATAAGAAACATTGCCCTTTTCACCATTATATTGCTTCCTCTTCTGGCCTCTATGACCCCCTCCTTGTGACTTTCGGGTATCTGGGGCAGAGGCAGCAGCAACAATAGGTCCAAGAGACGATTTGAAGCTAGTCTTATAACTGGCCTTAAATCCGGATTCCTGAGCCTGAGGAATGCTAATGTTTCGAGCTGCTTCTATTAGTGCCGAGAAGGTGGGTAGCTTGTGATTAACTAGAAACATTTTGTACCTGCTCAATGCCCTCTCTAGACAGATTTGAACCAGATAACTCTCCTCCACTGCTTCATGGCAATCCACAGCCTTATCCTGAAACCTTTTGACGTAATCAAGGATGTCTTCACTTTCTCACTGCTTTTCTTTACACAATGTAAGTGTGGTCACCTTCTCCGCCACTTGAAAGAACTTGGAGTGGAATTTGTTAACCATTTCCTCCCAACTTCGAACAGAGTTTGGGACCAAATTAACTTACCAACTATATGCTTGATCAGTGAGGGACTTAGAGAATTCTCTCAGCCGAAGGACGTGATTTGAACCATGAATACCCAGAGTCTCGATGAATCGCACAACATGTTCTCGAGTATTTCCTTGTTTGCCATCGAATTTGATGAACTTCGGCACTGTATATCCCTCAGGGTATTGATAGCTCAGCATCTCAATAAGGTAAGGCGACTTGACATCCGGATCAGGCAAAGAGGGTAAAGTCCTCTTGCCCCATTCGAGATCGAACATGGCTTGCACATCGGCGAGAGCGAGAAACTGTTGAGGGAGAGAGTTTGATGGTGGTATTCCCGAAACTTGGCTTATGGACCTGAAAACTGAGCTAGGGGTGACTTGGCCATTCTGGTGCTATGAATTCATCATTGGTGAGGACACTTGACGATACTGGCCATCAGCGCCTATAGACAAGCCAGTTGGTGATGGGACATTGAATTGAGGCCCGTAAAGTCCACCGCACGGTGCAGCTATACCGGGTTGGGCTTGCAAATTTGTTGTCAACACCAAAGGAGGCTCGCTTGGTGCTTGCGTAACATTTACTGATGGCGTAACAAGATTAGGTACGGCAAGCTCCCTTTTGCGCCATTATGCCCCTTATATTTGCCTGGACACCAACAGTCACCGGAGCGCCATTCATTACACCAGAACCTCCCCTAGTCACCATTGGATCTTGGCTTGGCACGCCATGGAGCCCAGGCATGGGCAAACTGCTACCGCCTACTGTGGTTTGAGCATGTGTTACTGTGGCCGTGTTGCCATGAGCCACAGGCTGATTGGGGCCTATTTCTCCTTGGATTTGATTTTGCATTCTGGCGGAAATAACTCCACCGCCAGTTTGATTTCCGTTTGGCGCGCGGTGCAAAATTAGAACTCATCACCAACATGGTGTGAGTGAGATTCTGAAGAGTGGTAAGAATCTCCTGTTGAGTATTTTGAAGTTCTTGAATGGCTTCGAGCAAACGTGGTTGATCTGGAGCCATGGTTCTGTCATCACCACCATTAGAGGATCCTTGTTGGTGAACTTCATCTTCTCCCGCCATCCTTGTTGGAGTTGTCTTGTTGAGACCATTAATCAATCCCCCTCCCCAGTGGAGTCGCCAAATGTATGAGAGGGTTCAAGAACGCCGTTAGAAAATTCGAAGATCTTCAAAGATCCTTGAAGAAAAATTCAAATTCTCTAGAAGATTATGAGAGGCTTAGATTTTTCAATAGTCTCAACTAAGAACACAAAAGTGAAGAGATGATAGAGATAAGAGATTGGGTGAAGAAAAAGGCAAAGTAGCTAGAGAGAGAATAATGACAAGGCTCTCCCATGGATCTCCCACTTTCACTCTCAAGGTTGATAATGGAGAAGGGAAATTAGTTCTTTCCCAAGAGTTTTCTCTCCAAAATCCATCCTCTGTACAGTTATGGGTGGGTGCTATTTATAGGCACCTCATGATGGAGGATGGAGCCCATGTGCAAGGCACATGGAGAATATTCTCTCTAACCACCTTATCCGAGGAGGTGACTTCTTCGAGGATGAGGAATACCCTCGAAGAGGAGATCAACCTCTCGGCGAACCCTTCTTCTTAGCCACACCTAACCAATGATCCCCAATCATCCCAAAAGGCTGAGATAGTCCTAGAGGACCCCACACCGCTAAATATTGCCGAGTCTCATGGACCCCCCGGGGTCGTGCCACCTCGACCCGGGTATAGGCTAATTTAACCGAAGAGTGAATTTATCTCCACTCACCGTCCTCGGGATCGGGTCCTTTGTTCGAACTCCATTACGCCCATGGTTCTGGTGCGTAGATCCCGGAAAGCTCCGAGCCCACTAGTGTTCTGAAACTCATTAATGGAGCGACTTCTAGATTGCGTCTGAATCCGTTCGAAGCCAAGTGCTTTGGATCTCTAGGTTCGTGGATCCGAACCCTTTCGAGTCCGAGGCCGAGTAAGTCTCTAAGTTTGTGGATCCAAACCCTTTCGAGGCTTAGAGCGATTCGGCCTGTTTGATGGCAATAAATTCAGGCCCACCAATCTTGGACTTGCGATAAATTCGGGCCCACCAACCTTGGACTATTGGGCGTAATTAATTTAGTGGGCTCAAATTAGCTCCTCTTACACAACCAACCTTTTTTTTTTAAAAAAAAAAAAAAAAAACTTCAAATAGAACCTCAAAACTATAGATCGGAAAATGTGTGGATACATCGGAGGGAAGGAGAGCATACCTACTGTGGGGGTGTTCGTCGAAGGACGAAGTACGTTTCTGTTGGCCTTTGCCGGATATTTTCCTCAGTTGCCTGTTTTTCTCTTCAAAGCTTGTGTGGTGTTGTTGGCTTGAACAAAGCCCGGGCCTCTCTTTATTCATCTTGTTGGATGTAACCAGTCTTCAGCTCAAAGGGTTCATATCAGTCCATCAGTTGCAGGTTTTGACATAAATGAGGGGTAAAATGTCATTTTACCTCTCTTTCGCCACAGACCAGGTGATTTCAACCGTGCATAGGTTTATGGGATAAAATGGTAGATTTTTTAGTTTTGTTAATGATTTTTTGACTTTAGGCTAAAATTGTTAGATACCAAACGAGAGGCCTAAGTAGTTGGCGATAGACATAAGCAACACAAAAAAAATTACACATCAAATTTGTGCAAATTGTTACCTTTTTACGCTTGGACAAAATATGCACAGGCATATTAAGAGAAGAAGAAGCTTTAACCAACAGATACACATATTCATCTATCCAAAAATTAAAGATATATCATTCATTTATCAAAAAAGGAAAAAATTTAAAGATATATCTAGTCTAATCAAGTATTCGTTAATAGGAATTCAAGAAATACTTGAAGTGAACTTGCAGCATATTTGATCAAGTATTCATTAACAGGAATTAAAAATTAAAAAATAAATAAATAAAAGAAATTGTAGTTACCTGAACTTTCAGAGCCAATCATTCGTAGATCTTAAAGCTCAATAGCCTGAAATTTAAACCCAATCAGTTCAATTGCATATGATCAAACCTTGATGGGAAGTAATTTAAATGAACAACAACATGGCATCTACTAAAACCATAATGAAAATAAAGTGATTGAGAATTCAACAAGTAATTTAATCACAAATTCAATGGTTAGCCAAGTTCCACGCTGACAGTTTAACAAAAGAAATCTGTGGCAATCTTGAGCTGTTGAAGATACCATCCATTCAGGTTTATGGCCTCAAACAATATTTTAGATCCGCGTTATATGAGATTTGATATAGTCAATAAGACATTTTACCCATCAATCAATCATTTTTTCTCTCGTAATTATCTACTCAAACCACAATTAAAATACCCAAATTATCCTAATTACAACTTTTTTATTCTATTACATAATATAATCAAAAAAATAAAAAAAACTAAATAAAATAATTGAGTTTTTGCTGGGCAGCATCACATCACATTTAGGGGTTGTTTGGGGTGTCCTAAATAAGTGTACTTTTTGCCTTTTTGGACTAAAAAATTGAGGTTGAAAATATGGATGTTTGGGTTAACTTTTTGACTTTTTATGGAAAAATGTGTAATAAAAAATTGTAAAAATTGATTTGTAGGGTAAAATTTGAATTGGGAGTTGTGCAGCCATAATTGTTGACTTTTGGTGAATAGTGTTAACTTTTTAACTTTTTGAGTAACTTTTTGGCTTTTTGGGGAGTACCCAAACTTGGCCTTATTATGAGCCAGAACTGGTCTTATTCTCTCACTCCCATAAATTACAAATCATTTAATAATAATTTTTCTCTAGTTATCAAAAAAAAATATAAAGTCATTTCTAATCTTTCATCAAATGTTTTATCAAATTTAAATTTGATGAAATGTTTTAAGAAGTGAAGAAATAACTTCAGTCTTATTAAGGAAAAAATAATTTTAACCTTATACAAATACATGTAAATTTGAATTTTTTTCCCCTACTTTCAGGGTTGTTTTGACAACAACCTAAAATATTCAAAATCAAGAAGTCACTATAAAAAATTAATTCTCCTTATTTTTTTTACACATTTTCGTAAAAAACTAAAAAATCAACTAAAATAACTTACATACCAAACTAACCCTCAATTTGTATGAAAGTAAGAACAGGTAAACAAATAACAGCACAAAAAGTGTTTGTTTGAAAACGAAAAAGCAAAATTACAGTCAAACATGAGCTTTCTGGTTAGATGATGCGAGTTGAAAAAACTGTATCAAATTATTGGAAAAAAGCTGCTGGTGGTTCGAAGTTCCAGATTAAACAAAAGACATGGAGATTGTACAGTAGAAGTTTTTGGTAATGGAGCATAGAAAATTTTGGAAATGGTAAGATACAGATTCGAGAACTCAAAGCAACCCGTTGGAGAATAGACTATTTTAATTGACTATTTAATTTTTTATGAAAGATGCACAAAAAAACTCAAAGAGAGTGATGTGATAAAGTATTTTGTTTTATTGGTTATTTTAACCTAAGATGATATATTTTATCCCATTCCAAATAGCTTTTGGAAGTTCGAAGTAGAAACACAGTTATGGGAGAGGGATGTTTAATGAGTTTTTGGTATATGGTACTGGTGACGATGTTATTCAATAAGCACATAAAATTAAAACACAGGATTTAGCACAAGAAAATATATATTTATAGACATGACTTCTTAAAAGTTTACTCTGCCAACAATTCTCGTAAAATTTCATTTATTGGTGTGTTTTCTGTGTCGTGTTTAGTTGATGGTGTGGGCTCACAATAACAATTTTAAGGTGGCGGAAGCTTCTATGTGTAGTTTGGGTTTTTGAGACTTATCACAAGTCTTATTTTGATAATTTCAATTATTCATTTTTTAAGCCATAAGATTTAGATTATTTATAAAAAAAAAAATTAAGTTGATTTTACAGTCGTAGTCATTTTAGTTTATGACATTTATTTACAAAAATTGAATGATAAATATTATTTGTGAACTAAATTATCTATTTTTTAGAAGACAAATGTGATAAACTAACGTGGTTACGATTATCAAAAAGATTTAATTTTTTATGTGAATAATCTACACATTGTGATCTAAAAAGTAAATAGTTTGAATCATCGATATAAGATCTGTGGTGAGCTCAATGGGCAAAATGCTCCCCAACTTTAAGCATACACCATAAGTTTGAGATTTTTGAATATTTTCTGGTTTTTTTTTCCCTTGGTTCATAGATTTTTTTCATACTACACAGTCAAGAACTTTACCTAAAAATATTAATACATGTTTCAGATTTATGAGGTATGTTCCTATCTAAAAAAGATTTATGATGTATGTTAAATAAGAGTGGATTCCATTAAATCTACAAGCAAAGAGAACAAAAATAAATAAATACAAAGGTAAAATTCACTTTATTTCTTTTGATTTGGATTATATGTGGTTTACCTTCTAGCATTTGAAAATGATCACATAACTCCCTTATAGTTTGTGAATTGAAATGCATGATTAGGTTGTTAGCAATTTAATAAAAAGACTAAAATACCTTTATATTTTTGACATTTGTATGAAAGGTAAAGTGTACTTTAATCCCTATATTTTATTTTGTGTGTAATTTACTCTCTTGAAATTTGAAAATGAACATATAACAGTACATTTCAACTCACAAACTACATAAAAATTATGTGATTATTTTTAAATATTAGGAGGTAAACTGAACATGATCCAATCCACATGGATAAAGGGGAGTTTAACCTAAACACAAAATCACAAAAATCATATTCTAAAGTGAAATTACTGACTGCATGACACGTGTCCAGTTTAGAAAGCAAGCGTCAGGATTTCAGGAAGACAAAAAGGCAACCGTTTTGGAGAAGAAAAAAAAAAAGGTAAATTACACTAATACTCTTGAATTTTGGTCCAATTATATTTCACTTCCTGACATTCTGAAAATTATATTTTTACCGCTATAATTAATAATCTTATTTTACAAATCCCTACTTATATAAAATGTAACAACTTTTAGTAGAAAATAGAGGACATCATATTTTTTTTTTTTTTTTAAAAACACAAAAGAAAGGGGAAAAAAAGAAAAGAAAAATGAAGTAAGGTAAAGTAGGAAAAAACATAGTGCATGAGTTCAATATTTTTATTTCGTTTACATAATTATAATGACAAGGGATTAAGGTAATTTTTTAAATGTCAATGGTGATATGTATTAAACCAAAACCTCGGAGGTGTAAGTGTAATTTACCCAAAAAAGAAAAAAGAAAAAGAAAAAAATAGTCTGACGTTGTGTTTGGTAGATAATTATTCAGTAATTCCAGAGTATGAACATGTGGTATTCCATAGTATTATAATTGGTGGAGAAGGTGGGTATGTGGGATATTGTGTTGGGTGATTGGAGAATATAAGGGAAAATACTGAATAATGATTGGTTAAGGAGTATAAATACGTGATACCCCGAGAATATTTAATAATGAAAAATAGTAGAGACCTTAAAATTCTCTACTTTTACCAAATGTTTTACATCGATGTAGACTCCACACTTATGTAGGACCCATCCCATGTGAGACATTTGATAAAAATTTTAGGCTACGTTTGGTTTGTGTTTCAAATCATGATTTCATACTAATAATCAACCCTTTATTTGTTTACAATTTTCAAAGCATGATTCCAAATCAATTTGAAAACACATTTTGAAAACAATTTTGGTAAACTAGAGTGTTTTTTGAATTTTTGGTCTATCCAGTCGTCCTCCTAGACATCTGTCTAAATAATTTTTGAATTTTTGAGCCTACTTGGTCATCCAGCCAGTTGACTAGAACATTTTTTTTTTTTTTTTTTTTTGCAATTAGCACCTGTTATCTGGGGAAAAAAATTATATTTGATTTTGATATTTTTAAATATAGAAAATATTTTTTTGAGACTAAAAATGACAAATTACTTGCACATTTATTTAAAATTAACAAAAAAATATTTTGAAATAAAAATTAATTTATCACAGTAATTTTTAAAAAATAAAAAAATAATAATATTTTGTTTTCATATTTTAAATAAAAAAATTTAAAATTATTTTAAAATTTTTTTAAATAAAAAAATTATTTTTTATCAATAATTATTTATTTGAATAGAATTTTAAAAAGATTTTGGTTATAGGTTTTGAATAGAATCTCCAATGGAGTTTTAAGTTGTGCGTTTGTTATGAGTTATAAGTTTTTAAAAAGTTTTGAAAATTCTTTTCAAAATTTATAATCAAATAACTTTTCACAAACTCAACACTCATTTCAAAAATTCAACACTTAATTCAAATCATAATTCAAAACTCATAACCAAACTAAATTTTCTATCTTCAAATATAATTTCAAAACTCAGAAACTCAAAATATAACTCCATACTCAAATTATAATTCTAAATACAAATCAAATGCTACCTTAGTATCCCTAACATTACTCTTTAGTAATTTCCCATGTTGAGTTTGAGAATTTAAAAAAAAATTTAAATAAAAAAAAATATATATATAATTAAATTAAATATAAATATATCTTATTCACCATTTTTTTTTCTTTTCTAATATCTCTTCAAATTCTCAGCCAAACGCACCGAACAAACCTGGTTCGAATAATAATGCTTCGTTCGGGTTTGGGTTAAACCATTACCCACCCACTTCCACTTCATCTTCTTCAACCCTGACAACAATCCAAATTGAAAATCTCTCATTTCTACAGAGAGAGTGAGTGAGAGGCCCTTGCTCTGTGGTTCGAGGAACGCCATGGACAACAACTGTTGGCAGCGAAGAGAGTTCATATTCCTCATTCTCTACGCTTTTGTCTTCTACGTCATCATCATTCGTCGCTCTCTCCAACTTTCTCACGGTACTCTCTCTCTCTCTCTCTCTCTCTCTCTCTCTCTATGCAATCTAAATCTGTATGTTTCATTCATGTATTTGGTAATCTTGATTTCTTCTTGAATTGATTTTTTGTTTTTGTTTTTGCAGATCATTACGACAAACTTTATGGTTTGCGTCCTGGATGGATCGGGGATCGGCTAAATGTATGTACTGTATTGTTAAACTGATAAAATTGTCATTTCAGGATTATCTGATTGTAACAAATTATGAGTTAATGTGTAGAAATTTTAGGAATATGTAGTTGAGTCATATGTGTTTGATTTGTAACACATTGGTCTTTGATTGAAATAATAGACCTTAGCAGATGTGGTATTGAAGGGCTTGTTTTGGGTTCCAATCAGTGTTTGATCATTAATGTAGTTAAAAATTCATGAGGTGGAGGACGATTTATTGTTCCATGTATGATTCAAAAAAAAAAATAAATAAATAAAGAAAAACCCCATTAATAATGGGATAGTGAGTCTCAAAGAAGAAGGGATTCAGCCGTTCGGAACTTGTTCAGTTCATAAACTTAATGGAAAGCTGTGAAAGAAATTTTAAGTGAGCAATCAATGGTATAAAATTATTGCCGTCATTAGGAGATTGAAGGAGTGGAAATAAGGACAATAGGGTCATGTTAGTGATGCCTCTTTCACCCGAAATAATTTTTGGGGAACTTACTTTAAGTTTGAAATATGCAAGATTGGTCAATGCCATACACTTTTAGGACATATGCACAAAAACTGGCATTTTTTTTTTTTTTTTTTTTTTTGTGTGGATTTTTTTAACCATTGGAGAGTGCATGACTATAAGCATAAGCATGAAGTAAATGTCTCACCACAGTCAAGCTCTTTCTCCACCTGGAGAGGTCAACTAAAGAAATACTCCAAGAAGAATTTAATGCGGCCTCATCTTTTTTGTTAGATTTACCAAATCAAATAAAATCAAACTAAGCTTGTGTTTTCTTTTTGTTATATGTATGTATATATATTTACTTTGTAATGTTAACAGCTTGTTGGTTTCTGTGTGTCATGGAATAGGAAGATAGAACTTTAATCACAGTTTAAATAGGGATTGAATTACATGGACTCTTCTATTTCTCCCAAAGTACCTATGTCCACTGGATATAACAAGGGTAAGGGTGTGGGATATGTATCCGACACGCATACCCAATTTAGACACTCAAATCCTTTAATTTGTTACAATATATGAAGAAGAAGAAACTCACCTTTGTCAGTGAAGTAATATTTTTAGCCTCTCATATGAATTAGAGATAGAAATTTCATATTTTTTTTGAATCTTATTTAATTTCTAGTACATATTTACATAATTTACAATATTTTTTCCTAGAATATTATACAATATGCAATATATATGTGTATATGACGTATCTCCATACCCATATCCAATTTTGAATATATATCCCAAGATCTTAAAATTTAAGTTTATGAAGGTCTGATACTTGGATACACACCTGCACCGGATAATCATACCCGAGTACATGTAACATACTGAACACATATATCCTTGAGAACTAACTTTCCTTTTTATTGAAAAAAACTGATGATTCAAAGCAATGACTAAGGCATGAAATATTTTTCCCGAGTTTTGGATTCATTTTGATTTGATTTTATTTTATTTTATTTTTGATGTGGCTTATCAATTTTGATAGTTATCTATATTTTAAATTTTCTTTTATTTGATAATTTCTTGTATTTTCATCTGATCTGTTCATTTTTTTTGTTCAAAATCAATTCCCAAGAAGGAACAAGTGGGAAATGTTTAATAAGTGAATCTCTTTTTATGTATAGCAATGTGGACCAATACCTGCAAGAAGGCTGTTCTTTGTCTTAATATAAACTCATTGTTATTTTGTTGTTGTGCTCTCTTTCTTTTCATTGTTTTCTTTGTGTTTCCCCTATTGGTAAATCCATCTGTTTGGAGATATTTTTGTTTGTGATCCAAACAATATTCCTACTCTTGATGATAGTCTTATGTATTTGGGTGGTAATTATACCCGATTGTGCTGGTATGATGACATAACATCCATGTGAATGACAGACATGTTTCCTTGTACCATTGTTTTTGGCCTAATATACGTGCTGTCTCACTTTTTTCTCTTGTAGGATGTTTCTGATGCCCAATGGAGAAACTTTCGTGGAAATCTACCCATTCTTACCATCGTTTTTGGAATTTTTACATCGGTGGCCAATATGTTGAGGACATTCTATCATTTAAAAGCAAAGGGAATGTCCATAGTTTGGCTTTTGATATCTTTGGCTTATTTATCATATCTACATGGAGCTTGGTATGTGCTCTAGCCTCTATTCGTAGTGATCATAAATTTATCATTATCCTTCCTAAATTCATCTTGTTTCCCTTACTTTCTTTTCTTTGCTGGTTTTCTTTGTAGCGTCATCTTTGTCCTTTCGATTGCTTCAGTTAATTTTCTTCTAGTAAAGGTACATGTTTTGCTAGTTTTGGATGCATTCCTGTTGTTCTTAATGTTATATTTACTTTTGTTGTTTCACAACATCAAGGAATAGGTGATATATAGACAACATGGAGAATATTGACGAGCATGCAAGCAATTTTCTTACACTCGATGAAATTTTCATAAACGATACAATAAATTTAATTTAATAAAGTGATTACTCCTGTATGCATAAGTATTTTACATTGATAGTTGAAGTAGAATTTCTTTTGCATCATTTTTAGACTATGTACATGATATTCACATGTCATTACTAATAATTGATGCTTGAATTTGCTTGTAATGTGTACATAATTTATTACCTTTCATAAAGTTGGACTACTTAGAAGTTGGAATTGACAAGAAATTATTTGTTAATTGGAACTCTTATTTAGCTACATGAATTAAACCATGACTGGGGTTATAAACTTTAAGAGAATTGAAAGAGAAAGGAATCAAGAGGGAGAAAGAGGAGATTGAGTAAGGCAAAAAAGAATTCCAAGAAGGGTGGAAAAGTGACTTCCATGCATCTTGATGTAAGATAGAAAAGGGAGAGCAAGTCTTTCTTAATTTTTAGAGATTGGGAGAGCAAGAACAAGTCTCCCTCTTTTTTTGGGGGGAGCAGAGCAGTCAAAGAATGAACCAAACCAAATGATTGTTCTAGAGTGGCGATTCCTCACAATTGCTCCTTGTGATGCAACAGAACCATGGCAATTAGGATCTCAAGACGCATCAACACTTATGATGCAAGGAATAATAGACTTACATCACGATATCTTTTTCTTCCTCATTCTGATTTTGGTTTTCGTATCACGGATCTTGGTTCGCGCTTTATGGCATTTCCACTATAAAAAAAAATCCAATCCCGCAAAAAATCCTTCGGGCGATTCGAGCGCATCAAGCTCCGAAGTCAATCAACAGCTTCTTATTCCGCAAGTAAACCCCCTTTGCTTGGGGACAACATCCAGCGACAGCAACTCAACGATCGATTTGGTATTCATTTGTTTGACCTATCCCATAATACAGAAGTTTGGGACTCCTTTGTGGAGACCCAACTCCAAATTGAAAAGCATATCGAGGGAGCTCTTGTCGCCAACAGGTATTCACGTGAGTCTGTCCTTGAAAAAATAGATCAAATACAAGGGTTTTTGTTTTATCCGGCGAGGAAGGGTCTTTCGGAAACAACTTATCTCAAGAATCTAAAAGAGATTCGGGAAAATGGAACGCGACAAAGCGTTCCATATCGCCGGATTATGAAAGCCGTCTAAAGCTATGATCTCTTCTTAAATTAAATAAATAGGAACTGACAATAAGAAGCAAGACCCAGAGATATGACCAAAAAAGACTACCAATTTCATGACCCAAGTGATGGAAATTATGTACCGTGATACTTTCTGTTTTTTCAAGCCTTGCTTTGGTCTCTGGTTTGATGGTTGTCCATATGGAGTGACGGTTGAATTTTAACAGAATGTAGAGGGGAACGAAGTGGATTGGTACGCTCTCTAAGTGAGGAGACAGGAGCTCTAGCTTAGAGACAGTTCTTAGGCCGGATAGAAGTCTAGGGGGAGTCCAGAGAGAGGGCTTTCTTTAATAAGAAAACTTCTAGTATACTCGAAAGGATGCTTTTTTATGCTATTTCGGATTTAGTGGTATTATTGGATGGACTTTCAAGTCCCCTAAAGCAGTTGAGGGGCGGCTGACCGAAAAGAAAGCGAGTAGGCCGCCTTTGGATTTGCTAGAGAGGGTCCGAAGTAGCACAGTGAACGAGGTTGACTTTCATTCATGCAGTGAACGGAAGGCCTTTCTCATGGTGAGTATTTTGATTTGCTGGATAGCTTTCCATAAGAAAGGGAGGGGGAGTGGTGAGGCGGGCCCCTTCAATCTATATCTGTAAGAGAACGAATGGGTTGCATGAGGACTGATCGGTCCCGTCTACCCCAGCTGGCATCCGATTTTGCCCGCGGACTAGGCCTTACAGAATGGATTTCTTGGCTAAACTACGTTACTCGTGATGGAATATAGGTTATTCATCGGGTCTGTCTTTTGTCCGGAGATGTGGGTTCGACTCTCACTCATGACCATTCTTAAGAGTTTGTGCTCGACTGGCCAATAAAGTAAATCAACCGAAGAACGAGACTCTAGATAGTTCAACCAAATCTATCATTTGTCAGCTGTATGAGATAACCTTTTCTCATTTTCAAAGAGCTTGTTAGGTCTAAAAAGAAATTCACTGATTTTACAGCTAGATGAAATGAACTTTTTCACTTTGCATCTCCGTCGTATGAAGGGAAATCCCAATCATAGATTTTTCATCTATATGCGCATGCAAAATGAAACTTTAGATCATAGGCTTATGAAGGGAAATTGATGTTTAATGAAAAATCCCAAGTTTCTAGAATCTGGCAGAACAGCTGGGAATAGACTTCCTAGCTCGGGGAAAGATAAAAAAACGAAGGGTTATCATTTACTTCCGTTTCTATGTAATTATCTGCGGTTAGTTCCAAATTGTTCGATCTATTGGTATGGTGAAAGTTCATTAGAAGATCCCCCTGCAGCAGTTAGACTGGCTTGGTGCTGCTACTATCACTCCACCGATTGAAAAGGGTTTACTTCGGCTTGCCGCTGATTTAGAGTTTCCTATTATTGCATACCGACTGCTTTAGCTCCTCAATTTGAGAAAGGAATACTCGTACCTGCTGCTGACTGGGAGTTTCCTATTGTTGCCTATTACTTGAATGGCCTACCTCTCCGACAGACTAAAGATGAATCAGGCCACATCTGGTTAGACATCTGCGATTGTGACGATTGTGTTTGAGGCAGATTAACAGAGGAAGAACCAAAAAGCAGAAGAAGGCAAAAGTCCAGAAGAAAGAAAACATCCCAGCAAGAATTGCAAGAGAGGTATGAGGCAGGTGACCCAAAGGTTGATCTACTTGGGGAGCCCTCAGGAAAGTGTGATTACTACATCTTATACTCCAAGAGCAAGCCTTCACCCCCGACCACTTCGTTCGTAATGCCGAAGCCCTCGTGGTCAGATACTCCGGAATCAGATCCTAGGACACCAGATGATGATAGCTGGAAAGCAGGAATTGACCCTTCCTTTGATGGTCGAAAGGCTTATGCTGGAAGGATATGAGCAGGATTACCATGGCTATACTGAACAACACCTCAAGAAGCAGAGGAAACTGGGCAGAAGCTTTGATCCGTCTCAACCATTCCCCCCTGGTCTTTATCCTTAAGGAAGTCATGCTTTTACCCTTTTGAGTTAGTCCTTTAGAGAACGGACTGTTACTAATCCGATGGAAAGAATCCTTGATCTCATCCAGGGAACGGAAACATAAGCTGTTGGTGGCTAAAAAGCACCCGGCTTAAAGCCCAAGTGAACAGTCTAGAAGCTCGCTTTTTCGGGATGGATACAAATGTAAGTATGGTCGAGTCAGCCCCCAGTACTTAACCACGTTCTTCATAAACAAGCGTGCAGCCTCATCCACAGTGCAGTCGGCAGATGCCGCCATGAAGGTGGCATACTTTTAAAATATATCGACCACCACCAAGATGCTTCCAAGCCCATCCACCCTGGGCAAGCAAGAGATGAAATCCATAGTAACACTTTGCCATGGTTTGGTGAGGATAGGCAAAGGATCTAGCTCTCCTCCTGGCCTCTTATGTTCTATTTTGTCTTGTTGACACACAAGATAGGTTTGGACATTACTTTCCACGTCTTCTTTCATCTGAGGCCGATAAAATCGAGTGCCAAGCAACACCATTGTTCGGCGCTGATCGGGATGTCCTGCCTAGCGAGTGTCATGACACTCCTTTAACAAGTCCCTACGTATGTTATCCCACCTTGGGGCAAAAAGCTTATTCCCCTTGGTGTAGAGCAAACCATCCTTTTCCCAAAAGCAACGTTTTTATTCCTTGACAGCTTGTACTCCTAGTTATTGCGTCATATTGTAGACCCTCCTTGATCCTATCAGAAAGGGTGCTCCTAAACCGGCTCACAACAATTATCTCCTGTAGCTTCAAGCTCACAAGCTCTACTTTCCGACTTAACGCATCAGCCACTAGATTCGTGCGTCCTGGCTTATACTCGATACACATATTGAACTCAACCAAGAAGTCTTGCAACCTTGCTTGCTTAGGGCTGAGCTTCTTCTGTGTTTGGAAATAGCTGGTGGCTATGTTATCCGTTCGGACAACGAATTTTGAAACGAGCAGATAGTGTCTTCAAGTGCGTAGACAATGCACTATGGCAATCATCTCCTTTTCTTGTACTATGTATTTCCGCCCCTATCTCTAAAGGTCATTGAGCTTACGGCTCTCATAGGCGATTGGGTGCCTCTCTTGCATAAGAGCTCCACTGATGGCATAGTCCGAAGCAGCGGTATGTACCTCGAACGGCTTAGCATATGATCCGGTAAGGCCAGCACCGAATCCGCCATGATGGCTCCCTTTAAGTCCTCAAAGGCCTCTTGACATTCTCTCGTCCATCCTGCCCTACGCCGTTTACAAATTAGCTACATAGCTCACTGAATGGTCCGACTTCGTCCAGTCTACAGTCCTCCTTTGCTTAGCTCAATAGACTGCTTTACCCCCTTCCTTTTGGCTTGAATTTGATAGAGATAAGCCAACAATGTGGTGGTTTCGTATATATGATCACGGCAGCATAGCGGAGTGATTCTTCGCCACGCCGATTCTCACTTTCGAGTGAAGGTTCTCCCAATGGTCAAAGTCGCTTTAGAAAGCCTCCCAGGCAAAAAAAGGTTCTCACACACGTAGTATGTCTTATAGCATCCCACCCATAAACATAAAGCCGCTTGCTTTTGTCTCTGCTAATCGGCAGACATTATTTTTTTGTGAGAATTTCTCGGTACCGTAGCGGAGTCGAAGCTTGTTGCCCTATTCTTCACTGAGCACAGTGGACTTACTTTGTATGATTTTTCCTTGCCCAAGACTGACGTTTCGTTCATTTAAGTGCATGAACTTGCTATATTCTGAGTTGGTGCTTAGGCAATAAGCATTGCGGTTTTGGCTTGGCGATCCCTTCTGATTGAATTCTTTTTAGAAGCAGGCGAAAAACAATGGCTTTTCAGCTGCAGCACAAGCAAGGGCCACAGCACTTGCTATGCTAGTTGCTTCTGTCACGACAGCGATTATTCCAAATGTTGTTGCAACCTATCAATGGGTTAGGGTCAATTTGGAGAGTTTGCTTTTGAAACTGCTTAGTGGTAATGAATGGAAGATGATCAAGGGTGCTTTATTTAATAGAGAAGAGAATAGGATTTTGTCTCAAAGGGGGAAGGGATCCTCGGAAAGCGATTATACCATTCACAGACATGGCATTCTTGGTCAAATTGACTAGCTTGTTGGGGCCTGCTGTGTTCCCTACTAATTGCGTAAGTAAGAGAAAGTAGCCACACACCTAGCGAAAGAAAGAACGGACAACCACGGGGATGGACACCCTCTTGGAAAGTCAATAAGGGAAGGCACTACAACACAGGAGAAAGGGACTCAACTAGATCCTAGATATGCTAGATCAATAGCTAGATATGTCGGATCTCTCTCTAAACCTTCTCTTTCTCTAGCAAATAGAATAGAGGGAGAGGGACTAGATCAAGATCAATAGCCTGATCTATGACATGATCAATAGCCCTATCTTCGGCCTTCTTAGCTCTCTTCTTTCTCTTCCTGGAACTCGAACAAAGTGCCAAAACCCGGGATTTTTCATTAAAAATGAGATTTCCCTCGTAAGACTAATTTTCTTATGATCATAGTTGTAGAAAGCCCTTGTTTTGGGCTAAACATGCTTTTTCACTCGTAAGACGGAGAAAAAAAGTAGACTAGTTTTAGAAAGCCCGTCTTTTTCGCTTAAAATACGAGACCCCAAAGGCTCAAACAAAGAATAGTAAGAACGCGCACCCCTCTCTATATTATCTAAAGGGGGTGCAGACGAGCTTCTTATCTTAGAAGATGGGGGCGCATCAGACTGAACTGGTTATAAGATAGGCTAAGCTAGGAATAGGCGGGGTAGTTTCATTGGTCGACTAATCAGGCTAATAAGCTTGAGGTTCAAAATCCCGTCTCCGTTGAATCTCACTTGAGATGTCACTAGTGATATTTGACTTATCCTATAGTATAGTGAGGTACTGGGATTAAGAATTGGGCGCAACGATGGCGTTCAATTCACTAGTTAGCGCGGCAGGTAGCCCTCTTACTAGTTTGAGGGAAGATCCTGGTTCCTAGCTTGAGGAAGAGAGTTTGACTTTTGCACTCTCGAGTGAGGCTATTGTGAGGCTATTTAGAGGGATGTTGCTAGGAAATTAGATAAATGATTAGATCAATGACGCCTTGTCTTGGACTAGCTTAATTAGACTAGAGCTAGACTAGAAATTCTCTGAGGATTTTCGTCCGGTTAAGAGACAGGAGAAGGCTAAAGATCTAGGTTTTTTATCCCTTTCTCATGTTCTTGGCCCAATGTCGGCGATCAAATGGTAATAACATAGTGAAGCATGACTTGCAATTAATTGCTCTTTCACTCCGATCCTAACTAGTTGAGATAGACCCTGCTGAAGCTGAAGAATAAGCTAGAACTAAGGGAGGCGGGGCGAGTCTAGCTTGCATCTCTTTGTAGTGAATTCCTCTTTTGATTCAAGGAGAGCAGCATGCTTCAAAGCCCATCTAGAGAAGTCAAAGAACTAGGGTCAAGATCTCCGCTTTTGCTTAAAGAGAACTCAGCCAGGTCAAAAAAGACATCTTGAGCCCTATCTATATACCATAACATACCCTGGATGGGGCCTCTGGGTTCGGGAGACTATGAAAAGCTTCCATTTGGTAGGCATCTTCCTATTCATAAATGCTCGTTTCAAACCCCGGTCGGGTTCATCCAAGTCAATCTGTGTCAGTTTTCCTGGTCAGGACACCGGTCTTACAAAGACAAATCCTTTTGAGAAAGTCTTCCCGTGACCCAACTCCTAAGTGTGGGAAATCCCTCTTGGTTAAGCCTCTGCTTCAGCTTATACTTTCGTCAAGTTAGGATCTCAGACAGATGAGATTGGAAGCTTAGTGAGTTAGGCCAGCAAACACCAAAAACCTTATGGCCTTTACCAGATAAATTACTAACATTCCCCAGGTGCCAATCACTAAAGAGGAATACCCCGAAAAGGGGATGTTTTCATGAACAAATCTCTCCAGATCTTGGCCACACCGCTGAACGCTCCACTCATATGGATAAGCCCACTCAAAGCGCCCCCTAACTGAATTTGTGGGAGAAAAAAAGACCCCGGACAGAGTGCTTTGCCTTTAAGGCCCTAAAAAGAAAGGTGCTACACTAATTATAGAAATCAGAACAGGGCCTTGGCCCCAGATGCTATCTCTAACCGAGCAAAAGGGCCTTGTTAATAAATACCTAAATAGCGTGGTTTGGGTTCTTAGTCTAGCCAAAGCTGCCCCTTTCCTGTCCTCAAAGTTGCTCTAAGGTGCCCCTTTAAGATTGAGAGGGGCTTAACTCGGACAGGGCGGATACAGAGGGATCGGGGGAACTTCACGTTGCTATTGACGTTTTTCTTAATACTGACAAATAGCTAGACAGAGAGCTTCCTACTAGCAACTCGGATAGGACTAATAGCAGCTAGGGAACTAAAGTGAAATAGCTGACCTTATTCTGACAAAGCTTTTTCTTTTCTTATGTCTTATGAAAGTGGCAACGGATCCATCTTCTTTCGCTCCTAAATAAAGAGTTCCTCCCAAGTTGAAAGAAGAGTTTACATCTTCTATTTCAGAGACAGTAGGGAATGAACTAGCAAATGATGGCCTTGAGCTAGAATAACAGATTCCTCCTCTCCTTAACTCCTTTTCTTTTCGAGCTAAGAATCAACTTACAAAAAGAGCTACCGATACTTCCTCTAACAAATCCTAGGAGCTGTGGAAGGCACAGTAACTTGGGAAAGCTAAGAAAGCATTTGATCCTGCGGCAACTCCTTCCTTTCTACTCTCCGTTCTCATTCTACGATTTCAACGATTCTTTATTATAGATAGAAGAGTGAAAGTACAATTCGAAAGCAATTCTTGGCCCCAGCTACCTCTGAGTTCAGAGTCGCCAAGCCACAAGGAAAGAGGTCAAGTAAAGAAGATAGAATCAATCTGTACGCTAGGATGACTAAGAGATTGAAGTTCCGATCAAAGCTTCTGAAAGAAGACAGATTTGGGAGCAGGGCCCTAAGCCTTTCTCCTGGCGAGGAAGAATTGAATGACTTTTCCAGGTATTCCTTTTCTTATAGATAAATATCGTCAGGTTAAGAGCAATACAATACATGGAACTGCTTCGGTTGACCTTCTTTCGGTGGTAGCATGCTTTGAATAAAGAATTTCCTCCTTCTCTCGCTGCGCACCAGTAAGGGACTGAAATGGAATTATGAAATTAGTGGCTAGCTTTTTTTTTTACTAGCTGTTAATTCTTCTTCAGCTCCTCCGGGATCAGGGCATCCAATCATAGGCTCAAGGCCTATCTCTTCGAAACCCAGAGTTGAAGAAAGAACTCCGAGTGAACAATAATCACAAGAATTGCTATAGTCTAATTTCTTAGTCTTGAGCCTTACACCGGAAACTCCTAAATCGATGATTCTTGGCCTTCCGAAAGTGACTGCCGTAAGGCTTACTACTTGAGGGCTTCTCCCTTCTAGCCTAGTTAAGACTACTAGCTTCTTCTCGGCTTCAACTCACTTTTGGTCTAGGAACAAGAGCCATCACAACTTATCCCTCAGGTGACTCAATTGGGTCACTTCTCTCACTTAGGGTTACGCCTTTTCCTAATGGCCTTACTACAACAGCTGAAATGGCCATTCAAGCTCCCTTTATTCATTCCTTCAACCCGCATGGATGTTCTTAAATTTAAAGATGGCTTCTCTTCACTGGCTTTCTAGTCTTTGCATCCACTTGGCTACTTGAGTCTTGGCTTGGCACACTCTAATAAGTTCCCATCCCATCTTTTTTTTCATAAAACAATACTGGCCTTGGTTTCGTTCACTCCACAATCATTGAATCAGGATCCGGAAGTGGTTGCACTCTTTAAAAGTAAAAGCAAGATGGGAATTCACGAAAGGAAGGGTTGGATGAATATTGAAACATTCTTGCTATCCAGTATTGCCAGCTCTCTTGCGATAGTCCCTCGGGCCTCTTCCTCAAGGTAGCAAGTAGTACGCTAGCCAGGCCAGAAGCTAGTGCACCTGCGCCAAGCAAGTTTGATTTGATGTGCCAGTAGGCTTCCTGCTTTCCATACTATCCTCCTACTATGTAAGGGTGACTATCGGGTTTCTACTTACCTCTCCAACTCCTTGCTTTTTGCATCATAAGAATGCCCTTGACAGTGATGTTGTGCCTGCTCTGATCTATACTTACTATACTACGCAATTACTGGTCTATACATTGATTTTCGAAAAGTCTTTGATACCGGGTTTGAAGCCTCATCCCACCCATCCTGTACATCCAAATTTGGAAAGAAAACCAACCCAATCAAGCACCCGTCATCCCGTACAGCCCAACCTCAGTCAAGCTCATAGATTTCACACTAGCGAGAATAAAAGATGAAACTTTGCTCGACTGACATAGGAGCGTGATATGTACGGACAAGGGTGAGTTTCTCACAAAAATGCGTGTTGCAGACACAATCCTATGTCGACTCAAGGATGAGTACGGGAGCGAAGGAAAGAAAAGAAGTAAGGAAAGCATGAAGTAAGTAGAGTGTGAAGGTAGGGCATGAAGGAAGCATGAAGCTTGCGAATCGAACTCTCACTCGAGAAGGGGAGTTCTGTTAGCCCTTTTCCCTTCTATTTTGCCCTAGTCAGCTGCACATGAATAGGCTCTTAGATGGGCTTTTGCCACGTGAATCAGAAAAGGCTGGACTGATAGCCCATTAGTAAGTAAGGGAAGGCAATGCCCAATATCAAATCCTTCTAACTTGAGAGATGTGATTCATAGTAAGTTAAGAAGTTCCTTGAAAACAAGCACTGCTTTAAAGGCTATTCCTCATTCAAGATAGGCACAGGGAGGAAAGAGAGAAGCGCATCCAAAACAGAAGCCAGTTCCCGCAGAGTCAAAGTCACAAATAAAAAGGGCCTTGAGCCGTTCTCCTTCTTCAAGCTATCACGCCCAGCCAAGCCTATTGCTTCTGTAACAGCAAAAAGACTGACCGCTACTACTACTTCCACTACTACAGCTACTAGCCCTTCCTCCAAGAGCAGAAATAGCCATTCTTGCTGCTCGTATTCCTTCAACAACAACAGATGTGGATGAAATAGCCGCACTCGCTTATTCGATTCGGCCTCTATCTTTGACAGTGTAATGAACTCCAATGTCATCATTCCTTTTACATTTTTTTGTTTAAGCCTTTATATAGACTTATTTCCTAACCCTAAACCTATATGCCTTACTGCCACAGAAGGGAGGAGCTATCAAATGTATAAGGCACCTAACTTCCAAAATTGTATCCCAACTCCTATTTTCATGAATTTTATACAAAAAATTCAAATAGGAAGACAATTCTAAATCTAAATCTAAATAATATGAACTCATTGTAATGTTAAGATACTATTTAACGTTTGGTTTTCCTAGAAGGACTTCAAATTGTAGTTCAGAACTTCAGGTTGAATGTCACATGGGTCTATTGTTATGAATTGTTAGCACACCATATGATTTACATAGACCATCTCTGATTTACATATACCAAAAATGAGTAAGTAATAAACAGGCCTCAAGCTGGCATGCTAAGATTTATGGAACTATTAACGTTGAAAAAGTTTTGAATGTATGGAAATGGCAGTGAAATATAGAAAATTCCTGTATCGTTTTGAAGAAGAGATACAGATAGAATGATAAACTGTTAGTGTAAATATTATAACAAACAATATTGCTACACTTCCCACATTTCTATACCATATTATTCTTACCATCTTGTCAACACAATATTGGTTTAATGGGTCCCATGACTTACATATATCTCCAATGCAGTGCTGACAATTAGACTGACACATCATATGGTAAGATATGATGGTAGAAATAGATGGTCATTGTAGCATTACTCATAAACAAATTACTATTGGCATATTGCTTTTTTGGATTTGTTCAATTTTATTTTCAAGTTTTGCTAAATTCAGAATTTTCTATTGAACATTAAGATACAGTGACAGGTTGCACAATCATTGAATTTGTGGAGATGTTAAAATTATATAATACTCCTTTTATTTTATCTTAAAATTTTAAATTATAATGTATTCTTTGGATTGAATTTTGTAGCATCACTATCAGCACCATCAAGTAATGCTTCTAATTGTTGTCATATTTTATCAGATTTTTGTTTCTGCAGATATTTGGACACAGAAAGTATTTTCCATTTATACTCTGGGTTTTCAACATATCTGTTCTTATATGTAACCGTGTCTATGAGGGGTATCGGTGGTCCAGTTTTGGGTGAGTTATATCATGTTAAAGACTAGTTGCTTTGATTCTTGTGAGATATATCGATCCTCTATTATATGCTATATCTGTATTTCTACTCATGATTTTATTATCCTATTGTGGACAGGCAACATTGGGCTTATTTGGACAATTTTCGTGGTACCTTTAGATGGCATATCTGCTTTAACTTTGGTATTTGCTTTGCCTCTTTCATTTATGGGAATTCAGAGGGATGATATTTTTGAACATCTCATCTGTATGTCTGTGAACTTTTCATCTCATATTTTATCTCCTTCTTCTGTATATTATGTTAGTAATGACTCTGATCATGGTAATATGTCAGACTACTCGCAGTCCAGGCATAATAATGCTATGTAAAGTATTTCCAATTCTATGGGAAAAAGTTACCAATATGGTTCTCATATCTGACTTATATGACTGTCCATTGTCACTACCGTTAGTGTAAGAGGAAATTGCTTTGTTATATCTTTCAATGACCTTATTTTGTATTTACCCATGCTTAACTATCAGATGCTTAACTATAAGCTCTTGCTGTTAGTGTCCTTGGTGGCGCAAGTTCGAGTCACGGAAACCTCCTCTCTAGAAATGAGGGTAGGCTGCGTTTTTCTTGCCCACCCTAGACCTCGCTACATTGGGAGCCTTGTGCATTGGGTCACCCTTTTTTAGCTGAATTTTACGCATATTGTGAGGATAGCAAATCCATAGCTGGACAGGCCATAGGTTCCGTTGCCATTTTTGTTGTTATTTCTTTCTGTTTATTTTCTCCTGCATGGATTCATGAGAAAATCATTTTTTCAATTGACTGAAGTCTGATCTTGTGCAATCATATTTAATGCTTGACAGTACTTTCATGGTTCATCTTTAGAAGAGAAAATACTTGTTTAACACCAAACTGTTGCAACATGCAAGGAAATCCATTTTCCTCTTACTATGTTACTCACAAGTCACAATATTCAGTTTCTTCCTCAGTAGCGAGTTTCCACTTCTGAAATTGAGAGCAAGTAGCGTTGTTGTTTCTTGAGAAGAGATGGAAACCTACTGTCACTTGGTGAATATTGACCAAGAACCTTTGTATTTGGGAAATTTTTGTTTTAAATGTTTCTTCTTTTCCACAGAAGCAGGTATCAAGATCCATCGTTTGAAGAAAATGTAAGCAATTGGGAGGATACATTGTTAACTGACTGCTTTCCTTCAATTGAGTTCTTAGAAAGCAGAGATTATTAGTTGTCTCTGTAATTCTATGCAGTTGGGTCAATATATTTGCTCTTTGATGGATAGAATGATGTATATTCTTAAGTTAGTTTAGGCACTGTATAGAATTAATGGCTTCCTATATTTGTGGTTGCAAATGGGTCTTGTGATGAAAAATGGAGCTATCACCATATCTGATAATTACATGAAAATTTTTAGTTCCTCTTGAATGGCAGTTTTTTCTTTGGAGTCAATTCTGTTTTTTTCATTTCTCCCCGATCTGTATTCAATTGTCTGTTGAGCTGCTTAGATTCGCTAGGAAATCAACCAAATAGCTCCAGCGGTACCAGAGCTACTCTTTGCATGATATACATTTAATCCAGCATCACTGTTTGTGAGATGGCAGCCAATTTCTTCATCGGCCCCAATATAGGTGATGATTATACATCTAGTGCACATTTGCTTGTGGGAATCAAGGTTGGGAATTGGCATCTTGTTGAATTTCCCACAGGACTGGGCCACATTTGTTGTGTACAAAGATGGTAATCCTTTTCTTAGGGAATAGGATAGAAAAACATTCAAGGAATTTCAATCCCAGCCAGTTTTTTCTTGGTTTTTTTATTTTTTGGGGAGGGGGGAGCATGGCGTGGGGTTATTATCATTTCACTATCCATGGGAATTACAACGTAAGCATGAAAGGAGTTCTTATGGCCATGATTATTGAACCAATTAGTTTATTAATAATAAATTAAAGTACTCAGAATTATTTTCCTGATAAGTGAAGTCTCAGAAATATTTTAATCCTATTAGAACAATTCAAAAAAAATACATACAGTTAGTATGGAAATTGCTATAATAGTGAATGATCAGGCTGCCAAGTTTGAGAACATGAGTTCAAGTCTAAAGGGCTTCCGTTTTTGTATTCTTTGCATCATCTTGATGCCTTTTAATAAAGTGTGGTTATTTATCAAAATATATATATATAGCTTTGTAATATTATAATCTTGGTAATGACATCCTTATCCAGTAGCACAAACCCATTTCTTTACTTTGTCACGAATGAAAATTATGTTTTTTTTTATTAGTTCCAATTTACAAAATTTGATTTGGTTGTCTTGTTGACAGTTATTTTGCGCCTGATAAGCTTTGGGTATGACTACCATTGGGCATCTCGTAGTTCTCGTTTCGATCAGAAGGTATTTGTTCTACTGCAATGTTCTTCTATAGAAGTCATTGTTGGTGTTTTTTGCCGAGTTTCTTATTTTTTCCCAAACTTCAAACTAGTTTAATCTGTGACACTACCTAATGAAGTGATTTTAAAATTTCTAATTCATATTAGTGATTGTTTATAACGAGATGCCACCTCTCTAAAGGACATATTTCATCCACATTTCTTAATGTAGTATTGGGCAATGCTGTCAATTTTGTGTAAGCAGGAAACAAGAAACACGTGTTTTTTTTTCTTTGTTAAAAACAAAAACGAATAACATGTTTAGTAAACACACATGTTTTTAAAACAAATAAAAATGAAAACAAGAAAAGATGTTTATTGAATTGTGGGGGGGGGGGGGGGCGTCTATGCTGGATGAGGGAATGCCGTTTTCCCCTCTCAAAACAAGTGAAACCATCTTTTTTTTTTGTTTCCTCAAATTTGGAAAATTGTTGCCTTTTTTTGGCAACAAAAACAGTCAGGCCCATTTAGGTTTTTTTCGCCAACCACCTCCACTCTACAGTTTCTTCTTTTTTTTTTTACAAAAACATTAAAACATTTTTATGTTTATTTTTGGTAAAAACAAGAACAAAAAATATGTTCGGTACACATGTTTTAAAATTCTGTGTTGAAAACAAGTGAAAGGGGTGGCCGATGGGAGATGGTGGCTGGATGTGGTTGTCAGTTGAGTGGAGGTGGCTGGCTGTTGGAGGTGGTTGGCAATGGCTGAAGGTGGTTGCCGACCAAGGAAGATGGTGGCGGAAGGTGGTTGCCAACGGTTGAAGATGATCATTGGCCATTGGAGGTAGTTGTTGAAGGAGGTCATCGGCAGTGGTGGTCAAAGGTGGGGGTAGGCGGTGGTGGTGATGAGTGGTGGGTGTTGGTCGGAGGTGGTGTAGCAAAAGGAGGAAGGAAAGAATTTTTTTTCAACAAATGAAACCAACTTTTCTATGGTTACAAAAGTTTAGCACCCTCGGGAACTGTAGAACCCACACAACACTATTCACACCAACTGGAAGATAGTCCGTTACTGATGCATTACAATTCAAAGCTAACTTGTATAAATCAGCTAAGACCTCTCTCAACTGTATGTGACTGCACCTAGGGACGGATTTAGGATTTGAGGTTTGGGGAGGCAAAAACACATGCAACTTTTCATCAAAAAAAATTATTATAAAATTTTAAATTTTGATTTATACCAACACAAAAAAATGAATAATATTACTATCAATCGAACATTCTTTGTCAACATAATTGAGAACAAAAATATAATTGGACATATTTCTTTTGTCTGCATTAACTTAACAAAAATATTAACTATTATCGCCACTTTTTATAATAAGCTTGACATCAAAACCTTAATTAATATCTTTCTCAATAAATATGATCAAGTAACTTGTTACAAAATCATCTTCCATCTTATTACGCAGTTTAGTTTTGAAAAAAAAATTATAATTGAAAGTGTATGTTTTTATGAGTATAATGATAATCCATTTCAATAAGCGGTATTAAATTTTATGATCTTATTTTAAGAATGTCATGTTGAAGTAAACAATATTTTTATTTCCATACAATATTCCTATTTTTAGATAATGAACAAACAAGAATGAATGCAAAATAAGATGCATAAGTGTAATTTATAAAAGAAGAAAAAAAACATAAATGACATATGAGCATAAAACAAGAATAGTAACAAATAAAATAATATAAGTAACTCTCTAAACAATGTAAAAATATAACAAATAATACATATAATAAATAGAATACATCAATATTTGATAAAACTCTATTTAGAAACTATTTTTAAAATTTTGTTATGTAAATAATTTGGAGGGTGTGAACTACTGAGATTTTGGAGGTGTGAAGTATTCCAGTTCAAAATTATCTTACTAATCACTAGTATAATATACATAGTTTTTTAAAATTTTGGGGGTGAGACCGCACCCTCCTGCACCCCCTAGATCCATCCTTGACCACACCATGGGTCCAGCCAGAATCTCTCCCTGCTTCCATTCCCTATCTTAAAGAAGATTTAGCAAAACTCATCCCAAAGTGGCACACTCTCATAATGCCTTTCCACAACCCTACCCCATACAGACTAGCCACAAAATCTGTGGACCAATTACTTCATTGATCCATGTACTTTCCTTCCGCCACTAGTCTTCACAAAATCTCCCTCTCGAAAGCAAATTTCAAAGGCACTTACCGAACAATGCTTTGTTAAATGAGTCAAGCTTCCGAACTCCTAGATCTCCTTTCTCAATAGGCAAGTAAACTAATGACATTTGTAATTCGCACAGCGAAGGCTGGAAATTGTAAAGCAGGGAGACTGCAGCAAATAAAGCTAGGAATATACTGTTTTGAAAAATGATTCTAGCCCCTGGATGGGTAGACACATGGAATACTGGATAACACAAATATGGCAACATATCTGTAACATAGGGCAGGAAATTCTGTACTGCCCACAATAGTGTAGCACAAGAAGCTTACCTCCTGTCAGTTGCTTTGGATTCTATATGTTCACTACACTATGTCCATGTTCCGCTATAAAGTCAGTATTCTTAAGCTATACTCTTGACTTTATTGGTAATTTCCTAATGTTTTGTATGCCAGGATAACAGTGCATATGGACTGATGTAGTTTCTTATTTCTATAATTTAATTCTTTTTTGGGTTCATAATTTTATCTTAATTCTCATTACTTATACTTCTTGTTTAGGGCACGTGCAAGTAATAGTTGGAATTATCCATTCTTTATTTTGATGCTAGTCTTATTGATATTTGACCTTTATCCTGATTGCAGAAGCACATTCAAATTGCCCTAGATGTTCTTCAGGACAAACTTGCTACCTGCTATTACAGGTTGTCTGTTACTGCAGTATGAGTTCTAGTAGAAGTGTACTTGCTAGTTTTTTTAATGGCTAGTTTCAGGACTAATATCTTCATTTGTCTGAATTTATATTTCCCAGGAGAGAAACGTCCAGAATGATAATTTCTCTTTCAGTATATACTTATGTTATTTGGTATATGCTCCCCTCTATATTGCTGGACCAATTCTAAGCTTTAATGCATTTGCTTCACAGGTTTGTTATTTATAATTGTTCTTTTTGTTTTATACTAATTCTCTCATTATTTTGTTTGAAATTTCTTTTTACCATAGATGTGACTCATTTCTGCTACTAACTTTTACATTCATTTTACTGAAAGGTACAGAGATAATTATTTTTATGCATTATCATGATTGCTAGAATGAGCCACAAGTTGTTTGGGTTTGATCTTTAAAACCACAGTTCAAATATTTTGAAAAGTGGCTAACTGGTCCTTTTATTTTTCTTTTCGTTTTTTTCCTTTTCAGACCAAAAAAATAAATAAAATAAAATAAAATAAAATAAATAAGAAAAAAGAAAAAAATTGGCACCATGTATCATAGGAGCTATGAATCTAGAAGCAGTGATTAATTTGAAATGTTAATCAATAATTTCTGATACTTTTTTTAATTATTGCCAATGTACTATTGAATTTTCCTTCACTTTACTCTTGATTGTTGCCTTGACGTTTGGTTTTCAAATTTTTTTTTTTTCAATCTTCCTGTCTGATATCAATTAAGTTCTGTTGGCAGAATTATTGGGCAAACTGATTTTGTATTTACTTACTTTTTGCAGTTAGATATGCCTCAGAAAAACTATTCATTGAGAGGAGTGGCTTGGTATGGGTTGCGCTGGTTTTTTAGTCTTCTCCTAATGGAATTAATGACACATTTATTCTACTACAATGCATGTGCTATAAGGTTGGCTGCTAAAACTCAAGTTTGTATCTTATCATGAATGTTAAATTGTATTGAGTCTTATTTTCTGACTGAATTGTGTTACTGCATCATTTAGTGGCTTGTGGAAACAGTTATCTCCGATGGACGTCTTCATCATTGGATATGGGGTAAGAATTGATGCGCAGATAGTTGAGTAGTACTTGATTGAATGCCAGGTAGCTTAGTTTTCTATTATCCACTATTCAAATCTGGATCAGTTTTTATTTATGATCAAGACAATTTAGGTAGAATAGTTAATATTACATGTGATGTAGATAAAAAGGTATAGAACCATGTGTGACATAAATTAAATTACTTTCTCCAATGTGCGCAGACAGAGATGCCACTTTCAATGA
>CM069908.1:102119816-102180434 GCA_036172215.1 Camellia granthamiana | reverse complement strand
TTCATTTTACTGAAAGGTGCAGAGATAATTATTTTTATGCATTATCATGATTGCTAGAATGAGCCACAAGTTGTTTGGGTTTGATGTTTAAAACCACAGTTCAAATATTTTGAAAAGTGGCTAACTGGTCCTTTTATTTTTCTTTTCGTTTTTTCCTTTTCAGACAATAAAATAAAATAAATGAGAAAAAAGAAAAAAATTGGCACCATGTATCATAGGAGCTATGAATCTAGAAGCAGTGATTAATTCGAAAGGTTAACCAATAATTTCTGATACTTTTTTTAATTATTTCCAATGTACTATTGGATTTTCCTTCATTTTACTCTTGATTGTTGCCTTGACGTTTGGTTTTCAATTTATTTTTTTTTTCAATCTTCCTGTCTGATATCAATTAAGTTCTGTTGGCAGAATTATTGGGCAAACTGATTTTGTATTTACTTACTTTTTGCAGTTAGATATGCCTCAGAAAAACTATTCATTGAGAGGAGTGGCTTGGTATGGGTTGCGCTGGTTTTTTAGTCTTCTCCTAATGGAATTAATGACACATTTATTCTACTACAATGCATGTGCTATAAGGTTGGCTGCTAAAACTCAAGTTTGTATCTTATCATGAATGTTAAATTGTATTGAGTCTTATTTTCTGACTGAATTGTGTTACTGCATCATTTAGTGGCCTGTGGAAACAGTTATCTCCGATGGATGTCTTCATCATTGGATATGGGGTAAGAATTGATGTGCAGATAGTTGAGTAGTACTTGATTGAATGCCAGGTAGCTTAGTTTTCTATTATCCACTATTCAAATCCGGGTCAGTTTTTATTTATGATCAAGACAATTTAGGTAGAATAGTTAATATTACATGTGATGTAGATAAAAAGGTATAGAACCATGTGTGACATAAATTAAATTACTTTCTCCAATGTGCGCAGACAGAGATGCCACTTTCAATGATGGAAACTGGCCTTTGTGTTACAAATCGGCGTCTAGGAAGCCATATTGCAGTGTGTACGGCAGATTTGATACCATAGAAAGATCATCCTATTCATATCCTCTCAAAGAACTGTAATGTATAGCATCTATGACTACCATCTATGACTACTCTCTATGGAATAAGGCCCTTAAAGCTTAGTGTAGGGAAACCTACAGTCAGTCAATCTACAAGTACCCTAGGGCATGACCCAATTCTTTGCAAAAGCTAGGAAGAAAATGTGCCAAAGTGGATTAGAAGGGGGAGCTATTTTGGGATATGATCTGCGTTCTATGCATCAATTTGGAATAATAATCCTCATTTTGAGAGTACCCAATCAGCCTATCCTTACAAACTCAGTAATTGTAAATTTTTATTCCTAAAGACGTTATTCAGCCAGGCAGGACTGCTTCTAAAGGAATGAGGGTTTCTGAATCCCAAGTTGTTAAATCCATGAATTGCTGCTGAAACTTGGTGAATAAATATTCCTCTCTAAAAGTGAAGTGCACAACTTCTATTCTCATCTTGCATGTGAAACCTATAACCATATGACAAAATGCCAATTACCTCTTCAAGGTTTATATCTCCTCATGCTAGTTCTGTTTAAAGTTGGAGAGCACACAACTCCTTTGTATTGCAATTGACTAGAGAATTTCCAGTCAGGAAACCTGGGGACTGTATATTCTCTAAACATCCAGGAACGATATACCTTTAACATTTTAGTATCACTTCTGTTGATTACAATGCAACAGGTTCTAAACTTCATGTGGCTCAAGTTTTTTCTAATCTGGCACTACTTCAGGTTCTGGTCGCTGGTACGTTTGTTCCTATAATTGATTTTTAATATCCTTTTTATCTACTTTCCTCCCCCTCCCCCCCCCCCCCCCCCCTCCCCCCCCCCCCCCCCCCCCCAATTGCAACATTTTCAAGGTATCCAGTACCTGATCTTAGGTCAGATCAATAAGCATCTTCGACATAACAATTTTAGCATAAGATTTGCTTATCAAAAAAAGGGAAAAAAAAAAAAAAAAGTTTAGCGTTGGTTTTTTATATTATTCGAGGAAGAAACTTATTTATGAACTTAATGCAATTGTAGATTGGTGGCATTGAGCCTCCTGAGAATATGCCAAAGTGTATAAATAATTGCTACAACTTGGAAAGTTTTTGGAAAACTTGGCATGCTTCCTTCAACAAATGGCTCGTCAGGTGCAGCTTTCATCTTATCTTGAGTTTCTGTTACATTTCTGTTTATAACACTCATATTTGGTTGATGATTATAATTACAGGTACATGTACATTCCTCTTGGTGGTTCTCAAAGAAAGTTGCTCAATGTGTGGGTCATCTTCACATTTGTCGCCATATGGCACGATTTAGAGTGGTACTCTTAGCTTCTGTTAAGCTTTCCTATATTGGCTCATTATTGCTTTGTATGTATTTTAAAGCGCAATCTATTTTAAATTAGATCTGCATCTAAGAACTTATTGCTTTGGCTTCAGGAAGCTTCTTTCATGGGCATGGTTAACATGTGTATTCTTTATCCCAGAAATGCTTGTGAAATCAGCAGCAAAATCTTTTCAGGTGATACTAATTTTTCTTACCCCTACTTTTTTTTTTTTTTTTTTTTTTTTTTTTTTTTTTTTTTTTTCTGAATTCAGCTAATATCATTATTTTAATGTCATATTTTTCATGCTATTATTTCTGCTCTCAGGTGCAGAGTGCTTTTGGGGAGTTTATTTTCCGTGAACTTAGTGCAGTTGCTGGTGCTATCACAATCACTTTACTAATGGTCTGTCTTTTAACTGTTTGACGTTGGATCCTTATATTTATTCTCGTAATGTATTGCAGTTAGCAGGTGATGCCTGTATATTATTTCCATCTTGTCTAATGGGGCATCTTAATGCGATGCCTTGTATGGTGGTGCAGAGTCATTTTGGGTATCAATGCCTAGAATTGCACTTAATAAATTACAGACACAATTGTATTGTTGTTGCAGTGAAGCTAAATTGATGAAATTTGTAGATTCATAGGGAAACTAAGAAAAAGTTTGTGTGGCATTTCATGCGGTCTTCATCCACCAAGGAAATCAATGTATTTGCCTTTATTGCCAGAAAGGTTGAGACATGCTAGAGCTAAACTTGAGCCTTAAGCACAGCTTTATTGTGCAAAATGAATTATTCACAAATATTCAGCGAAGTATTTATGGTAAAATAGTAGTAAGGCCCTGCAAAAAAAAAAAAAAAAAAAAGAAGAAATGAAAAACAACAACAAAGAAGGTTGTGTGATCTAGAATTAGAATTTTAGAATGATTTTGAATTTCATCTAAATTCTATTAACATAATTAACTCCCTTGAATTATAAATTGGAATGTTCCCCAATTTCCTATTATACCATTATTTTCCTAAGATTTTTCTTTTTCTAACAATAGTTTCCATTTGATTCAGCATACGGTAATAATGAAGCTTTTATTTCTGCAGGTGGTTAACCTTGTTGGCTATGTGATTGGACCATCAGGCATGAATTGGTTGATTTCAAGATTCCTCCGGAAAGAAGGTTAATTCTCTTAATTATCTCCCTTATTTTGTGCAACACATTTCCTATAGTATCTATGTTACATGGAGACTTCTAAATTTGTGAAGTACTCATGTGGGTGAGGCTGCCCGTTAGGGTGTCGGATATGTCTCGACATGTCTAGTTGGGCGTGCACCCAACAAATATATTTAGCTAATAGAGTTTACTGTTGAATTAAGCATAAAGCTCTACCTCTATGCATAAAAGCTCTACATTAGTTTGTGAACATTATTTTTCCCTAAATAGATATTAAATTTAGCTGTCATGGTGACAAGTGTACTGAGTCTATGTAAGTAGTGCAGAGTTAATGCCCTTTTTTAATTTTTGCAGGCTTACCTACTCTGGGCGGCATGTTTGTTACATTTTATGTGGGGACAAAGGTAAATGACCACGTACTTTTGAAGTTGCCTGATGATGAGTTTTTAAAAAATTAACTTGAGAGGCTGATTATTTTTGCAGCTCATGTTCCACATCCGTGATGCCAAGCAAAGGACTGACTAAAATTAAAGGCGCCACAAGGTTTTATTTCTTGTCCAACAGTTTGCACATGCTGGCTGGGCCATGTGAATTAAAAGTCCTTTTGAACAAAAGTAAAAGATCTTCGTTATAGTTTAGGTCTGACATTACGCATTGTTTAGAAGTTAAGAAGAAAACTATTGAGAATGACCTGAAAAGATAGCCATACAACAGAGCTATTGTTTGCAGATCTCTGTAGACCTCTTGTGTAGTTTTGTATTTGCTTGCTAATGTATTCCTGAGATATGTTTCTTGTTAAACAATATATTTTCTCTTTCCACTGTAATTCTTGCCTACACACATTGCACGTGTGCCTCTGAGATCTCTCCCAATCGAAAGCATTGATTATCTTTCTCCAACTAATGTTAAAAAGGGTTGAAATTTCTGTTAAGATCATCTATGAATTTTCTGGGGAAGGATGTTCTTATTAATATGAGGTTCCCGATAGTCTTTGCAGGAACACAATCCATCTCTCGATCAAACGGTTTTCTTAACAATTCGAAGAGTTGTTCCTTGTGAGGTTCTAGCCAGCCCAAAAGCAATTGCTAACTTCTCAGTGTGATAAGAATCGTGGTTGATTCCGGCACTGCCACTGCAGTTTCTCTTGTATAACCGACTCTGGTGAACTGATGGATTACTTTCTCTGACATCCGATAAATTTCTCTGGAATCAGGATGGCACGTGTCACCAACTTAAATCCATCTCCAACCAGGTGTGGTCTTTGTTCCTTCGTTCCTGATCAACTTTCTTGTTCTTGCAACGTCTTGTTGGTTGTTTGCTTCAGTGTATGCACCGGCAAGAAGTATACAGTTGACGGCACTCAGTGTTACTAGTTTTCTTTTCATCCTTGTCACTTAATTCCTGTCATTTAGGTGAGCAAAAAGATGGGCCTTGTCAATGAGATATAGTGCTACAACTGAAAGAATAAACTGATTCCAGTATTTGGAAGAAAAGTAATGCTAGAGGCTCTAAATGTTTTACCAAATGTCCTCACAAAATGTCTTAGACATTTGGTAGAATATTTGGTTAAAACATTTAGGATCCTAACATTAATCTTGAGAAGAAATTTGAAGGGAAGACAGATGTTAAAAAAAAAGAAAAAAAAAGTAAAGAAAAAAAAGCATTGCAAATCATACTGCACAGGTCACTAATTTCAAAACATAACTTGAACGGGTTGGGGCAAAAATATGCATAGCTTTAGAGAAAATCTTAATGAGAGATATAGCAAGTAGGGTGCAGCTCGGTCGGGGTTAGGAGGTTGTCCAAGTTCAGCCCAAGTTGTATTGAGATCTGCGCAGGCCTGTCCAAATCCGAATTGTAACTCAGAGGTTGCCATGTTCAAGCCCGACCCGAATTGTATTTTTTTTTTTTTTTGCAGCTATATTATTAAATTATTAAAATTTGACTCTATTTACATTTTTTTATATATAGAAAATCATTAATACCATCAAAATAAATAATTTATATAATGTAAGAGGGATGCCGCTATAGTAGTCTTTACAATTTATGAATGAAAATAAAAAAAAAAAAGAGTAAAATTTTATGTTATTTGTAATATATAATATATATTCAATATAATTTAATAATCTAAATTATTTTAAATATCATGTTATGGCTAATAATATATATATTTAATATTTTTATATATCTATATATGTATAATTCGGGTTTCGGGTTGCTCGGGGTGTTTTGATATCTTTGCCCAAGCCCGTCCAAATTTTAATTCGGATTTCTGAATTTTTGCCCAAGCTTGTACCAAATTTGAAAATATCTTGTCCCAAGCCTTAAATTTGGGCTGGATTCGTCGAATTGCTCGGGTTGAGCCCGCCCAAGTTGCACCCGTAACAGCAAGACAATGAAAAGTGGTTGGGACATAAATAGAGAACAGATCCTTTCAGGAAATCAAGTCGAGGAAGTTTTTTGAAATTTAGGGGTGGTTTGATAGTTGATTTTTTAATATTTTATGAAAAGATGTGTAGATGTGACAATTTATAAATGGTTTTTTTTTTGCTTTTAGACTAAAATAAGTTATCTCGAAAGTTAAAAGGTAACCAGGAGATTTAGAATTACGGGACAAGGAATCGATAACACTTGATTATTGTGGGCCTAACATGATTCTATTTTTTGATGCCACGCTATAAAAAATCCATTATTAACTCGCGTTTTTTTTTTTATTTTTTTTGCTAGAAAAATGCTCCGTAGCTCGAATTCTTGATACTCGAGTGGCCTGAAAAGTGAAAATTTTTCTCTCTCCTCTCTATCTATTTCCTCTCCTCTCCTCTCCTCTCTATATTCTTTAAACACTCTCATTCAAACACTCTTGGTATCTCTCTCTTTCTCTTTCTCCCTCCTCTCTATCACACTATCCCAAACTCTCTCTCTCTCTCTCTCTCTCTCTCTCTCTCCTTCTCTAAAAGCATCCCTTTCATGCCTAAGAGAGTTTGCAAATTTTGATTCAATTTCACTGGAGAGGAAAAGCGATCTATAGCTGTGAGGAACCATGATCTATGGTTGTCTCAATGGATTTGGGTTTGATTTTGTCTGATTTGGGTTTTGATTTTGATTTGTGGTTGTGGGTTTGGTTTTGGGTTTGGTTTGATTTTGGTTTGATTCTGAGTTTGGATTCAGAAAATATAGAGGAAGAAGAGGAAGGAAGAAGAGAGAGGGAAAGAAAAAGAAAAAAAAAATGATTTAGATTCTGAGTTTGGATAGGAAGAAGAGAGGGGGGAAGGAATGATTTTGATTCTAAGTTTGGATTCAGAAAGAACAGAGGAAGAAGATGAAGGAAAAAAGAGGGGGAATGAAGAAGAGGAAGAAATGAGGGGGAAGGAAAAAGAAAAGAAAAGGAAAAGAAAAGAAAAGGAAAAAAAAAAAAAAAAAGAAGTGTTACCCAAAAGACAACCTAAGAGGGAAGTGAATTAGGTTTTTACAATTAAAAATTAATAATACCCTAATAAAATATTATGACTAGTACAATAGATTAAATATAGTTAATGAAATAAAAATAATTAAAACGACATGTTCTAACAACTATGTTAGTTGATGGTTTTTAACAACAGTTGAAAATGTGAAATATAGTTGCAGCAATTTAAATAAAATAAAGAGATAAGGTGAGAGAGAGGCAAACAAATTTTATAGTGGTTCGGTTTCAACTCGGCCTATTGTCCACTTCCTCAAGTTTCACTTGAGATTTTCCACTATGCTCTAGCTTCACGGGGGGTGCTAGCAACCTCTTTACAAATGGAGCAATCGTTCACGGATTTTACACAGACTTTCTAAGTCCAAACCCTTGCAATCTTAAGTGATTCACAATCACTCTCAAGATTTCAAGAACACAGTGTTCGCAACACTTTTACAAGATGAAATGATATTTTTGCTTTCAAAAAAAACTTACAATAAATATCTCTCAAAGATAGATATATAAAATGAAGTTTTTGATTTTTCTGTAAATCTCACACAGGAAAGATGAGCTTAAAGCTATAAGGCTCAGTGTATAATTTCTGAGAAAAGATGTGAGTGATTATAGATCAAATAATATTTTTAGGTTTTTTTTGTAACTTGTTTACATTAAGAGGCTTTGGCATATATAATGAAAATTATAACCGTTTATAGTCGTTGTATTCATTTGAATTTATAGCCGTTTATAACTGTTGTAGTCATTTGAATTTATAGCCGTTTATAGCTTGTTGTACTTCCATCATTACCAATTTGAATATCTTCCACTCCCACTCTATCATTACAAATTTGAATATCTTCCACTTGAACCTTTTGAACCTTTTGATCTGCTGCTGTGCTAGGCTGTTTGAACCTTTGTTTTGGACTGTTTGAACTCCTGATTTAATCAAATATTAAATACATTCTAACAACATTTAGGATAAAGGTTTAGGTGAGAAATAATAGGACAAAATAAATTTTGATTCTATTTTTCTCTTTCAAATAAATCATCAAAATAAATTTTGATTAAAATATAATTAAATAAATCATCAAAATAAATTTTAGATTTTATTTTTCTCTTTCAAATAAATTAAAACAAAATTAAATAAATTATCAAAATAAATAAGTCTAACAAGAGGTGCCAAAACGATCGTTTGGCACCTTGAGCCATTCGGGCCAGGGAATGTTCGAGCTACTCAGCAGCTTTGTTTTGGCTAAATCTCATTTGGATGACTGCGTTCAAAATTTGTGTTGTCTAACCAGTCACAAACAATGGTCACATCCTAGGTGATGAATTGCTTTTCCACATGCGCTCGTGCTATGTTTTGATGTCACGCTCTAAAAACTCATTATTAAGAACTTGAATGTTTCTCAATTGAATGCCCACATTCAAATTTTGACATCGCAATGGTTACACCCTAGGTGACAGATTGCGTTTCTGCACACGGTACAAAACTTAAACCTCTCCCTACAACAACAATTTATTGTTGGGAGGGTGGACACGTTTCCCTTTCTTTGTTAGGAAAGAAAAGAGAAGAGAAAGGAAGACGAATGGCCTTTTTCTCCCTCTGCATACCATATTCCTTCCCCTAAAAAAATGGGGGGGAAGGAGGAAAGAACTCCCATGTTTTTCCTTCCATATATAAGATATACAAGAATAATCATAAATAACCCATGTTTTCCTTTCCTCTCTTCCTTTCCAGTCAACCAAACAAAGGCAATTACCTTTCTCCATGGACACCTTTTCCATCTCTCAAACGAAACAAAGCATAAAAAATGAACATAGCCCCCTATCCTCTTAACTGCACATAGATAATAATAATGATGATACGATTACTATAGTCAACAAATTCATTTTCACTTTACATGGAAAAAAAATTGAAGATTTGTGATAAATCTGGTGTTGTGACATGAATTATATAAATGAAGAAAATTTGTGATAAACCACATGGAAGCTTCAATGGGGTTTTCAGCTTCATGTGCCAAAGCATACACCTCTGGATAGCAGTGTGGAGTGTGTGGAACCCAAAGCTAGCGTTGGCGGGCTTAAGTTGCTGATGACCTTGGGCCCGGAGTGTGTACATACTTGCACAGAGAACATCTTAGGCTTGATTATTGGTTTCGGAGATCCAAGAACGCATTTACTTTCCTGTTACATTATATAATGCTTTAGAGAGATATATCACTTAGGCCTGGAGCCTCTTCTTTTCTACCAGATTTTTTCGATAGCATGAAACATCCACTATCACATTTTGTTCAAACATAGTTAATAAAACTAAAGCTTCAAGTTCAAACATATTCTATCTTGCATTCTTAGAACAAATAGATGACTGGATGCTTTAAATGCAAAATGGAAACATACCTTTTGCTTGATGGGTACTGCCGTGCTAACAACTGGTTTAAAGAACGATTCTAATCTGCTTGGGAAAAAGTAAGGGAAGTAAAAGAAAAATAAACAAAAAAAAAAGGAAAAAAAGAAAAGAAAAAATGGTGTTAAAGAAGCATAAAGGAACAGCACATCTGAACTCATTTTCACTTTCAAAGCATTCATACCGGCCCCGAGTTGACTTGTTCTTGGCTGCTCTGATTTTTTCTATTGCCTAAGATAATCAGAATGCAAAATTATGTCAATATACTTATCATGATCAAATAATTAAAAAAACCACGTGTCCAAACTGCAAAAGACATTCTGATAATAATTTGCAGGCATACCTTTATAATTCTGTCACTCTTAAACCCATTTTCATTGACAAGAAAAGTTATCAACCCCTACAAGCAGAACAACGGAAAGCACCGCTTAACATGCCAAAAGAGAAAAAAGAAAAAGAAAATTAAAAAAAAAATCACAGTCAATTACTTCTTCATCTGGAGCACTCCATTTAATCTCAAATCGCTCGTCATCAACAAAGACTAATGGTTCATTAAAAAGGCACCGAGCCTCTTGATAGGGCCAGTTATCAGGTATCAGGTACCTGCATAAGAATATATAATTAGAATTGTGACAGAAGTGGCATATAAGTGCATAAAGACTTATATATGCCATAACCAAATGACTGATATGGCCAGTCATCAGGTATTTTCCAGTGTGTTTCTCATTTTTCATAACCAAATGAATGGATAAACAGTATAAAAAAAAAAAGGAGCACCTCTCTTTGTTTATATTCTCCAGTATATGCTCTATCGAGCCATGTTGCCAGATGAGCTTTAAAGCAGTCTGCCCCCCAATACCTGAATAAGAGTACGGCGTTCAAGGGAAGCACCAAACAAACTTCAACCATATTTTTGTAAATAGCAGTAAAAGGTGAACCTTCGGGTTAAATAAAATTTAGAATAATATAAAAGATGAAAAAAAAAATTTTAAACAAATAAAATCCTCTAATTATGTTGAATCATCATTCTTCTACCTTTTTTTTTGTTGGGGGGGGGGGGGGGGGGGGTATATAAACCGTTCATTCTTGTACTTTGCTCATGACCACAAACCTCTAGGGGGTAATGTGATTATTTCCAAATGCATATGGGCCAAATCACAAGGGGGTAAAGGGAAATTTCCCTTTCATTTTTTTTTTCTTAAAATTCTACAATTGTCAACATAAAACTTTGAAATTAATTGAAGTCATTCATTAGCTTCTATAATATATTCATAGCATACAAAAATTTATGTTTATACATTGACATATCTTAAGAAACACGGACACTTCTAAAAAAGTAACGTGTTGTGTTCGACGCCGAAATGACACAACACTTGCTAAACACTTCCTAACATTTAGACACATAAGAAATTTGAATAAAATAACTTGAGATCCAATGATAAAACAAAAAACAATGTAATTTATACTCATTCTCCTCCTTTAGACTATTAAAAATTATCATCTTTGACTTAAATATTCATGTATATGACATATAATAATTGTTTCTCCTTATATATGACATATAATAAATGTATAAAATTACATATTTTGCATGTGTCCCTCACGTGTTGTATCTTATATTTTTTGAAAATTTGCACGTCGACGTGTCCGTGTTGTGTCATGTGTCTGCCTTCATAGGCCATATGCTACCATGTTTTGTATCCTACTTTTTCATTACTTCTTGTGTTGGGTCTTGTGTTAAGCCATTTTGATGCCTTGTATCTGTGTTTGTTCTAGTTACTGCATCCATGCTTTCCTAATATAACCCAACCCCATTACTAATAGCCCAAAATGTGGTAACGGAAGGAAGAATGCATTGATCACAAGTTGTATCCTAACATAAATTGACATTTAGTTCCTTTTTTCTTTTAGGAAAAGTTTAATTTAACTTTCAAAACTAATAAAACAAACATGCATCACATGATGCTTCTATCAATTACTAACTGAACAGACAGAAAGCTGTAATATTCTTCACAATAATGATGTCAGTAAGAAATCATATTACCCCGAATGCCATCACAATAATCACACCCAGAAAGAATGCACAAGTCGATGAATTGATCCATGGTAAGATTTAGCTCCTCCAAAACCTGGAAAACAAGATCAGTTGTGGAAATACTAATTCAAATATTGAGCAGCCACAACTGAGTTCAATGTTCTTATGCACCTTTGAAACTTCAAATTCCATCACTGGGACTTTTTTTGAGCTTGGATCCATTAAATGGCGAAGAAATCTAGGAGCTCCAAAAGTTAGAGAATCCATGTCTTCAGAGGCAACTGCATAAACCTGACACACACACACAGATGTTTACCATAAATTTCTCACGTTTCATTTATCAAGGGAACATAAGTGCATCTTGTGCAAATGGAATGCATCAATTCATTTCAATATAATTTGAAATCACAAATCTATCTCATTGTATGAGTTCATTATAGATGATGATGATGATGATGATGATAAGAAGTAAAAACAATTTAGTTGTAAATCTAATTTCTATATGACATAATAAGACACCCCAAAATAACAATTTCTCATAAAAAGTGAGACCTTTACCTTTCCAGATTTGCAAAGAGCAGCACACTGTGCTTCTGCTTCTGAAGGAGCCTAAGAAAACCCAACAACAACATGCAAGTAAATTTAAATTTAACTTTACTCGGTTTCTTTCTTTATTTTTTTATTTAAATTTTTGTTTGTGTCTCTGTGTGTGTAGAAAAGGAAGTACCTAATCAGTGCAACCCAAAAATACCATTACAGTACTTGGCCAAAAAATAAATAAATAAATAAATAAAATTACCATTACAGTAAAAGAGGAAACTATTTCAATACTTGCTGCACCAACTCATACCAAAACTAAATTATTTTCGGATTGTCACCTCAATTACAGGCACTCCCATGAGCCTTAGAAGTTTTTTACAGTCTTCATTGTGTTTCTTTGTCACCTGCAAAACCAAGGAGGACATGGCCCTCAACAGCATGTGCACATTAACATATCCTCTTACTTGCAGGAGATTCTCAAGAAAAGGAAAGGAAAAAGAAAAAATTATCCCCCAAAAAGAAAAGGTGAAAAAGAACAGCAACCAACCACCATCTTGAAATAGAGGGACAATTGCCTTACTTGCAGGAGATTCTCAAGATAACATTGCATAATGATCCTATTGCTACATCTAGTGCTTTGCTGATGTTTAGAACTTGTTTATACACTATGGAGAGGTGAGAGTATATCTATAACTTGATTATTGAGTGTTAGCTACTCATTAAACACGGTTATACAAAAGCCCTTATGCACCCTGGAACATGGTTCCTGTGAAGGGAATAGAAATTATGATGTCTTGGTGATGCAGGACAGCTTTGAATACACAAACTATAGCAGCCTCATGAACAGTTTATGATGGAAAGCATGACATTATGAATAAAAGCTTGTAGATTTATTGGTTTAAATGATACAAAGAAATTTGTAGGGTTCGGTTGTGGGTAAAGAAGAACCAAATTAGGCTTGAATTTCAAACTTCCAGATTGCTAGATTTTCTGAGTACTTGTAGTTTAAAGCAATGGCCAAACTTTTGGTTTTGGAGTTAAATTGATGGCCAGAAGGTAGGGAAAGAGGTTTGGTTTTATTAGGTCTCAATATGGGAGGATTTTGGGGTTGGATTTTGGGCTGTTCAACCTAAAAATCCTTGGAAATTACCCATGGTATGGTTGCACAAGGCATCAAACAAAGCATCAAAAGCTTCAAATAAATTCTCATTATAGGCAGCCTTAATCCTAATTTTCGTAATTTGTCTGTCTTCAGTTTGCTATCAAAAACCAAAAATCCTATTATCTTCTAACCAATTGTTCGATGACAAAAGAGTTAAATTCTAGGTTTGAAGCTTTATCTCAAGACCATGAAGGAACAAAGAAGGCTTTAACCCCTAATCATCAAATATGACCAGAACACTAGACCAAATAACTATCATACATACACCACCATGGTTGAAGGTTCCCACGTAAATGAAGGGCATCTACATATATCCCTGACAAGTTTCTCAAAATAGAAAGGAGAAGCTCAAATTTTGCAATTGACTATAAAAGTATCCACCAAACAAAAGACAAATGTGCTAATACTCTTCAATGTCCCAATCTTTAAAATGCTCTTGACAATAATGACAAGCTTACTGAGTAATATGATGTTGGGGGCCTTAATAATGAACAAACTGTAGAAGCTGATTAAAAAAAAAAACATTGCAAACGGTAGAAGGGAGGACTCTGCAAAAACCCACCTTTACTGTTCGTTTACTGAATTTCTCAATCTGTTCCTTATTGCCAGTCTACAATGAAAATGGAAGCACATTGCATGACATTTTTCATGTAAAAATAAAGCGAAAAGCAGGTTACGGCAAAATGAAAATAGAAAGGGGAAAAGGGAAATAATAGAAAAGACAGTTAATGCTATAATGGAATGTTTTACACGGAATATTCATTTTACCACTAAGGCCTTGTTCAAGTCCTCAGTAGCATCTGCTCTTTTTGAGTGTCTGCACGAAAGAGTACACCATTTTAAAATCATAGTAATCAAACATTTGTGGTCTTCTACACATGTCCAAAAGAAGTAACCAAAAAAAAAAGAAAAAACCCCATCAGAAATATACCGTTTCGCAAGCTCTTGTTTTTTCAAATGGGGAGGCTTTCCATCAAAAACATATCTGAGACGGTAGAGGTAATTTAGCAAATGACAAACTTCACCAAAACAGAATGAGCAAAATATAGGAGAGGTAAATGAATGAAATTACACTGGCTTCAATCCAGCTTCAAGAAGCCTAATTGTCCGAGCGAACATCCCTTGTAAATGACTACAACACAGAATCACAATAATGATAGCTCAAATCATAGATAAAAACCTTACAACTATGAAATAATCAAACTTTTTATCTATTAGAAGAATTTACAAGAACTCCAATAAGAAACTGATTTGGTTCAAAACTGAGGCTATACCTAGTTACTTCACCAGACTCATTGGTAAGCATTTCAGTCCCATTCCGACCCACAACAATCTACATCATAGACAAGCACCAATTGAACTAAACACACCAGTATGTGCACATAAATGAAAAAAAGGGATAAGTTACACCGGTAGTCACTATAATTTTGTTTTTATGTCATTTTGATTTCTATAATTTTAATTAACTCAATTTTGATTCAAATTTTTTTATTTTTTTCTCAATTTGATCACAGTTGTTAGATTTTTTTTAATGAAAAATGTAAATATGAGCGACATGTGTCATGTTTTTAAAAGCAAATTTATATACTTTATCAACCAACTTTGTTTAGAAATGTGAGTTTTTAGCTAAGAAGTCAAAAAACTATTACAAGTTGTCGGATTATTCTCTTTAATTTCCGGAACATATTTCGTAAAAGGTCAAAAAATCAACTAAAATAACCAATTTCCAAACAAGCCTTAGTGATGATTTTCTGTCAAAATTGGACCAAAATGACACAAAATCTAGGACTTGTGGTGTAATTTGCCCATGAAAATGGGAGAGTGAGAGAGAGAACGGACAAGGAACTGGTAGATGCTCATGCTGGCATCAATGGCGATTTTGCGGCCTGAATAGCTTTCAAATTTCTGCTCTTTCATTGCATTTGGAGCTTTGTCTGCAAGAAGCTTCGTTAAACCCTACACAGAGAGAGAGAGAGAGAGAGAGAGAGAGAGAGAGAGAGGCACAGAGGATGTAAATTCGAAAAAATTACATACATAACACGAAATCATCAAAGCTAAAGCAGAGAAGGATGTTTTACAGAGCTACCTTTATTCCCATAGAGAGAGAGAGAGAGAGATTGATGAATCACTCCGAAAATAAAAAACGCAGAGAGAGAGAGAGAGTCAAAGCTTGACAAACCGTCTCAGTTAGGGTTCTAACATTTTCCCGCCTCTATACATGGATGATAGGTATCACTGGAACACGCGCATGTAAAGCGCGTGGATATCACGGGTATATATATTAGAAATATTGAATTCGAAACCCCTTTGATTCTGATTTCATTTTCTAGGGAAACAAACACAAGGTATCACCGATTGCGAGAAGAAACTGGTACGATACGCCATTCTTGTCAACTTTTATATAGCTATATATACACACACATATAAATATAATATACAATCACTCCTCATCTAGGCAGACTGAATTCATTTTGAAACCCTAAAACGAAAAATCGTTTCTCAAAGAAGTTTGTATTATGCTTTCAGTTGTGAAGACAACACATTGTTAATACTAATTATCGGTTGTTGATATTAAAAATTTAGGATTGATTGAACTCATTTGTGTAATCTTGAACTGATTGACATGTATAATTGCAGAAGCATGTGAAACATCTTCAATTGCTGAAGAAGATGCAATGGTATGTAAATGAGTAATTTCCATTATGATGCGTAGGCAATTTCTGTCGTATCTTCCACTTGAGAAAATCACACTTTAGAATTGGAATAACGGTTGGCATAGGAATGCACTTTTCAACCTAGTCAAGTTGAATAGCGCGATCGACATACTTTTTGGCTATATAAATGAACTAGTATGGTTACATTGTTGGAATTTTGGCTAATTTTACCAGCAAGTTGTTGAGGCTTGGAAGTATAGAATTCAAATCTTCATGAACCCTAAATTAATGATTTTATTTTTATGTTTTGGTTAACTTTCACTCTATGAATGGAGGAGAATTCTCTTTTCATAAGCATATATAAAAAAGAAGTTGCGAATCTGTGATGATATTATTTAAATGAAGCATGGTTGCAAATGTTTGGGAACTGACAGAGATAAAGGAGAATAGAAAGTTTGGGGTCAAATATTGGCAGATCCTTTAAAGAGTCAATAATTGTTTTTCTCCCCAATGAAATTTATATTCCAAGCTATAGTTGTTATTGTGGTTTTAACCTTTAGGGGCATTGCTTAATACAATACTACAAGCAGGCTGCCAAGTGTGAGAGCATGGGTTAAAGTCTGAGAGTAGCTACACAGAGTTGGTTTTTATCTGGTCTTTTATCTCCTGCACCATTGATCAACTAGGTAATGTCTTTGTAATGTTCTTTAATGAAACATACTATGTTTAAGACTACATTTCACAGGTTACATTTTTTCTGACCACATAATTTGTGTTGACATGCTTAGAGTAGGGGTTAATCTTGGACTTTTGTAGTACTCAAAATCTGATTTTAGGTTATGCAAGACTATAAGACAAAACATATGGATGTAGGAAGAGAATTGAATCAGGATGGAAAGAACAGAAAAGTGAATCCAGAGTGTTATATGATAAAAATTTACTGATTGTCGTAAATCAATGCCACATTTTGATGGTTGTATCTATAAAAGGCTAAGAATATTGGTCTTCTAACCATGATTATAACTAGCATGACCATAGTGAGTGATCTAGCATTTTTAAAAGCAAATCAACGAAATTTGGCATAGATCTTGAATCACGACTTCAAACGACTGTGCTTTTCTATGTTCAGATTAAGAGACTCCTCTTTAAAGTTTTCCTTCCAATATTTTACTTAGTTGAGTGGATACATTATTTGTAACCTAGATCTACTTGTTTGAAGTTAGGCTTTAAAGACTTGTCAATGAAACTTTAGATTTTGTAACCCAACTTCCAAGGTTAAGATTTTATGATCAAGTTAAGTTTTTATGTAATGTAATGCTTTTTGATTTTGTCAAATCTAGTGTTGATGAAAGAATAAAGCTTTTATTCTTTCTCTATCTTTTCTTTTTGCTCTGTCTTTCTTTTATTTTTTATTTTTATTTTTTTGTAAGAAAAAAATGTATTAGATGGAAGAACATTAAGAGATTACAGAATAAAGGGGCATAATGTGGCTTCTAAGTTTTGTGGGGAGGCTATTAAAATTGATGTTAAATGCTTAAAGGAATAGCTAGCAGATTTGAATGTGTGACAAGTAATTAGGCAGCAGATGGTGAAACATCTTAAAGAGAGAAAGGACAAACAGAGAGAACAAGCCCAAACAAGAACGAAGAATTAGAACCTTAATTAAATGGAGGGAGTTGATACTATGATTATGGGAGGACAGATTTCGTTGAGTTCAAGAGATGACTACTGTAGGATAGCCTGAGGGCATAACATGAGTGTGATGAGGAGAAAATATTATGAGCTAGTTGGGGCTACTGATGCAAGGGGTAATTTTATTGCCAAGGTTAGTGGTAATAGGCAGGGGAGAGAAATGGATACCACAAATGAGTAGCTGCAACATGCCAAAAATAATCAAAAAATGAGTTTTTTTATGCAGAAGTTGGGGGATGAGTGTCCAAATTCATTACTTTTAATTTTGTAGCTTTCCATGTAATTGATTCTCCTTCGAAGGAGATAGCCAAGGCTTGATGTTGCAAGAACTAGGGGCAGGTCATAAGGATTCTAATTATGAAAGGTGTAGTTTTCGATTAGGATCTTCTTCCATACATCTCTCTGCAAAACTATGTTGTTTTACGGTATATGGTTTTGAAAATATATGTAGTATTTTAATGTCATTTTACTTCAGTTTTAATTTAAACTCGAGCCGTTAGATTATGTATTGTGCTGTGATAAAAAACACAACACAATTATTGCAAGAAAACAATGGCAGAGAATCCTTGTCCCTAAGCTTTGCTTGCCCAACAATCGCCCAAAGAATATATTGCTTATAGCCTTCAAGGGCATATAGAGAGAGAAGAGATACTTTTGTGCATGGTATTTTGGAGCAGCCTCACCATGAATAAAACACAGAATTTTTAACACAAAGTAAGCAGTAACAGAGGTATTGAGTTTCTCTGATTCATTGGTGCCTCCATACGTGTCTACCAGGACTGGTAAGTTTTATTTTAGGTTGTTTGACACAATTTTGGAAGAAATCGGATAACAAAATGCTGTCCAAATGGTGACTAATCTTGAAGCAACAATTAAATCTGTTAGTGAATGTTATTCAAAAAGAGGAAGAGCTTGATTTCCCATACAGAATGCTTTTCATTATAGAATCAACATGCTTTCACATTTGGCATTCTTATGTCTTGCGTATCTTATTGTTCAAATGAGGGTCAGGTAGCTCTTATACGACTAAAATGGTGTAGTTCTAATTCCTAGTAAAAGATCAATTTTTGTTGTTGAACTCAATAGGATAGAATAGAACTGCAAAAAAATTGCAGGAGTGATCCTTATGGTCGATGCATAAGCTGTTCCTAGCATCTTTCATGTCGTTGTTGCACTACCAAGTCGTGATACTAGCAAATGTTTTTATTATTGGAAACAACTAGCAATTAAATCTTTTTCATACAATTTTCAAGGAATGTTTGTTTTAGCTCTTTCAACTATGTTAATTTCTAGTCTTTAATTGTTGGTTTAGACAGACAAAATACTTCATTGTTGTGTGCTGCGTACGATAAAAAGTTGATATACATCTGCAATCATGCATTCTTGATCTGCAAATTCGTAAAGCAACAACAGTGACATTCAATATGGCATCTTATGTCAACGAATAAATAAATTTATCATGTGTGATGATTCAAAAGACAGCATTTTGTTGCGATATTATCCATCTCCGGTTGATGGTTTATTTTATTTATGCATACTGATAGCAACTCACATATATTATTTGCAGCTGTGGAGTTTGTTGAAAAGTTAGTTTTAATGCAGCGGGCCTTGTTCTTAGAGTTATGCGCAATTCAACTCAACTAGTTTTTGTGTCAATTAGAGTTATATGGATCCATTTCATTCAATTATTAAGCCTAATCCTTAATTAAGTTTAAGATAGTCATGTTTTTAACTACCCCAACCAAGTGTTTCTCGGTCTTCTACTAACATCTTTTTTAATCACTCTTCACTTGGATCAAATCACTTAATTTTTTTTTTTTTGCAGGCACATTAATTGATCCACGATGATATGACCATGCCACCTTATCTTATTCCCAAATGGTATCACTTCTAACTTGTTCTTACTGAACTCATTTCTTATTTTATGTTACGATGACATGACCACACCATCTTATCTTATTCTCAATTGATGTCACTTATAACTTATTCTAATGAATTCGTTTCTTGTTTTATGTTTTCGTATAATGTGGCTTATCCATCCCAATTAATGATGGGCAATGTTATGTGGGTTCTAGCTTAGTAACCGATTCATGCAGCAGAAGTGAGAGTGCTTCATTTGTCAAAATATTGTTAGAGCTTTAGCTTGGCATTTTTGTAATGCATTTTTATCAAGTTGGCAATGATAGACATGGATTATATTTTACATTTTTTTCCTGAGAAAGTATTATATTCTTTTTTCATAATTACTTGATTTCCAAAAGCGATACATGTGTGTGTGTTTGTGTGAAAGAGAAAAGAAGGGCATTTAATTTGTAAAATATTCACATAAATGCACACCAGAAACAAGGGGGAGACCTTTTCGACTATGCCCCAATTGCAATGAAAAAAGTACCTTTAAAGTAAATCTTCGTTGATGAAGGAAAAAAAAGCAAACAGTCTCTAGGAAGCTTAGATAGAGGATGTGTTTCTTTTGTTTTTTTAAACATTTAAATTTCAAGCAAAAGATAAGAAATGACCATTCCAGGGAGAGAGAGAGAGAGAGAGAGAGAGAGAGTAAAATGAAAGGTAGGGTTGCATGCATGTTAGCAGCATGTGGAAGTTTTACTTTTCTACACAAATATGTATATTGATGGACCACACATAATATTCTTGCAGTAGGGTAGCATTTACAATCTATAGAACCTTTACTATGCATGAATTTACAATCTATAGAAGAACCTTTACTATGCATGAATCATAGTTAATGCCTAGCTAAAAGGCTTCAAGATGTATCTACTTATTGATGGATCAGTACCTTCAAGGGGAATTGAATTACAGAACTTGGTGCCCATTGAGTTATTTTCCTTTTAGTTCGGAGCTTGTCTCTTTAAAGCTGACAGTGATATCTATTGTGATGTTTTTGACAGATTTATCAATATATTTAAAAAAAAATTAGGGTTTTTCTGATCATGTAATATATATGTGCACACGACTAGGTCTCCCCATTATTGTGAATTGTATTTAAATATATTTATTATTAGGGTAACTAATTGGGCCTAGCTTAGTTGGTTTTAAATGTGCACAGTTGATGCAGTAGTGATTGATAGCAAGTTCATGGAGCAATTTGATTATTTGATGGTAAACAGTAATTTTGTTGATTTTCTATGGCCATCGGATCAAGATCAAAACAGCCATATTCAATCCAAAACGGCTCAACATGTACAACTCACTCCCATGTAGTGACCTCTACTAGATTTTGAGTGAATTCCATCATCCACATCTATAAATTAGGAAATTTATATATTTGGAAAGATTTTTGAATACTTGATTTTAGGATTTTAATAAATCCATTTCATGTTTGTTTTCTAAAAAAGCTTTTTTTATATTCTTAGATTAGAAATTTGAGCTTTAACTCAAATATGTTTTTTTTTTTTTTATAGTTTTCGGCTTTATTTAATCTTGGCTTAGTCACCAAACATTGTTGTTATATATAAATGCAGTTGCAAATCTGATTCTATTGAGTTGTTTTTTGAGTTATAAAATTCAAAGAAGGTTCTCTCTTCTTGTATTTTTTTGTGTTTTTCGTCCATTTCATATGCTAACCTGTATCAATAATTCTCACTTGCACCTAACACATCTTATTTCTTATTTGTACAAATTGCAATTATTTGTTTTTTTTCCCTATTTATGTGATATATTCTATGGACCTATTTGGTACAGCTTAAAAGCTGTTTATTTCAGCTTTCAGCTTAATTTAAACTATTTTGATGTGTTTAGTTTAGCTTATAGTTTATAGCTTATAGCTTTTTGAAAGTCAGAAATCAACTTATTCTTTGAGTGGGGCAGGAGATGCTTAATTTATAAGTCAAAAATCAACTTATGTTCATAGTTATAAGTTATAAGCTGTTTAGGTATAAGTTATAAGCACTTTCCCATAACTCTACCAAACAGGGCCTATGTATTGCATACTAGAAAAAGGGTGACGATTAAAATAATATAGTAGTTGGAACAACTTATGATTACTACGCCAAGTATGCTCCAATGTGATAGTTTAGAGATTCCCTAATTCTTGCTAATTCGGCATTGCTACTCTAATCGGCAGCTGGATTTGTGGGCGTCAATAAAGATGAAATTTTATGTTTTTAAAATTATATTATGGTTTGGAAAATGCTAGAGAATTTAAAAGATTTATCAAAAATTTTATCATTTTATTTTTTGGAGTCTCTAGCATTACTCTTATGGTTTTAGAGTAAATTTATGTGATATCCCAATTAGTTTTTTATTGGTTGAAACAGCGAGATTTACTATTTTTGTGTTGTTTTTCAATAGACAAAAGGACAAGTGATATAATCTGAATAATTTGAAATATTACTCTAAAATCATCATAACGTCTCATGAAGCCAAAGTGGCTCATATATTATTGTTAGTATGGTATAATCAGAGCTTTTAGCTTGGTGATTGTGTAGCACCATTTTATAGTGTGAAATCATATGTTTGAATCTTATAGAAATGAGTTTGAATATACTTTGTGATGTTTATTTTTTCCCTATTATGAAGACGATATATAATTGTTTATTTCTACCTATTTTGGGCTATTTCTATGATGGTGGTTGAGTTTGGTGACTATTAACTTTCTAATTATTATTGAAATTTAATTGTCTAATTTGATGTAATGCTTTTCACATTTGTAATTACTCTTAAAAAAGTTTTTTTTTTTTAAAAAAGGTATGATGTATTTTTATATATGAACCCTTAATTTAAGAATACACACCGTCTCATTGGTTGAACCAATGAGCTGGTCCCACCAAAAGTACATGGACTAATGAGACTGTGCCATTGTGAATAAATTTGCACTCATTTTATTTCATTTAATTTCTTAAGCTTTCATTTGGCAACCTGGGTTGGGTTGGGTTGGATTGAGTTTAGAACTATTTTAGTAACAAAAAAATAAAATAAAATTTTTTAGTTTAATAAGATAAAATGTCACATCCAACTAATAATCATTATATTATTTCTCTCATAAAAAATCAAAAAAGCTAAAAAATCTATATCCCAAATGAGATTTTTTTAATCCCCAGCTAAAATAGTTAAAAAGCCAAAAAATTAAAAAATCAAAAAGTCAACTCACTTTCCAAACGAATTCTAAAATACCTGAAAAGATTAAAGAAGCATTAATTAATATACCAATAAATATATAACGCCCTCAAATTAATAGCATTAAACTCAACAATATTAACATGCATTGATATGTATATGATCAACATCCTTATATTCATCAGAGTATTTCCTTACAAAAAGTATTACATGTTGACAATAAAAGTAAACGCCCCATGGGCTTACAACTTTCCAAGCTAACACTTGGTTACAAGAAATGAGTACTAACTCATATACACATTAAGCCCTGGGCTTGTATTTGCATGTAATACATCAAAAGCAAAATGACATCCAAAAAGTCTGATAGCCTCTAGCCTCCCAAGCTATGTCCTTGGAGGTGGCATGCTACCTGTACCTGAAAATGATGTTCCCATAAAGGGTGAGCCACAGCCCAATAGAAATACACTAAACCAGCTATGAACAATGACTAAAAGATTAGTAGTTGATAGATGGCCAACCCTGATACATTCACTTATATCACATTACAGTTACATGACTTACAAATCTATGTTACTTTTCTCTCATTTTTCCATTTTCAGTAGATAAGCATACCAGCTAAATCAATATATCAACAGATAAGTACATTGGCTATATCAATACCTCAACAGATAAGTATAAGAACTATATCATACAACCGAAGATAAGCATATGAGCTATATCTATACTTCTCTAAACAAGCATATGAGCTGTGTCTACACTTCTCAAAGATAAGCATATGAGCTGTATCTGCGGAGTTCATCCCCTATCTCCTCCCAACACTATCCGGTTTAGAGGTCCATCCCCTATCTTCCCCTAAACCGCGGAGTACATCCCCTATCTCCTCCTCTACACACACTGCATATAAACACATAGGTTCTATATACAACTAACTAATACATAAAGTTAATGTATTCCATCAACCGTCAAGTTCCATGACACATTCCATTGATTAGTTTTCGTTTGCCTAATCATCATGCATTGTTTACAACAATCAAGACTATCCTCCACCGATAGCCCAAAGCAGTTATTTCTAAACAGGAAATAAATACATCAAATGGATATAAAATCAACATTTCAATTTGGTGAGTGATAATTAATCCAACTACACCCTATAATCCCATACATTCCAATTCAATTCTTCATTTCTCAAATTAATTATTCAAATTAATTTATTAAACCAATTAGGGCAAATTCCCATAATTAACAAAACAACCCTAAGGTTCCCTTTTCATCCATAATCCATCATCTATCTCACTTTTCTATGCCAATCTTGCATATAGGTTTATTATAAACAAAACCCCATCTTTTGTAAAATTACACAAAAGACCCAAACTTTGTAAAATTACACAACAACACCCAACATATCAAAAAGCCAAAATTGAAAGACAAAGTCCATAAGGAGGAGTAGGGTATCCCTACCTCAAAGTTTGAGCTCCAACGGAGATGAAGACCAAAAACCAAAATGCTCCAAATCGCCAAATTTTCAGATTAAATCGAAGCTCTCAACACCCTCTACCTTTTTAACAAAAGAACTTAGGGTAGATTCACACTAGAAGGAGATGAAAATTTAGAGAGAAGGCAAGTCTAGAGAGAGAGGGTCTCAGATCTAGGGTTTTAAAATCAAAAGTGATGAAAATGTTATGTTTAAAATCGCTGCTGTCTGCTGATATAAAACAGGCTCGCTCGAGCGAAGACTTGGTCGCTCGAGCGACCAGACACAGAAAAACTCGCTCGAGCCAAGAAAGTCTCGCTCGAGCCAACAACTTAGGATCTCGCTCGAGCGACAGAATGCTCGCTCGAGCCAACAACTCGAACCTACAGGTCTGCAACCAGACGCACGCTCGAGCGACGAAACGCTCGCTCGATCGAAGAGAAACCAGACCGCTCGAGCGAAGAAAAGCTCGCTCGAGCCAAAAAATGCAACTCTCAGGTCCAGAACCAGACGCAATCGCTTGCTCGAGCGAAGCCACCCTGGCTCGACCCACCAGACACAAAACACACCTATCGCTCGAGCGACCAAACCCTAGCTCGAGCGAAGGACCAAAACAAAGAGCTCGCTCGAGCGACAAACTTCTCGCTCGAGCGAAGGCCCAAAATTCTGGGCAGCAACACTTGGCTCCCAGACACAACCAACCTGTAACAAACCTGCTCAACACATCCTATAACTCAAAACAAGGTGTGAAAGGATGTAAACAAGAGAACAACAACTGCTAATGTCCACGGACTCAAGTCCGGACTACTGTACAACAAGGGGTAAAACCCGGGATCGCTATAAAATATATATCTACTAAAAATATAGTGAAATAACTATGACAAATATTTGAAACAATTTAGACTTGAGAGAATTAAAACAGTTAAATTTCATGACAGTTATCATTTTTTTAGATATTTTAGAAAAGTAAAAAAGCTTAACAAAACTACACCAACTTAAGTATAAGTTTTGTAGAATATATATATTGTTGATGATGTGTATAGCTTGATAATACTCTATAAATGAAGAAAATTGCAAAAGGATCACACAATTATACTGTTTAGTTGTTTTTTCATTTTTGGTTTTTTGTTTTCACTTGTTTGAAAAAAACCCATTTTTTAAGAAAAAAATTTAAATTTTTTTTGAAGTTTTTGAAAATAAGAAACACAATCAATTACTCGCTTGGTAATGCTTCCGTTTTTTGTTTGGGCACTTTGGGTTATGAAAATTAGATGATAATATTGAAAAAGGAATTTATAAGATGGTTTTTTTTTTTTTTTTAAATTCTAGAAATTATCAAATACAAACCTCAGTTGGGTTAGGAAAAGGAGGAATTTGGAGAGAGCTCTCTCTATGGAATTTGAAGATGATGTTTACCAAGTTGCCCCTTGCTTCATCCGTCATTCAAACAAGAAGAAAGATCCAAAGTGTCAAAAATTCCCTTTCACAAAGAAAGGAAAAGAAAAAGAAAGAAAAAGTTGTTTAAGAATTGACCGAAACTCCAAAGTTACTGTTGTAATTTAATATTTGATTGCCAAGAAATAATGCATGGTTTTCATCATGCTATATGATAAGACTAGCTAGTTGGCTTGAGGTGGTGGAGGGGATGTAGAAGATGGAAAATGACTTTGTACATTGTCTATCCACATATATGATGAGAGAGTGAGACCCATATTCCCCAATAGATGCTTTTAGATATCAAATATCCTTTTGAGTTGTAAGAAGAAAAAGTTAATGAAGAGAGTCATTTTCCAATAGTTTCCATACTGATTACAAATAAAAGATTTAAGATATCGAGTCTGAACTTTTTAAAGAGTCACTGAAGATTTGCTTGATCATTAACTTTAAGACTTTTTAATTCAATTCTCAACTATCCATATATGAGATAATTTGGGCCTTAACTCTATTTTCCACTAAAACTTGGTTTGCGATTAAATCATATAGAGATAAAAGAAGATAAAGTTCATTTTCACCTGCAAATTACTTCACAAAACTAGTATTTGGCAGGAGAAGAACTCCCATTTTTCCTCCATTGCTCCTTATACTACCAATTTAGCCAGTTTATGCGGTTTGCCTTCAAAAAATTATATATCCTTAACGAGTTGGGACAAAGTGAATAAATTTTAATAATTTAAAATATTAATCGTTAAAATTAATAATTCAAATAATAAAGTGACACAAGGATAATAGTTTAAGGGATAAAGTAAATCTTTTCATCTAGAAATTGTTTGGGGTAAAGTAAAATAATTGGAAAATGCTAAATGCATAGATTCAAAACATAGAATTATTCACAAGACAATGTATGGGTGGTTTAGATTAATTTAAGATGCGGTTCCCACTATACTTCAAATGTATCTAAACCACACATTTTGTGAATGATTTTGCGCACCATTCGTGCACCTAAAAACACTTAAAATAATTTTAATAGGTGGATATGCTAAGGACTTTGATCCTCTCTTTGTAATGGAGAATTTTTTTATTATATATCTAATGATTATGAAATAGAAATGTAAATACATAATTATTTTAAATTAAGAAAAAATATTACACTATCCAAAATGCTAATTATTAAAATTAATAGTTTAGGAGGCTGAGTAATATAAATTTGATAGTTTGATGAGACAAAATAAAATCTTCTCAAAATATAATTGAGAGAGAGAGATCACTTTGAGTTTTGAGGTGGAAAATACTTTGCATGGTTGGGTTGGGCATGGTCCCATGAACTACTTGGTTTGCTTTATGATATACTATTGACATGTCATGTATGATGTAGGCGTGGGCAAAAGATATATATATGCCCCGACTACATTATTTGTCCCTACAAGTCACAATTGCTACATAATATGAGCATCTAAGCTATTTTAGCTATAGCAAAAGTGACCAACAATAATGGGGATATTTTCCCCCACTAAGCATTGAAAAAATGTTTTTAGGTTTATACTTTCAAAAGATAATTAATTTGTCTAATTTGCTCTGTTAGTATGACAAAAACAAAACAAAACAAAAATAAAAAAAAGTATGTAGCCGACTCCACCTAAGTAAAACATAATATTTAGTTTGATTTAAATGTGCTCTAGTTGAGTTTGCTCCTACCCAACCACCCCCATTGAAATTTGAATATTTTTTTTGCCCCCCCAATCTCTCTTCTTCTTTTTTTTAAATTTATTTTTGTAACTTCTTTGATTATAACTCATATGATATTTTGTTATAACTCAATTTTTTTTAATTACAACCTTTATAATATTGAGTTATGTCATTTATAATTAAATTCACAAATGACATAACTTACAAAATGGTGTATACTATAGAATTTTTCTGGAAATATTATTACCACATAATTATTCTATAGAAATATCTGTTGAAAAGTTCAAGTTAGGGATGGTATAAGTTATTAGGTGCAGTGAATATTTTTTGTTGGTAAGAGGTCTATCCTTTGTGAAATAATTTGATGAGAAGTCATTTTGTTCATTTTGAAAGATTTTGTTTCTAATTTTGCCCCGCAATTTATCTATTATTTTTTTTACTATCTATTTAAATTTATATCTCTCTATTCAATTTTTTTGACTAGTTGTTCGAATTTATATCTATCTGTTGAATTTTTTCTTTATCTATTCAATTTTTTCCCCTATCTATTCAAATTCTATGGGTTTCTCTCTATTCTTATTTGTTGAAACACTATCTGTTGAAAATTAGTGTCATAACTTCTTTTTTAATCTGTTGCAATCATCAACATCAACAACAACAATAACAAAGAAAGAGGTTCTAAAAAAAATAACAATGAAAGAAAAAAGGTGATCTATAATCTATTTCTTCATCATCATCATCATTATCATTATCAACAACAACAACAACAACCTATCTGTTAAAAAAAATTTATTTTAGAAACAAAGACTATGTTCAAATTTTGAACAAATTGATTTGAAAGAGAAAGAGGGAGAGCAAGCAACTTCTGGTTGCAAATTTCGAACCCCAACTTTGATGCACATCTTCAAATTTTCTTTGATCTAGTCATCGATCTCCTCCTCCTGGTCATCGATCTGGTTTTTCAATGATCGGTTTTTTTGGAAGAACTTGAAGACGATGATGAGGAAGTAAACGAAATCGATGACCAAAACTTCTCTTTGTTGCCTCTATCTTTGCTTTTGCTTCTGTACAACAGATCCTTCAAGAAAAGATAAATAGTTCCAAAATCTACAAAAATGAAAATCCAAACCTTGAGATTAAAATTTTACAAGAAAGTGAAGAGAAAATTGAAGATCGAAATAATACAAACATTAGCAGAGAGGTATTCAAGGACAGTAGAGAAGTAAACAAGAGAACCAGAGTTGACTCGCTAGGCATAATGGCCTTTTTTTGGAGTATGGACCTTTCGAATGTGTCATCAAGCTCCGAAAATTCACCTTTGTAGTGGTGTTGATCGGCTGTGTGGTGGTGCTGGTGTGGTGGCCACACAGATTTGAGATCTTGCTAGAGTAAAAGACCTTGCTGGAGTAGAAGAGATCGAGACTGAGTGTTGAGAAAGAGAGAGATATAGCAAAACGGACTGAGGCTTTGTTTGGTATGCTATATTTGGGCTAAAATAGCCACAAAAAGACAAAATAGGCTTTTTAGTGGGTGTCTCTATTTACACACCACATTTGGTTTCAAGGCACACCACTACTCAATTCACACATTTAATAATTTGAAAAAATATAATTTTTCTCAACACACACCACAACGTTTCATTTTTGCCCTTAGTCCCATATCACTTAGTACATACCTCAAATTCAAAAGAAAAAAAAAAAACCCTAACTATTAGACATAATTTTTGCCCTAGCCTTCCTCCCCTTCTCCCTCTGAGCCCACGAAGACTCTCTTCCTCACTAACCACTCGCCTGAAGCTAGAGAGAGAGAGAGAGAAAGAGAGAAAACAGATGTCTCTGCTTCCATATTCGATCCACAAGCTTTGATTTTTCTACACAGATTTGTTTGGTTACTCAAAAAACTCTAATGGGCCTGTCTCAATTCATCCAATCCATTGATTGGCAACAAGAATCGTGCCCAGAACATGAAGATTTCGTAGTTCTTCCATTGTTTGCTCTGTTCTTCTTATCTGTTTGTTTCTTTCTCGATAGATTTATATTCGAAGTACTATATATATATATAAGTTGTATAATCACACATGATTCGAATTGGGTCTTTGATTGTATCGCCGCGTTCAAAATTTAGATCATTCCACACACAAAAAAAGCTAAAAGATTAAATTTTGTGTTTCAAATATGTAGTTGTGAATGTTTTTTTAATATGGGTCAATCTTCATAGCATTTGCTCTGTTCCTCCCAATAGTGGTAGCTAGGGTTAGGGTTTGGATGTGTATTCAACTAAGGTGTGTATTCAATTGTGGTCATTTTAAGTAAGGTCATTATTGTAATAAAAATAATTAATAAATAGTGTGTCTTGAGACCAAATATGGTGTGTAAAGAGAGACACCCCTTTTTAGTCCAATAAGACAAAACATCAAATCCAAACCATAATCATTTTATTTTTTTCTCTCACAAAAGTCAAAAAAGTCAAAAAATCTATCCCAAATGAGACGTTTTAGCCCCAAGCTAAAAAAATCAAAAAGCCAAAAAATCAACCGATATCCTAAACAAAGGCTGAGTTGAAAGAGAGCGACGGTGGCGGCTCTGCCCTACCAACTTAGATCTAAGGTTCTACGGCATCATCACCGATGTTGCTACGGTACCGGCGACGAAAAGAGACAGGAAAGAGATAAGGCGAGAGAGAAGCAAAGCTATGGAGTCCGTGATCTCAGAGATAAGGCGATGATAGAGATGTCGCGATAGTGAAGAACACTGGTGGTGGTTATGTAGACGATAGAACTGTCGGGGCAAAGACCAGAGAGGACGCCGGAGGAGGGGTGGAGGATGAGAAAGACAACACTAGGGTTTCGTAAAAGGAGAGAGAGAGAGAGAGAGAGAGAGAAAGAGGATGAGAGAGACATAACTGGTTTAAGAGATGGGATTAAAACAAATAGACATGTGATCCAAATAAATAGTGATGGGTATTTTGATCAGTTTGTGATAACTTGTCCTTATGGACATAATAAATTAGCGCTTGGACCTCTTGACAAAAAAAATCTAATTTGAGCGCCCTATTCTATTAGAGTATTTTTTTTAAATATAAGAATTCAATATCTTAAGTATCTTTTTTTGGAGGGGAGGTGGGGGAAGGGAAATTATACATCAGTGAGAGCAGCAAATAATATTTACAAAAAGTGAAAAAATTTAAATTTAATTGTTAATGTTTATAATATTTATCATTTTTTTTATAAATATTTTTTTGCTCACCACTGATGTATAATTCTCCCCTTTTATTTCCCCAATGATATGTTTATTATTATTATTATTATTATTATTATTAACAGAAAAACAAATTGCTTCCTCAAATATTGTAGAGGGTTGCGGTGACTGCAACATTGGGCGACCAGTGGATAAATAGATGCTACTTACAACAGGTTGTGGTAACAACAACACTGGGAGACCAATGGACAAATAGAAGCAACTTACAACTCTCTCTCTCTCTCTCTCTCTCTCTATATATATATATATATATGGGTACATTATACAAATAGTCCATGTAATTTACACAATGTGTCAATTTTGGTCCCTGTAGTTTCAATTTACTCGATTTTGCCACTTAATTTAACGGATTGTGTCATTTTAATCTAATAAATAACAGTTGTTGAGTTAATTTAACGGAAGGTCAAACAATGTTTCAATTTGGCGATACTTTACACGATGTGTCAATTTGGTTTATATAGTTTCAATTTTCTTGATTTTGACAGGGACGAAATTGACACATTGTGAAAAATGCATAGACCAAATTGACACATTGTTTGACTTTTCGTTAAATTAATTTAACAACCGTTATTTATTGGATTAAAATGACACAATCCGTTAAATTAAGGGGCAAAATCGAGCAAATTAAAACTACAGGGACCAAATTGACACATCATGTAAATTACATGGATAATTTGCATAATTTTCCCTATATATATATGCTTACTCTAAAACCTCGATCATATTTTAGATCGGAGGAGGGAAATAAAAATTAAAATAAAATAAAATCAATATAATTATATGTGAGGCTATAATTTATCAGTTGGGGGCATGCGCAGCAGCAATTGTTACGCATCTTATTGGGCTCATTTCAAGGCCTAATTTGATAATCTAAACCGTTCGCATTTAGAAGGTATCAAGTAGAATATACCTATAAAAAATTACGTCAATCGGATATCGTTATCTCTTTCATCAAATCACATTTGCATTGAGTTTTGTATTTCAAATTACATTTATCTTTTTTTTAAATACAAATGTGATTTGATGAAAAGACCAACGATATTCGATTGACGTGACTTTTTTCTAGCATATACTATTCGATATCTTCTAAAATGTGAACGGTTCAGATTATCGAATTAGGCCCTAAAATGTGCCCAACAAAACGCGCAACAATTGTTGTTGCGCACCATGCGCAGTAGCAACCCCAAACTCATAATTTATTACTTTGAAGAATTGTTAAAATTGGAAGGTTAGGTAGGATTGTTGAGAGGAACTTGTAAATCGAATAATAGAATTGGATCGTGGATCATAGGATTCTACTTTAAATTAAATTAAATAAAACAAAAAATTATCCATAATGATAATGTATCTTCAATAATTTTAAAATCATCAAAGAAAAATGATAATTTGATATAATACATCTTTTATGTTAACATAAATTAGAAGAGATATCTGTAAAAATAGTTTATAGTCAATTTTTTTAATATAAATATACACATGCATATATATATATATATAAGAAATAAATAATGAGAATTTGTTTTAGTAGGATTAGGATCGTAATAGAATCGAGATCGTAGTGCGATTCTATACGATTTTATAATTATGATCGTAATCACTTTAAGATTTTAGTACGATTAAAATTAATCAGCCCAACTAGAATAATATACAATCCAAATCAGAATTTTGATAATTATCTTTTGGAGTAAAACGACTTCTATGTTTATGTACTGGGGTGAAATTTCCTCTACTTTCTGTACTCCTCGTACTCCAAGCTTCTCTTAACGGCGTCTAACCTGGCAACACAGAAACGGTGAGCTGCCCGGCGGTGGTGTGCCGGATAGACCCTCCGACGGTCAAGTCAGACCACTTGGGGAAGAAGAGGGAGATTATTGGAGAGAAAGTATTTCAGTTGGCGAAAAATGATTTCAAGTTGCATACCTCTAACGTTCATCTTCCTCCACTATTTCTAGGCTGGCCATGCAGCCTCAAGGTCGTGCGCGCACCACCTCTGTTGTCCTTCCATGGACAGGTGGCAGTGCTCGCCTCCCACCACCTTACGCGTGTAAAGGTTTCGTCCTCCAACCAGTACATGCAGAACTGCCAAACGGTATTGGCGCGTGCCTGGAGCAGATTTCCTCTTTCTCACGCCATTGGCCCAGGTGGCATACTTAACCGGAGTACCACGACCGGCCTATCCCTTGTGGAAAATTGCCACCTTATGCACACAACCGAGCTATACGTCGTCGACCTGCCCCTTGGCCAAGGGACCAAAGCGTGATGATCATGACCGAGCCGTCATTGACCGGTTCACCTTGGCTAAACAGTCGCGAGGCATGCCGGCCTCCCCCCGCTCTACCTTCACTCCCGATTATACGAAATCCGTCTATCTCGGCTGACCGAGCAGAGGCAAACCGGTCCTAGTCGCGTCCTCAATCTAGCCCGGGTCACTCTTAGCTCGGTTGCCAGACACCAATGCGCGCATCGACAAGTACCGCAGCTCGGTCAGACCCGGGTTCGCGCTTGATCGCCCGATCTCTTTGATCGTGCAACACGGACCACGGACCGTGTCAGTAGAGGAAACGGTGTGGCACCGTGAGGTCCGCCGCAACCCGCGCTGCCGTAGCTCGGCCGTACTAACGGTGCAAATCTCCCCTCTCAATTGCCCCTTAATCCCATCCGAGCTATCGTGATTGGGGTTACCCCGTGACCGAGCTAACGGTCTGAGTTGCATCACTTCCAAGCCGAGCATAATTGGTGTCAAAGCCGTTGCCGAGTTATCCCATTTGGTCGGTCATCGCTTCAGCGGTCTCATCAAAGGTCGTACAGCCGTACTGACAGTCGCGTTCCCAGTGCCACGTGGTCTCACGCCATTGGTCCGTACGCCCTAGTTGTCTTCCACGCGCCGAATTTCAAACGGCTGCGCCGTTTGATTTTTCCCCCCATCTTTAAACCCTACACGAAGGGTCACTTCGACCCCTCATGTTCATCTTCTTCTGCAGCCAAAACCCTAGCACACAACAACTCCAAACTTCCCCTTCTCAGTGCCGTCGCTGCCCCCTACTCTGCTTACCATTTCCGTCCCTTTTGAAGCTGCTACCAAGCTCGTGGAGGCGAACCCTACTCGTCTTCTAGCACTGGTGAGTCCCTCCATTCCTCCATTATGTTCTCAGTTTCCATCTTCCAGTCCTTCAAACCTGTTCTTCATGTTTTTCTGCTATTGTTCTTCATGCCCCTTGCTTGGGACTACTGGTGTTGCCTTTTATTTGTAGAACCCTTATACCCTAGGCCAAATGGAAACTGTAGGAATGGAAGGGGCCTCCGTGCCCCTTGTTCCTCCCTGGTTCAAATGAACTTGCCCCATTTCTAGGATGAACAGTTTGAATCTGGGTAGAACCGAGCTAAATGCTCACTTGGATCCATAGGTAGAGCCTCAGCCGAGCAAAAACTGGTTCGTGGCTTCTCGCCGATGCTGCAACCGAGCTGGATGCCAAATTAGATCGGTAAGTGGTCTGAACCGAGCGAAAATTTGTCTGAGGTTTTTACTTGGGTCCTTGACCGAGCTAAAGGCTCAATAAGATCTGCAAATAGGACCGAACCGAGCTATATCTTGTTCAAATCTCCTTCTTGGACTTTTACCGAGCCGGAAGTGGAGAGTCAGAACCGAACTAGGGAATCGACCTAATGGTCTAGCCGAGATAGGGGTCGGACCGGTCAAACACTAGTAATCCTTTCACTGAGCCAGTTCCAATAGGAGCCGTGCACTTTATGCCGTGCTAACCCTTGGAATTATTTTTTAACAATGTAGAACAAACTAGGACCGACCAGGCCAGGCCAGCACTATCACTGGTGGAGCTCAAAGACCGAGCAACCACACCAACATTTTTGACCGAGACACAAATTTAATTACCCAATAAAACCGAGGTAGATGGGGAAGTACCAGTTCATGGTGAGCTCGCTCGGAGCGATGGCCGAGTTTCGTAGGGAGTACAACGTTCCGGACGACGTCAACCTAGAGCTGGCCAAGAAGGGTGATACCCCGTGGGGCGACCTAGACCGGTGCCCCTTCACGGTCATATCCACAGTAGAGGGAGGACTTCGCTTTCCGGTCCAGCCCTTGATCTGCGAATTTTTGAGGCAGACAAGGCTTTGTCCAACCCAAGTGTCAAACAATACATACAAAATAATAAACGGGGTCGCCGAGCTGAACAGGAGGCTCGGTCTCAACCTCGGTCTCGCTGAAATATTCCACCAATATAGCCTTAGTAAGAATAAAGGTGGGTTCTGCTGGTACCTCAAAGTAAAGAAGGGCCGAGCAAAACTCATCGAAGGCAACCCAGACAAAGAAACCAACGACGATGACTTCCTCTGGGTGTCCGGTAATTACGAGGACACCGAGGCATCCATACCGGGCTAGTACATTAGGAAGGATTTCGGCAGTGCTGGTGAGTAGCTCGGCTAACCGCACTATCTTATCCCTGCACTGGTTTCTCTTTTCACCGGTCTAACACTTGTTTTCTTTTTGCAGATAAGCACCTAGCAGCAGACTACCACTGCGCTAACCAGGAGGCCATCAGAGTCCTACTACGTCACCCGGCCGAAGAGAGAGAATCATCAAAGCTGCTCGACTTTGAGCCGACCTACCACTACCAAGCACCGCGCAAAAGCAGAGTCACCGACTTTCTTCGTGCGCCTTCCCCTGAACCTGACCCAAACCTTCCGTCGATCAGACTAGTTCCCCTCACCGCCGAGCGAGAAATGGCAAAAATTCGAGCTATCAAATCAATGATCACCGGAGAGAAACCCGAGTCGCAACCGCCGGAGGCAACTGGGGGGACTTCCTCCACCCCGGTTGCAGCAGAAAAGGAGGCCGTGCTAGCTTTGGCCAGCGAGCAGGTAGCTGGCCGGCCAAGCAAGAGGCAGAGGAAGGGCCGATCAGGGCAACGTTTGGTTGATGAGGACTCAACCGAGCACGCCTCCACCGAACTGGGGGACCAGACCGAGCAACCACTTACCGGGCCATCCAAGAGCCCCGCCTCCCCCCCGGTCTGGGCGCCCGAGTTCAAATATCAGGGCCGAGCTGTTTCTGCAGAAGACTTGGTTTACGCGGACAAGGACTACTCGCTTGGTTTTAATTTGACCAAGGGGTTGATCCTGCCCGCCGACATGAAAAAACATGGCGAGCTTTCTGACCTAAAGGTCCTCCGCTCGGCGGCGAAATCCATAGTGCTGGTAAGTTCTCTTTCTTTGCTTCCAGCTTTTCGTTCGATTTTTGCTCGGTTTCCCGAATACTCACAATCTCTCTTGTTTTCAGGCTGCGCAAAAGAACTATTTAGCCCACGACCGGATGATCAAAGTGCGGCAGAGCCTCCGGGATGCCATTACCGAAAACAAGGCCCAAGGAGCCGAGATAGCGAAGCTCAAGGCCGCGCAGGAAGCAATTGCGGCCGAGCGAGACATCCTAAGTCAAAAAGTCGACCGAGCTGAAGCTGACAAATAGAGGGCCGTGAAGTCGACCAAAGCTCGGTACCTCGCCGAGCTCCGAAAGCTGCGCGATGCCCACAAGGCGGAGAGGGACAAGGTTGTTGATGATGCAGAGGACTGGGGATACGCGCAGGGGGAAAGGACTTATGAGCGTCAAGTTCAGGCGACCAAGGACATCTTTTTCCAATGCGGTTGGAATGCGGCCGTGGAAAAAGTTGGCCTTGGTCAGGATACTGATATGTTCCTGAATCCTCCTGCGGCCTACATCCCGGTCTATATGCAGGCGTACGCCAGTGCCACTCAAAACCGGCTCATAGCGGAGGCAAGGAAAGAGGCCGAGGAAGAAGCCGCCGCCGCGCAACAGGCCGAACAAACTTCTCAAGAAGCATCCCAAGATGCGGAAGATGAAGTGGCTAATCGGGATGTTGCCGTGGAGGATGGAGCTGAAGATGAGGCCGAGGAAAACTCGCTCGAGCAAAATGTTCAGATCACCGAGCAGACGTTAGAGGGCGCCGAGCAAATCGTCGACCTATTGGACTGATGATTCCCTTTGTATTTTCTGCTTTGCTTTATTCTTGTTTCTTTTCTTTCCTTTGTTTTTGAATGTAATCGGGCTAGGCCCCCCTGTACTGCAACTCTCTAAATCAATGAAACTCGACTTTTTGCCCGTTTATCTTCTACTTCTATTCGGTTGACACGTGCAGAAATTTCTTGATTCAAACTCCAATAAATCAACTGGTAGGTCGGCTTCGCCGCATAATATGTCGAGCAAAAATCAAATTTGTTTGGAACTTAAACTAGCTCGGCTCTTTGATCTTTCGATTGAACCCAAACATTTTCAGGAGCCGAGCAAAAATAACCTCCGCCATTTTGGCTTTAACAACACTTTAAGTCTTGTATTTGGGCTGGCAAAAATCAGCCCGGCCCTAACAGGAAGTTGGGGAAATCACCAACACCATTTCGGCCGAGCAAAATCAGCTCGGTATGTATTGGACAAATCACCAATACTCCAATATGGCTGAGCAAAACCAGCTCGGCTTCTACCAGTTGGCCAAAACACCAACATTGCTCTTTGGCCGAGCAAAATCCGCTCGGCCTTTACATTGGGCAAAACACCAATATTCCATTTAAGTTGGCCATGATGCCAACACACCGATTGGGCGAGCAAAAGTCAGCTCGGCCCCTATGCGAATTTGACAATGCGCCACTGAGTTTACTGGGACCAACTGTTCGTGCGGTCCATGTCTATACCGGCGTGAGAAAGTCAGCCCGGCCCCGCTCAGGTCGGTCTCCTTGCCCCTAGCATCCGTGGTGGCCCAGAATCCTTGCGGTGTCGTTTGCACAGAAAGATGTAATACAAAACAAAGAAAATGGGCTATTTTTCATTACAAAAAGTAGTGCTATACTTACGTCAAATGCCAAAAGGCTAAAGGTCTAGAAAGCTAATCAATAAAAGCAATTACATCTTAAAAGTAAAAGATCTTAAGATTGGCTGCATTCCACGGTCTGGGCACAGCTTTGCCATCTAAATCTTCCAGGTGGTATGCCCCTTTGCCAGCGAGACCAGTCACCTTGTATGGTCCTTCCCAATTTGCACCGAGCTTCCCTTCACCTGGGGCCAGCGTGTTGCCCAGCACTCTTCTTAAGACCCAATCCCTAATCTTGAATAGCCTGGGGTGCACAGCCTTGTTGTATTTCTTGGAGAGTTCTTGCTGGTAGGCCGCTATGCGGATTAGTGCCCACTCCCTTCTTTCCTCGGCTAGGTCCAGCTCCAAAGCCACCGCTTCATTGTTCAAATCGGGCTGAAAACTTTCGGACCGGATGGTCGGCATGCCAATTTCAAGCGGGATGATGGCCTCCATGCCGTAGGCCAAGGCAAACGGAGTCTCTCCGGTCGACCGCCTTGGCGTAGTGCGGTATGCCCAGAGCACATTGGGGAGTTCTTCAGCCCACTTTCCCTTGGCTTTCTCAAGCCGCTTCTTGAGCCCGTCCAAGATGGTCTTGTTTGAGGCCTCTGCTTGACCATTTGACTGAGGGTAGGCCGGCGTTGAATTGTAGAATTCGATCTTCAGCACTTCGCAAAATCCGCGAAAGAGTTTCCCATCGAATTGAGTGCCGTTATCTGAGATGAGGGCCCTGGGTATACCGAAGCGAGTGATGATGTTTTGCTAGACAAACTTCTTCACATCCCTTTCCTTTATGGTTACCAGTGGCTCGGCCTCACCTACTTGGTGAAGTAGTCGGTGGCAGCGATGAAGAACTTGCGATTGCCCGGTGCCGCGGGGAGTGGTCCAACAATATCCAGCCCCCAAAGCGCGAACGGCCAAGGACTTGTAAGAGGGAGCAAATCTTTAGCCGGCTGGTGGATCTGGTGAGCAAACTTCTGACACTTCTCACACCTGCGAACGTATTTCTGTGCGTCTGCCTGCATGCACGACCACCAATAACCCTGGGAAATCGCTCGGTAAGCCAAGGATCTGCCCCCAGTATGGCTGCCGCAGATGCCTTCATGGATCTCGTAGAGAAAAGCTTCCACCTTGGCGGGGTGTACACACTTCAGATACGGCCCGGTAAAAGACTTCTTATACAAGGCTCCGGAGGGGGAGAGCCAAAACCGCTCCGACTTTGCCCGGATCTTGTGGGCCGCCTTCTTTTCTTCCGGCAGAATTCTATCTTTCAGGAAGGCGATAATAGGATCCATCCAAGAAGGACCCAAGTCGGTGCAATGTACCACGGTCACTTCCGGTACCTCTATACTTGGCCGAGGTAAAAACTCTATCATCAAGGGGTTAGGAAAAGCTGTCTGAGTAGAAGCGAGCCCGGCCAACTCATCAGCCATGTTGTTTCCTTCGCGGTTGATCTGTTCTACTCTTATGGCGTCGAACTTCTTGATCTCTGCACGCACCAGCGTCTGATGCTTGGCTATTCTCTCATCCATGGCTTCATACTCTCCTGAGACTTGATTGACCACTAGCTTGGAGTCACTGAACATCATGAGGGCCGACGCTTTCATTCTTAATGCGCTTCTTAGTCCGGCAAAGAGGGCTTCATATTCCGCCTCGTTGTTAGACGCTAGGAAGCCAAGCGTAATTGCTTGCTCGATGATCAGCCCGTCCGGCTAAGTCAGTACGATACCCAGCCCGACCCCATGTCTATTGGATGCCCCATCGACGAAGAGTTTCCACATCTCGCCAATGAACAGCTTCCAGCAATCAGAAGGGTTTTGGGAGCTTCTCAATTTCGAGTCTCTGATCGGCTCATTCTGGTCTCTTTCTTTGTCATAGTTAACTCCGGCCTCCAACACGTCAGCCGCCTTTGCTGGTTCGGTCACTCTTTGCCCGTCCTTTTGCGTACCAACACTTGCTTCTATCACCTGAACCATGGGCTGTGCTAAATCCGCACCAGCCAAATCAACCGGGCAAACTGGATGCATTCCAGGGGCAAATTCCGCCACAAAGTCTGCAAGAGCTTGGGCTTTGATTGCGGTGCGCGGGCGGAACTTGACGTCGTACTGTCCTAATTCCACGACCCATTTCAGAATCCTCCCAGTGAAGTCTGCCTTTTCAAAGAGCACTTTAAGTGGGAACTCGGTCAGCACCACTATTGTATTGGCGTGAAAATAGTGTGCCAGCTTCCTTGACGCCATCATCAGGGCCAGCGCCAATTTTTCCAAAGAAATATATCTCGTCTCGGCCGAGAGGAAAGTCTTGCTTACATAGAAGATGGGCAAATGCTGGACGCCTTCAGCGCGAACCAAGACAGCACTCACCGCGTGTTGAGAGACCGCCAAGTAGAGATACAGCTCTTCGCCCGGCTGAGGCGTGACCAAAATAGGGGCGGAGGGGAGGTATGCTTTTAGGTCCACCAGTGCGCGGTCACACTCATCGTCCCAGAAAAACTTAGCGTTCAAAGTCTTGAAGAAGGGCCTGCAACGGTCCGAAGACCAGCTGATAAATCTGTTCAGCGCGGCTGCTATCCCGGCAAGATGTTGCACGTCCTTCGTGGAGTTTGGGCACTCCAGTTCCTGTATGGCCTTGATTTGGGATGGGTCGGCTTCGATTCCTCGGTTTGTAACCAAAAAGCCCAGAAACTTTCCGGTGCCAACTCCGAAGGCACACTTGGAGGCATTCAAACGAAGTTTGTGGTGCTTAAGTATGGCGAATATCTCTGCTAGGTCGACGAGGTGTTGAGACTTCTCCCTACTCTTCACCACCATATCGTCGATATAGGCCTCCATTGTTCGGCCCAAGAGAGGAACGAACATTTTTGTTACCATCCGCTGAAAGGTCGCCCCGGCGTTCTTTAGTCCGACGGCATGACTTTGTAGCAATATAAGCCTCTGGGGGTGGTGAACGACGTGATCTCTCTGTCCGGTTTATACATGGCTATCTGGTGGTAGCCGCGATATGCGTCCAGGAAGCTAAACCTCTGATGGCCAGCGGTCAAGTCCACCAGCTGGACAATTCGAGGGAGGGGAAAGCTATCCTTCGGGCAAGCTCGGTTGACAGTCTTGTAGTCAACGCAGACTCGCCACTTGCCATTCTTCTTCGGAACAACCACCGTGTTGGATATCCACCGAGGGTATTGCACCTCCTCTATAGCCCCAGCCTCTAACAAATTCTTTACTCCCTCTGCCACCACTTTAGCATGGTGCAAGGTTGAGCGGCGCGTCCTTTGAATGACTGGCTGCGCGTTGGGGAAGACATTCAGCTGATGGCAAATGAAGCTCGGGTCGACGCCAGGCATGTCGTAAGGCGTCCAGGCAAAGGCCTCCAAATTGGAAACCAAAAAGTTGACATAATCCATCCGCTCGGCGCTAGACAAGGATGATCCTAGGAGGAAGAACTTAGTTGGATCGTTCTCGTCAATGCGCACTTCCACCAAATCTTCGACCGATTTTTCCTCGGCCCTTCTTCCCACATCATCAAGGACTTCCTTCCCTTCAGGTCCCTCAATCATTTGGACAAACCCTTTGGCTGCTCGGCTGCCATTTACCGCAACGAAGCATTGTTTCGCCATCACCTGGTCTCCCCAAACTTCCTCTATTTGTCCGCTCTGTGCCGGAAAGCACATGACCTGGTGGAAGGTCGAAGCGACTGGTTGCATGGCGTGCAGCCAGCCCCTGCCCAAGATCAAGTTGTAAGTGGATGGAACTTTGAGCACCCAGAATTCTACTTGCTTTACGACCGAACCCGCTTTGACCAGCAATATAATCTTTCCGATCGGCCATTCTGGCTGAGAGTTGAAGCCGACCAAAGGGGACGTCGCAGTCTTCTAGCTTCATTTGTTTGAACGCGTCATAATACATAATTTCGACCGAACTCCCCTGGTCGATCAAGATTCTCTTGATGTCAAAGTCTTTGACGCGAAGAGTCACTACTAAAGCATCATTGTGCGGCATCTGAACCCTTTCCAAGTCTTTAGTTGAGAACGAAAGGATGTCCCTCTCTTCGGCCTTCCCCTTCTTTACGGCGGGCTGAACAGAGAGCACTTCCCTCATGTGCTCGGCTTTCTTGATCATCCCTCTAAGCTCGCAGACCCTTGCTGGTTCAATGATGCCGTGGATGACGTTGATCACACCTTGCAGGGGCACCTCTAGGGCGGCCAGGCCGTTCGGCTAGGCTTGTCCCGCTGGCGTGGCCTTGACGCCCCCATCTATGTATCGGTCAAGATGCCTCGCCGCCACCAACTCCTCCAAGTGTTGTTTGATCGGCAAACAGTCCTCTGTCCGGTACCCCCGTTCTTTATGGAAAGTGCAGCGATATTTTGGATTGAAGCCTCTCTGTGCATTCCCCAACTTAGCCGGCTAGCGGACGAAAGGTTCGCCCCGGATCTCGCTCAAGATGCGGTAGATAGGGATCTTAAAGACCGTGGTGATCCCGGTCCGCACCTTCAACTTTCTTTTTACGTCCTCCGCTGCGTCACGGGGGGCCTCAGCTCAGTTGTTTCTACGACCCTTGTTTCTATCATCGCGGTTTGGGCCACGACGTTGCTCTTTTGACCGGTCGCTTGGGCGGTTGTCCTCCTGCCCGACCGAGTGAACTTTCCCCGCCACCCTTCTGTCCGCCGCGACCGGATTATCCTTCTCGATCGCGGACGCGACATCGTCTTCAACGCGAATGTGCTCATTGATCCGCTGCATCAAGGACTCCATAGTTGTGGGCTGATGCATCGTGAGCGAATCTCGCAGTCTATGTCCGACTGGGGGACCTCTCTTGTACTGAGTGATCGCCAAGTTGGTAGGGCAGTCGAGGACCTCGTTGTAAGTTTCCCAGTACTTTGCATTGTATGCCTTCAGCGAACATCCAGACTCCATTTTGACGCCCAGGAGATGGTCGACCTCCTTCGGTGTTCGAGTGTTGGTTTTGAATCTGGTGACGAAGGCTTCCGCTAGTTGCTGCCACCCCTCAATACTCCCCTCCGGGAGCCTTTCGAACCACTTCAAGCCCAGCTCCCCCAAACTTGCTGGGAATATGAGGCACATCAGGGCATCATTGCGCCGGTGGCCAGCCATTACTTGACGGTAATGACTCACGTGCATGTACGGATCCGTCTTGCCGTCGTACAAAGTGAACTTTGGCTAGTGGAATCCGGCAGGGAGTGGCGTACTCTCGATTTCTGGAGACAGCGGCGTGGCTGTAAGTCTCGCTAACTCCTTATCCACCAACGCAGGGGCTATCACTCTGGGAGTTGGCATCGCCACTTCTTCGCTACAGCGAACTGGAGCGCTCAACCTCTTCAATGCCAGCACTCTTTGGGCCTCTCGACGGCGTGCTCTCTCCTCCAACACATCCCTGAGATCCCTGGAACGGGTGGAGGCAGAATATCGCGACGTCGACGATGGGTGTGAAGGGCGGTAGGTGCTGTCGCGAGTGAGGGACCTGCCCTCTCTTTAGTCGGAATCTTCAACCCCATAGTTCCTGGTGATGGAGATAGAATGAGTCCTCCTTTGGCGGCGACTGCTAGAATGAGGGGAGGGGGTGCGCTCACTGAGGTTGCCCTCTCCAGTAACATCCTTCCCTTTAATCTGGCGCCTCAGCATCTCCATCTCCGCCGCCATCTTGCAAATGAGGGCGTCCTGGTCTTTGAGTTTGTGCTCCAGGCACTGTGCATGGGACTCCCCCCGCCGCCGACGGCCCTCTGGACTCTTCGAGCGATCTAAACTCCTACCGCATTTGTCTCGCGCACCTCGCGAGGAAGTTTCTAGGCCCGCCATAGCCGGAACATCTGGGGGGCCATCTCTCCTTCGGACATACTCCGGAGTGACACCATTGATGACGGACAGCGGAATTTCATCGTTGTTAGCCATGGAAATGGTCGAAGAGGCTTGAAGAACAAGGGTTGAATTATCAAAGAATTCCCACAGATGGCGCCAATTGTACGGGGGCGAAATTTCCTCTACTTTCTGTACTCCTCGTACTCCAAGCTTCTCTTGACGGCGTCTAACCTGGCAACACAGAAACGGTGAGCTGTCCGGCGGTGGTGTGCCGGATAGACCCTCCGACGGTCAAGTCAGACCACTTAGGGAAGAAGAGGGAGATTATTGGAGAGAAAGTATTTCAGATGGCGAAAAATGATTTCAAGTTGCATACCTCTAACGTTCATCTTCCTCCACTATTTCTAGGCTGGCCATGCAGCCTCAAGGTCGTGCGCGCACCACCTCTGTTGTCCTTCCATGGACAGGTGGCAGTGCTCGCCTCCCACCACCTTACGCGTGTAAAGGTTTCGTCCTCCAACCAGTACATGCAGAACTGCCAAACGGTATTGGCGCGTGCCTTCAGCAGATTTCCTCTTTCTCACGCCATTGGCCCAGGTGGCATACTTAACCGGAGTACCACGACCGACCTATCCCTTGTGGAAAATTGCCACCTTATGCACACAACCGAGCTATACGTCGTCGACCTGCCCCTTGGCCAAGGGACCAAAGCGTGATGATCATGACCGAGCCGTCATTGACCGGTTCACCTTGGCTAAACAGTCGCGAGGCATGCCGGCCTCCCCCCGCTCTACCTTCACTCCCGATTATACGAAATCCGTCTATCTCGGCTGACCGAGCAGAGGCAAGCCGGTCCTAGTCGCGTCCTCAATCTAGCCCGGGTCACTCTTAGCTCGGTTGCCAGACACCAATGCGCGCATCGACAAGTACCGCAGCTCGGTCAGACCCGGGTTCGCGCTTGATCGCCCGATCTCTTTGATCGTGCAACACGGACCACGGACCGTGTCAGTAGAGGAAACGGCGTGGCACCGTGAGGTCCGCCGCAACCCGCGCTGCCGTAGCTCGATCGTACTAACGATGCAAATCTCCCCTCTCAGTTTATATAGTTGTGTAATATGGTTATGGGACACTTTCACATATAGAAAAATGAGTTAGACCTCTAAAAAGAGAGTTTTAATGGAGCATTAATTTGTCTTTTTCTTCCTCATAATTTGTCTTTTACCTCATTGTTTTTTTTTATTTTTTATATGTGCGCCAGCTCATTAGAACTGCTGCAGTACAGCTCTAATTAAAGCTCTGCAGTACTGTTGTTAGGATACAAATGTTCGCTCCTAAACATGGTGGATTTGAGACTCATTTTTTTGTCTTATAAGTATGTCCCATTTTATAAAACTCATTTGTACGTTTAGATTTATTCTTTTTTAAAATTGACATTACGATATTATTCTTATCAAAAAAATATACATCATTCTCATTTAGTTGTTGGGGAAAATTCTACAATACACATAATATCTTTCCTAAAGTTTACCTTAACTACACATACTTTCTCTGTAATTTCAAAAATTACAAAGATCTTCCGTACTTTTAAAAATAATAGTTAGATTCTCCATTCTGTTAACTTTGTTCCCAAACGGTGTCAAAAATAATATTAAATGACTAAATACTCTCATTCCATCTTTCTCTCTCTATTAACCCAACTACTTCAACATTGTCTTATCTAACCCACCAAATCCTACAGAAAAATGAATTAGTGACCTACTATCCAAGGCTATTATCAGTTTTCATCTCCAAGTGAGTTTACATTTAAATTTAAGGAATTATTACACATTCATAAAAAAAGTTTATGTTTTTAATTATTAATATTATAAAATTTACCATTTTTTTATAATTATTTTGCAAAACCATTCCTGAAATAAAATTTTCCCGAAATTTCAAGTTAGCATAATCCGTTTGGTAAGACTCTCAAAATATAATTCTACCCATTAATTTGAGTGTGTTGTTTGTTTAGAGCTTTCAAATCATAATTCTACACTCATTTCTCAAAACTCAATTCAAAACATAATCATTACTTTTCAAAACTCATAACCAAATACATAATTCAAAACTCAATTCAAATAAATATTTTAATTTTGTTAAGATTTTAAATATTTTAATATTTTAATATTTTATGATTTTTTTAATTTTTTAATTTTTTTGAATATTTTTAAATATTTTAATTTCAAAATATTACGATTTTAATTTTTTAAATTTTAAAATATTTTATAAAAATAAATTCAAGCTCTATTTTATAAAAATATTTTTAAATATTTTAATTTTTTTGTTATGTATTGGTTACGATTTGAGTGTAGAGTTGTGAAAGTAGTATGGAGTTTCGAATTATGTGTTTGGTTATGAGTTTTAAAAATAATTTCTTAATTGAGGTTTGTTTTATGTGTTTGGTTACAATTTGAGTGTAGAGTTGTTTTTAAATTTAAAATATTAACATTTTAAATTATTTAAAATTTTTGAATATTTAAATTATTTAAATTTTTACGATTTAAATTTTTTGAATATTTATTTTAATTTTTTACTTATTAAATTTTTTAGATTATTTAAATATTTATGATTTAAATTTTTTGAATATTTATTTTGAAAAAAATTATTTCCTTTGTAGTATTTTCAATTAAAAAATTGATTAATGTTATTTTCTGTTAATAATAATTTTTTTAATTGAATTTTAAAAAGAGTTTGATTATGAGTGTTGATCAAAATTTTCAATAGTGTGAAAGTAGTGTGTTTTGTTATGAGTTATAATAATTTGAATTAAGTTTTGAAAACTCTTTCTAAAACTCATAACTAAATAAATTTTCTTACTTTACATGTTAAATCAAACTTTCAAAACTCAATTTCACACTCAAATCAAAACTCAATTCAACACTCTATTCAAAAACCATAACAAAACAAATTTTTTACACTCAAATCATAATTCCACAACTCAAACTCAAAATACAACTCATACTCTCAAATTATATTTACAAAACTCTACCAAACGCAATCTAAACTTTTATATCCCACCGTGCAATGCCATTGAAAAAAGAAAAAAAAAAATCTCACAAGATTTAGGAATATAATCAGCATAACTAAACTTTTAAATCCTAGCTTGTTTGGTTTCACTTTTCAAAAAAATTTAAAAAAAATTATTTTTTTAATATTTTATGTAATTTTTTTAATTTTTAGATAACATAAATATACTTAAAAAGTATAATATTTGTGAAAAAAATCTTTAAAAAATTCACGAAATACCAAAAAAAAAAAAAAACCCAAAATTCAATATATTTTTGTATTCTTGTATATTTATTGGCTTTTAAAAATATTTTTTAAAAACTATTTTACTTTTTAGATGCATCTAAGTATGGTGCATCTAAAAAAAATTTGCTTAAAATTTAAAAAATATTCATTAAAAACCAAAAATATGAAAAATAAACAATTTAATTTTCAGAAAATTGAATGTAGAAAATTAAAACCAAATATATTAGATTTTTTATTTTTATTTCTCTTTTTGTTTCCTATTTTTATTTCTCTTTTTGGTTCTGAGTTTTTATTTTTTTATTATTTAAAGGTCAAAGTATTATACTATCTAAACCAATATTTCCAGTACAAAGCAATTCAAAACATATATACACACTATATAGGGAAAGTGAATCATAACACTTTTTGTTTGGTTTAATTTTCATAATCAATTTTTAAATAAATAAAAAAAAGGTTGACCAATAAGTCCTATATTTTGGACTTGTAATCCATACAGTCTCATATTTTTTCTTGTGATCCATTTAGTCCTTTTGGATGTGTAATGACTCATTTATCTGTAACATTGGAGTGTTACATTTAGAAAAAGTACACTAAAGAATTTTTTAGTGTCACATCATACCCAATATTTGGATTTTTAAAGGTCAAAGTATTATACTATCTAAACCAATATTTCCAGTACAAAGCAATTCAAAACATATATACACACTATATAGGGAAAGTGAATCATAACACTTTTTGTTTGGTTTAATTTTCATAATCAATTTTTAAATAAAAAAAAAAAAAAGATTGACCAATAAGTCCTATATTTTGGACTTGTAATCCATATAGTCCCATATTTTTTCTTGTGATCCATTTAGTCCTTTTAGATGTGTAATGACTCATTTATCTGTAACATTGGAGTGTTACATTTAGAAAAAGTACACTAAAGAGTTTTTTAGTGTCACATCATACCCAATATTTAGATTTTTAAAGGTCAAAGTATTATACTATCTAAACCAATATTTCCAGTACAAAGCAATTCAAAACATATATACACACTATATAGGGAAAGTGAATCGTAACACTTTTTGTTTGGTTTAATTTTCATAATCAATTTTTAAATAAAAAAAAAAAAAGAGATTGACCAATAAGTCCTATATTTTGGACTTGTAATCCATATAGTCTCATATTTTTTCTTATGATCCATTTAGTCCTTTTGGATGTGTAATGACTCATTTATCTATAACGTTGGAGTGTTACATTTACAAAAAGTACACTAAAGAGTTTTTTAGTGTCACATCATACTCGTCACGGTAGGGTGTCACATTTGAAAAAAGTACACAAAAGAGTTTTTAATTTTTCTAGAGTGTCACATCATACCCGCCACGTTGGAGTATCATATGTTATGCCTGGAAAAAGTATACTAACGAGTTTTTAATTTTTTTTAGAGTATCACATCATACCGACCATGTTGTCACATTTGAGAAAAGTGCACTAAGGGGTTTTTTTTTTTTTGAAGTGTCATATAATACTTGTCACGTTGTCACATTCACTACAAGAAATTATACTTTTCGCAACTAATGTTTTGGTTGCGAAACGTACCATATTTGGTCACTAAAATCTTTTCGCGACCAAAAAGTGTTGGTCGCGAATTGGTCACTAAAGCCTCGTCACAAATAGTTTTTCTTTGACCAAAGTTATAGTTGGTCATTAAAAGGGACCATTGGTGACCAAATAATTGGTCACGGAAAGTCCAATCCATATTAGCCAAAAGGTAACTTTTAGTGACCAAAGTTATAGTTGGTCACCAAAAGTCAACGCCTTTACCCAAAGTAAAGTATTCTTTTGCACTGCCTGGGAGTTGAACTCCTGACTAGGGAGTCACTCTCCATGCGCCCAATCCACTCTGCCAAGAACATGCTTGTTGTTCACATTTGGCAGAAAAAATATATAACCCATAAAAATTGGGTTATATATTACTTCATAAAACCTTCAATGCCTAAACAGAAAAATAGAATGTAATTACAGTAATACCCGTTTTTTTTTAATTTATCCCACCATAACTTATTTTTTGGTTGCCAAAAGGTAATCTTTTGTGACCAAATTTGTAGTTGGTCATCAATAGTTAAGTGATTCGCGACCAATTTATTTCTTGGTAGCCAAAAAGTGATCTTCCGCGACCAAATTTGTAATTGGTCACCAATAGTTAAGTCATTCGCGACCAACTTATTTTTTGATCGCCAAAAGACGACCTTCTGCGACCAAATTTGTATTTGGTCGCCAAAATTAGCTATTAGCCACCAAAAAATTGTGGGTTGTGAAAACATACCCATCTGTGACCAAAACAAATTTTAGTCGCAGAAAGTGGACTATTTGCGACCAATTCAAAATAGGTGGTCGCCAAAAGTGTTTTTTCTTATAGTGATTTGAGAAAAGTGCATTAAAGAGTTTTTATTTTTTTTTGGAATAAAAGCTTTTTAGTGTCACATCATACCCGCCACATTGTCACATTTAGGAAAAATACACTAAGAAGTTTTTAATTCTTTTGGAGTGTCATATCAACACCTGCCACATTGCAGTATCATATCATACCTGTCATACAAGTAAAAGAATGTACTTGTCCACCAAAATACTACCAAAATAAAAAAATAAGACCACACGGAAAGAAACTCTCCACTAATAGGACTTAACAGATCAATAAAAAAAAATTTGATACTAATTGGAGTACTTGTTTGTGGGATGTGATTTATTGGTAAATATCCACAAAAAAAAAATTATGAAAAACATAAAAATTAATTTCGTGTAAGAAATTAAATTTTTTTTTAAAAAATGCTCATCATTTTCACATGATTTTTTTTCTTTTTTGGGTGCAAAATTATTTTTTAAATAACCAACATTCCTGGTACAAGGCAATTCAAAACATATAGTGCATATATAAAAAATTAACTTAGTGTAAAAAAATATTCATCATTGTCATGTTGTTTGGAGGGAAAGATTACATGTACTGAAAAATTAGAGGGAAATGATTACAAGGGTGTGTATTGTTTTATAAGGGATATGAAGGGTATTTTGGGTATTTCAGTGTTTATTGTTGCTGATGTCACTCTTTTTGGTTACTTTTGTAACGTGCTTCTAACAGAAGGGAGAACCTGGCTATTATTTTCAACGGAACTGCTACGTTTCTCGAAATTGTCGAGCTTGAAATTGGCTCGAATCCAAAACCACGTCGTTTTGGAGATTTATTTTCGTTTTTTTTAAGATGAAGGTGAAGCAAAACCAGAAGCGGAGGAGCCAACATCAACCAGAAGAAGAAGAATAAGAAGAAGAAGAGAAGGAAGAAGAAGAAAAAAGAGGCAGAGGCAGAGGAGGCGGAAGCGACGGCGGACGAGCTGCGACGAGGGACGAGCGACGAACGGCGAGCTGCGACGATCGGCCGACGGCGGAAGCGGAGGGGCCCTTTCTTCTCTCCATTCCCTCTTCCCCTCCTCTTTCTCTTCTCCTCTCTTCTTACTCTCTTCTCTCCCTCTTTCTCCTCTGTCTGTATTGAAAAACAAGAAAAGGAAAAGAGAAAAAAAGAAGAAAGAAAAGAGGCGAGGGAGGCGAGGACTTTCGAGCCAATATATTCGAGCTACGGCTCATTTTCCTATTTTCAAAAGCAAGGGAGATTTGTGTAATTTTTGAAACCATAAAGAATGCATCTGTAATTAAGGTAAACCTCAAGAGAAGTAAGGGTAATTTACCCTACACATAATGAAAAGGAGAAATAACCTGACAGTGAGATCAGAAAAAGAGTAATTACAAAAAGGTGAAATACATTATAAAAATTAATAATTATAATTTTTTTATTAATTTATGAGTGTAATTGTCCCTAATAATTAAAAGACTAGTGATCTAGACCTCCAGCTGGGGGTATCCCTAGCAACCCCCACATACACGTGGGGGGCAGCCATAGGAGGATTCAAAAAAATAAAATAAAAATATGGGTCAATCACATTTCATTGGGGGTGGTGGGGATCACCCCCAGTGGGGGTCTAAGTCTTTTCCCTAATTAAAATTACAAAAAAAAAAATGACATATTTGATAATCACCTATTATGCTATTAGTTACGCTTTAATTTTTTTAATTTTTTTTTGATAATTTGGTATTCAGTCCAATAGATCAAAAATCTGAGACACTTAGCAAGGGCCCAATTAAAGTCGGAGAACTTGAGATCATAGAGAGAACATTACGTCAGGTCTTGACCACCAAGTCAATCCCTCGGAATTAGTTGCAGCCAAAAAGATTTTTAATTATGTCTTAACTACTGTTATGACAAAATGATTTACACTTTCATCTACAAAAGTTAGTGGTGTTAGATTAGCACTTTGCGAAGTTGAACTCACATTCTCTCCTTTCAAAGACTGAAAACTTGTCTCTCAATTTCACTTTTAAGAGTGGAATCCAAGATCTCTCTTTAAGAGAGACTTGGTAGCCAAAGAATTAGCCACACAGATTACAATACCTTGATTTACACAAAGTGATACTCTCTTTATCTCAAAATATTAGTCATTTTTTAAGAATCTACATTTCTTTTTTAGTACAATTATTACTTTAAAAACATGTTCTTTCCAAAACTACTCTTTGGTAGAACAACTATTACATATAAAAAAAAAAACATTAATGTTAATGAATTTAAAAGAAAATGGCAAAATAAAATATTCATATTATTTTAGTCCTTAATTTTTTAAAATAGATTAATATTTTAGAATAATAAAAAATGAAGTAACAGACTAATATTTTAAAACTAGAGGGGCATCAATATCACACAATGTCATAACCGGAATATAATAGAATTTCCATTAATAGAATCTCTCAGATTGTTATGCATTAACAACTATGGAGAAATTGGCCTATTTTAACTCTGCCAACCATATATATCTTAATCATATGACAGAAGCAGAGAGAGAGAGAGAGAGAGAGAGAGAGAGAGAGAGAGAGAGAGAGGACAAGAAGGCGATGAATCTAAGACCCATCATCGTTATGTACTATGTCTTTTGTGAGCTATATATTTTGAGGCCACCTGCGTTGCTTTCTCTCTCAAACACACACAAAAACACACTAGCATTTATTTACTCTCTCCAACCAAACCAACCAAACTGAATCATGGTAAGTCTGCTGCTACTATCATCATCTCTCTCTCTCTCTCTCTCTCTCTCTCTCCAGATTTAATGTTTCGTGTCATGGGTTTGCAGGGGGACGAGGAAACTAAAAAACCAGCCTATGAGGCCCTGAAAACTTGGAATGGCAATAAAGAGAAAGGTGGATTCAGAGCTAGTTCGTTTCTGTTTGGTGAGCTAAACATGTTCTTGGGATTTGTCTCGCTTGCAATATGCTTTTAATTATTAAATCACGTAACATTATCAATAATGAGATAGAATACGATTTGTAATGACATAATTGTTACATTTTTAAAACTATAAGTTATATAATATTGAGTGTTTTAGTTTGAGATAAAAGAAATATAAAAGGGTAAATTATGCTTATATTTTGTTGTTTATGTCATTTTGATTCCTACTTTAATTGAGATTAATTCATTGCGTTAATCAAGTTTATAATTTTACTCCTAAAAATATGTGTACATTGAAAAAAAAAAAAACTAACAATTGTAATTAATTGAATTAAATTGAGACAAAATCATAAATTCAAAGTCAAAATCGAACAAATTGAAATTACATAGATTAGAATAATACCATATAATTTTGTATAAGAATTGTGTTTATATATCATTACTCAATCAAGATACAAAAACATTACGATATAAATTATAATCTAACAATCAAAGGTGCATTATCTATTGCAAAGTGATAGAGATATTTGAGAAAAGAGAATCTAAAAATCTAACACTTTGAAAACTTGAATTAGCTTTATGTCAACATTGTCATTAATTATCTATCTATATATGCAGTGTTGGTGTTATTTGAGAACATGGCATTTGTGGCGAACATGGTGAGCTTGGTGCTGTACTTCTCTCAGCAGATGCACTTCGATCTGGCTGGCTCTGCAAATACTCTTACAAACCTCATGGGTGCTACTTTCTTGCTCTCCATTGTTGGTGCTTTTATTTCAGACACTTACTTGGACAGATTTCATACTTGTCTTATTTTTGGATTACTCGAAGTACTGGTAAGATCATTATATATACCATCAATATTTCTTATCTCTTTTTTTCTTTTTCTTTTTTTATTTATGTTTTTGAGATCTTCTTCATTACTAGCCACATGATTCTATTATATCTATTTTTCTAAAAAAATTAGACCATAAATATAATTTTTAAAATAGATATTATATTTTTAAGATAAATATAATAAAATGGTGTGACTATAATTATTAAATTAATCTAAATTTTTATTTTATTTATTATTTTTTTATGAATAATCTACGCGCACACAAGATAAAAAGAATGAGATTACTTGAATAACAAGCGGTGACCCCACTCTAGTCCACTGGTGAAATCTCTAAGAATAGTATATTTTCCAAGAGTCATGTTTCATTTTACAAATTTATCAACATATCATTAGGCCTGCCATTTGGGGCTAGATTCTAAAAGAGCTAAGTCCCTTAACTATGTAGTATGGTGGGGTTTAGAAAGTTTATCCTACCAATTATATGTATTATCGTTCAGAAGATTAATCTTAAAAAGAGTCAAATCTAAAATCTTGAATATAACACTCTTAAAGTTCTATCACTCGATGATATCCTTAACTTAACTTCATTACCAAATCATTCTTTATTGATTTTATGTAAACATATTTTATTGAATATTATTAAGAATTACATTGCACTTTTGTTTTGTAGGCATTGGTGATAATCACAATTCAAGCACATGACTCAAAGTTAAAACCAAGCCCCTGTAACAAGTCAACATGTGTGAAAGGTGGAATAGCAGTGATGTTCTATGCCTCTCTGTACCTACTGGCACTGGGTAATGGTGGGGTGAGGGGGGCTCTAGCTCCACTGGGTGCGGACCAGTTCGATCACAAGGACCCAAAAGAAGCCAAGGCTCTAGCAAGCTATTTCAACTATCTGTTGCTGAGCACCACAGTTGGGGCTGCTGTGGGGGTCACTATAATCGTGTGGGTCAGCACAAATAGAGGGTGGTGGAAGGGTTTTTTTATATGTACAATGGCCACAGCCGTTGGATTCTCTGTTTTTGCACTTGGAAAGCCTTTCTACCGCCTACAACAACCTGGAGATGGCCCCATCATTAGAATTGCTCAGGTCCTCTCTCCTCTCTCTCTCTCTCATGGATCCTATCAATCCCAAACACGGAGGTGTTTGGGAAGTTGATTTTTGAGTTTTTTTTTTTGTTTTTTTTATTACAAGACAAATATTTTATAAAATCAAACAAAATAAATCCAAACAAAATATCACATCAAATCTCATAATCATTTTACTTTTTCTCTCACAAACATCACATCTAACCCCAAAAAAAACCAAACTATCTTCTCAAACACAAAAAAAAATTTCTCCAATAATATCCTACAACTAAAAAAACCTAAAAAAAACTCACTTTCCAAACACCCACAATGGTTTGTCTTTTAAGGAATGTTTTCGGGAAAAAAAAAAATTCAAAAATATGTCTTGTCCAATTTTTTTAAAAAAATATTCTAAAATCACTTTTTTTTATTACTTATCAATCAATTACTTTTTCTCTCTCTTCTCTTATTTCATTTTCAATCACTTTTTTTCTCTCACATCCATCTATTCAACTACAAAAAAAATATATCAAATCATTTCAAACTCCAAAACTCTAAAATTATTTTCAAAATATACAACCAAATAAATTTTTAAATTTTCTAAACTCTCTCCAGAAAATTATTTTTAAAATAATATCTCAAAATACAAACCAAACCAAGCATACACTTTTCTTTGAGAATTTTTTAAAAATAATTATTCATGAAAATCTAAGAACACATAGACCACGTCATATGTCTACTTCTGTGATTGATTTTTATACAAATAAAAAAACTACATAGTTTTTATTTATTTATAAATAAATAAACTGCATCTTGACTGGTTTTTTATTTAAAAATGATAGGTGTACAACTCAATACGTATATAGATAAAAAATAAAAAATAAAAAAAAAATAAAAAAAAAAAATTATACTACAAATTAAGAGTCCATCGCTTAAAAATAAATCAATAAATAAACCATCAAGATACTTGTTTAATATAGAAATGTCACTATACATTATTGTGATCAATAATTTTTTATGAAAATTTCAGAAGCCAATAATTTTTAAAAAAATTTTTTATTTATATATAATTACTCATTTCTAAATTTTTTGTGCTTTTGTATCAATCTATTCATCGTCACATAATTATGAGAATTTCGATACACGATTATGTGATGGGAAATGTATTAAAACAAAGGAAAAAAATTTTGAAACATAAAATTCCGCGCTATTTATAAGCATTCATTTATTTTTTTCCTCTCTCATGTTTATAATATTTAAAATTTTTATTTTTGCATATTATAGGAATAATGGCTAATGTATTTAATATGTGTTATCTTTGGATGCGTTTTGACAGGTAATAGTTGTGTCATTTAAAAACCGCAAGATGTCACTACCAGAGAGCCCCACTGAACTGTACGAGATCACTGAAAAAGATTTCGTTTCTCAGAACGAAAAAATTCCACACACAACGCAATTTAGGTGATTTACTTTGAATTGATTAATTTGGAAAGGAAAAAAAAATACATTTTTGTTGATTCATATTATTTGTTTGAATAAGTAAAAATGAGATAAAATAAATTATTGATGTATTTTAAAATTAGGGATAATTATGGGCCAATAGTTCGTTCAACCCGCCCACCCAACCTAACCCAATATTTTTAGAGTTTGAAAAAAGTATTTAGCCCATAGGACTAGGCTGAATTGGATTGAAATTTTGTGTCCATGTAATATCTGAGTTAACTTGGAATAAAGAGTTCTAACCCGATCCAACCTGACCCATCAATTTGTAAAAGACAATATATATCTCTATTTAAAACTTATATTAAAATATTTGTTAAAAGTTCATATTAATTTTATCACGGAATTTTGTTAATGTACCAAATTCACATAATAATTAAAATGAACTAAATAATTTAATATCTTTTTAATACCAAAAAAAATATATTAAATAAAAAATCAATAGCATATATCTATTAGGTTAAGTGGGCCGGGTTTGGAATCGATTTTTTTTTTAACTGAATTTAAAATGACTAGATTAAGTTTAATGCTAGACCAGATCAGATTTAAAATAACACATATCCTATATAGTAAAAGTGAAGCCTAAACCTAGCCAAACCCAAAATTTCTCCACTCTTAATTTAAACTAAATATGATAAAGAGAACATTAATCCAAACAAAATATATAATTATTTGTTTTCTTTTCACTCTCTCAAGTACCAAACATAATTCTGATTTTGTTGAGTTCAGCTGCCTGGACAAAGCAGCAATCCTGGGAGCTGACACGAAACCAGCTCCATGGACAGTCTGCACAGTAACTCAAGTAGAAGAAGTCAAAATCCTAACCAGAATGATGCCAATCATAGCCAGCACAATCATCATGAACACCTGCTTAGCCCAACTCCAAACCTTCTCAGTCCAACAAGGCTACAGAATGAACCGTTTACTCAACAAATTCGAAGTCCCAGCCCCATCCGTCCCAGTCATCCCCCTCGTCTTCATGTCCATCCTCCTCCCCATCTACGAATTCGTCTTCGTCCCCGCCGCCCGTAAGCTCACGGGCCACCCCTCCGGCATCACCCAGCTGCAGCGTGTCGGGGTCGGCCTCGTCCTCTCCGCCGTCTCCATGGCTGTTGCCGCCTTAGTCGAAGTTAGAAGGAAACAACACTCTCTCAGAAACCCATTAAAACCCATAAGTCTGTTTTGGCTCTCTTTCCAGTATGGCATTTTTGGGATTGCTGACATGTTCACATTAGTTGGGTTGTTGGAGTTTTTCTACAAGGAAGCACCTGTTTACATGAGATCACTTTCCACTTCTTTTACTTGGATTTCACTCTCTTTGGGGTATTTTTTGAGCACTGTTTTTATTGATATTATTAACTCTGTGACTAAGAGAGTTACTAAGAGCAAGCAAGGGTGGTTACATGGGCAAGACTTGGATCACAACAACTTGGACTTGTTTTACTGGTTTTTGGCTATTCTGAGTTGTCTTAACTTTGTTAACTATCTGTATTGGTCTTCATGGTACAAGTACAAGACTGAGGAGCCTAAGATCGATTCGTCGGTGGCGATGTCAGTGAGCAAATTGCCTTCTCTGAAGGAGGAAAGTAATGCTGGGAATGAAGGAAAAGAAGCATCATCCTGTGTTGAGAATACTCAAGGAGAAGAAGCATCATCCTGTTTTGAGAATACTCAAGGAGAAGCAAAGTAGAAAGGAGTAGAATGGGCATGTATGTGTAATTTATGTACTACCCTAGTATTGTTGTTATGGCTTTGTGTGGGGTTTATTTGTAATTTTTGGTTTTGTCTCTCTGGTTGAGCTTGGGAGAGAATGTGTTTAGTGTTACTTGATTTTGTAATAAGATTGTAAACGCATATATATATATATATATATATGTATGGGAGAAATTTTATGTCCTTTAATTACGATATTTGTGATTTTTTGTTGTAATTTATTGGAAGGTTTGTTATAACTTGATTATATATATTATGATATTAATTACGAATTAATGTAATATTAATTATGATATTATTTTAATTATGATCTAAGAACTCACATTTGGGGTCATAACTAGTACATACCATATCATTATCCTATACATATATATGGTCAACTTTCAACCTTTGGATGTATTACAAAAAATGGATTTCTTATGTTGGTTCTTCTTTTTTATTTTTTTACATTTTTTCTTTTATGATGTGTATTTATGATTTTTCAAATTTTACTCTTGGTTCAAATAGAAATGTAGATAAAATTAAATTGAGAGACCAAATTGAAATATTTCTATATTTATTGAGAATTATAACAGTAGTGATCAAAATAACAAACACACAGATATATATATATATATAAATAACATACTATGGGGACAAAAAGAGTAGTTTTTTTAATTGAATTTACACTTTTACTTCTAACTTTAATCGCATTAACAAATGAAGTTAGGTTGGGATCAAATTAAAATAATTTTTATATATTGAAGATTAAATTGATACAATTTATGGGGTAAAAGTATTTATTACAAAAATAAATAAATAAATAAACACTGCAATCCTTGATCCAATTTATTTTCTAGTCCTTCAAACAAACATGGGCTTTCAATGATGATATGGGCCAGAAATAGTGTGCAATCCATGATCTTATAGCAATGAACATATTTCCCTGGGCGATGTTGAAGTGGCCCAAATTCTCCGGCAGTTCATTTTCAGCCTAATTTCACAAGAAACTCAACAAGTTAGGATTGGGCCAAGTCGGCCTAGCCCAAATGAAATGCTTATACTATTGTTTCACTTTTGGTCCTGGTGGCAAATCTTTTTTTTTCTTTATTCTTTTTTTAAATATAAACATTGATCATAGGATACTCCAAAACAATACCATTGTTTGACATGGGCTAAATGTTTGCCAATATCCTACACCATGAGGAGTCCTGTGAGGGCTTCCAAACCATTTAAATAATATTTCCATGAACTGTTTTTTCCCATGCAGTCATAATAATTTTGTTTATTTTGGAAAAACAAATACTAATAATATGTTTAGTAGGAACATATTTTTGAATAAATGAAAATAAAAAAAGGATAATTACTAACCCAAAAAAAAAACAAAAAACATTAGAGTTTGACTCTCATAACAAAATAAATCATGAGTTTTAATTTTGTCAATTTAAAATTTAGATTTTAATTTGTTTTTTAATCTAAACTATTTCTCTATTTTTGTTAAGTAAAATTGACGGAAAAAGAATATTTTAACTATTAAATTCAATGTAGATGTAAATAAACTATCTAAAATACCTTTTTAAATTGAGTTTAATGACTAAAATACAATTTTTCCATTGGTTTTACTTAGCAAAAATAGGCAAATGGTTTAGATTAAGGGTTCGTTTGGGATGTGAGTTAAATTTTTGACTTTTTGACTTTTTGGCTATTTTAGCCTGGGACTAAAAAGTCTCGTTTGGAATGGACTTTTTGACTTTTTTTACTTTTGTGAGAGAAAAAATGTAATAATTATGAGTTGAATGTGATGTTTTGTTTTATTGGACTAAAAATCCCATTTTGTTTTTTTGTGGCTAAAATAGCCAAAAAGCCCCGGGCTTTTTCTTTCCAAACGAGCCCTAAAACAAATCAAATATTAAAATTTAAATTGATAAAATTAAAAAAGTCAAAAATTATTTTGTTAAAAAGATCAAACCTTGAGATTTTTTATAATTTCCCACCAAAAAAATGAAAGAAAGAAAAGAAAAACAATTTCTAGTGAGTTGCCAAAATGACCATCACAATGTAATTATTATCATTAATTACAGCCGATCAAAAATAAAATAAAATAAAATATCATTAATCACCTAATTGGATAGCTAGCTAGCTTTGATGAATATGGCTTTTTTTGCCCTTTGAATTACACAACTGCAATGGGTGCCCAAGGACAGCACAACCAGAGGATCTGTGCTTTGATATCAATCCACAAAGACAGCAACTGAGGAATGGAGGATCAAAATCTGTCCCTATTTCTCAAATGGATGACAATGAGGATCAACATCTGGCCCTACTTCTCAAATGGATGACAATGAGAGAGAGAGAATGACAATGAGAAGAGAAAAGGATAGAAACATAATTGTCCCAAAAGAAAGGCCATTCAAACTTTGAAAGAGAAATATTAGGCCATGCACATTGCTTTAGGAAAAAATTATTCAGTGCTATTGTTTTAATTTAATTTATATTAATTTAAATAATGATTTTATATTATTTTTTAAGAGGTCACAGAATGTGTAGCATGAAATATTACTCTATAACCATCAAATAACTTCTTACTTGCAGATTAGAGAGAACTGGACTAGGAGATATGCAAGTGAGATTCACATAATAAGATTTCCTCCATAATTTCTCGAGCCTTGACATTTGTTTGGCTAAATATATAGCGATGGTTAAGCCTTCATATGAAAATTATTGAATCTTATCTCTTGAATAATTAGCCCCTCCCTTTGAATTATCTTCTCTAATACTAAATTTTGTTTCATGCTTTAACTCACTCTAACTAAATAATCTCACAGTATATATAAATCATGTTTGTTTGGGAGGACCAGATTGAATAGGATTAACATTCTTAGAATTAAATTATCAATTCCTTTGAATTGTGTATCATATCTCATGTTTGAAATGTTCTAGAATTATAAAGAAGAATAACAACATTCTATCAAATTTGTAATTTAACAAATTAAAGTAGAACCTCTTCTTAGTCTCCCATTCTCTCCTATTGAGATTCAATTATCTCTTATATTGAATCTACCACATCCGAGTAAATTATTAATTCAAATTCTAATTTCCTTAATAAATATATGATTGTATATTTTGTTGAATTTATTTATAAAATCTTAATATATCACTTATTCCCCATTCTCATGATTCAGCCCCCAAACAAACACAACCATACTGATATACCCAGCATTGTCATGATGATGGAAAGGAAATTATGGGCTTCTCTCTCTCTCTCTCTGTGAATAAAGATTGGGACTCTCTTTCCCTCACCCCCTTTTGACCTCCTTTCTTTTTTGATTGGTCACTTTTTCTTTTTTTTTCTTTTTTTTTTCTCCTCCTCCAATCACCACCCGCTACGTGTGTGTGGGGTGGTGGAGGTTGAAATTTGAGGGGGTCTAAATCACTGCTGCTCTCTCTCTCTCTGGAAAAATATATAAATTTAAAAGATGCTTTATGTGGTGGTGTCATTGGTTTGTAGAAAATTGACTAAACATGAGTGATGAGTGGTGACACTGGATGACCCTTGCAGTGCCAAAAAACCTCAAAAACCAAAATACATGCAGAGTCTGTTTTCAGTGTATTTTCTATTTGCTTCACAACCATTATTGTGAGAGAGGGGGGATCATGTGAGACAATAAAGAATCCACCGACAGGCCTAAGAATTAAGATTACTAAATTATATAAGAAAAGAAAACAATTGGACTTTCCATAACCCTTCATTGACCCTCCTTTTATAAGTAATAAACTAATATGAGCTGAAAGTTTATATTAAAAAAATAAAAATAAAAAAAAATATTTTTTTTATCTGTCTTATAAATTATAAACAAAAATTACACTAATTTTTTAATAAAATA
>CM069908.1:101821616-102119616 GCA_036172215.1 Camellia granthamiana | reverse complement strand
ATTTTTTAATAAAATAATTATATGCAGCTCCATCAATTGCATCTGCATCAAAGTCTCATCATTTCTTATTATTTTATTGTATGAAGAAAATTTAGCATGAATGGATTTCATTTCATAAGGGTGCCAATTATTGAAGTATATACATATTAATATGTATGCATTGGAAGCAAGTCTTGCAAATAATAGTTGCGCGAATTGGATATCATTTCATCTGGTCTTTTCTAATTACTTTGAGCAATGCTATTCATGTATTTTTCACTATCAAACACAATCTATTACTAAAAAGCCTGAAACCTTAAGCAAAATTAATATTTCGATAGTTTATTCAAAAAATGATGTTAAAAATAATTTAAAATATATATATTAGCATAGAATATTTTTTATACTTGAAACGTAGATAGATGGGTGACGTGAATAAATAAATAAATTGACAAACAAATATATAAAAGTAATATAATTTTTTAAAATTATTATTTTTTATTTTAAAAATAATAAAACTTGACACTAGTATTGTTTTAAAGTTTTAAAAATTAGATTGATGACTCGAATGTCTTGTATGCGAGAAAAGAGGGAGTTACAAGTTTCGACATTGGCAAATCTACGTGATACCCGGAGGAGCGGACCGAATTAGTGAAAAGACGAGAGGCAACAAAATTAAAACAATGGTGGGGGTTCGTGCCGCCAACAAGCACCAAAGCTTTGCATGTGACTTTGGGACCAAGTCCTCTCACATCACAACACACACACTCACTCACTCACTCTCTCTCTCTCTCTCTCTCTCCAATATGAGTAGAAGTATGTACTTCGAGCATGGGAAAGGAGACTTCGAACATCCTAAATTCTATTTTTAAATATTATTAAAAAATTTATTTCTTATATTAAGAATTATTTTTTTATCTACTTTTCTCAATAAATTTCATATTCTTTCTTTATTCTATTAAAATAATTTTTTTAAATTAAATTTTTTTTAATAATAAAATAATTATTATGCTTAAAGCTGAAGCTGAGAATATGTTTTCTGAAAGAGAATATTGTTGGATGAGAGACAACCCAGAGGAAGAGAGAGATATGGTGATGAGATCACACCAGATTTTCAAATAACAGAGACCCTCTTACAACAAATCCCTCCCAAATGTACATCCATGCCCATCTTTTCTCCGAATGTTCCTTAGATTTGGACTTTAATATCTTCTTCCTTAAGTAAAATAAACAAACTGGAAACTCGCCAAATTGTCAGTGCCGGTCATCCCTCCAAACGTTTGGCGGGTCGTCCACCTAGACGTCCGGGCCCTTGTTGTTCTTTTGTTGCTATGTTATCTTTTCGCTAATAAAATAAGAATTTATCAGATATAAGGAAGTTACAGTGACTCTACAAATAGGAAGTTACTATAGCAACATTTATATTTAGGGGGTTGGACAAGGGATCTATTGAGGAAGGATTGTTGAAGAATTAACCCCTTGCGGATGTTTTTACATCTCGTTTGGGAATAAGTTTTTTTAGTAATTTTTTAATTTTTTGGTTAAAATATTATACAAAAAAAAATTAATATGTTTAAGATGATTTTTTGATTTTTTTACAAAAAGATGTACAAGAAGTAAAGAGAAAAATGAATATTTGACTTTTTGGTATATGTGGTTGACTTTTTGTCTTTTAGGCTAAAAAGTGATGTTGCCAAATGAGTCTTTAGAGTTGGTTTGAAATATGGGTTGACTTTTTAGTTTTTTTGGTTATTTTAGTGGGAGGTTAAAAAGTTTTGTTTGTGATAAGTTTTTTGGTTTTTTTTAACTTTTGTGAGAGAAAAAATAAAATGATTATAAATTGGATATGACATTTTGTCCTATTTGACTAAAATAGTCTATTTTATCTTATATGACTATTTTAGCTCCAATGTTCATCCCAAACAAGCTCCTAAGGTTGTTTGGAATAATTTAAATAAGTGTATTTTTAATTTTTTATAAAATATATATAGAAAAATAAAGAGGTGGTGTGATTTAAAAAAATAAAAAGTGTACTATTATAATTCAACCCCAAACAAGCTCTTATTCACCCAGATTTTTTTGGATAGATGATTGTATGGGATTTGGATCCTCTATAGCCATCTATCTAGCAGTTTTAATCATAGCTTGCCACATAAGTAAGAAAATAATTTGAGGGTCCAGACTCTTTCACACAAGGAGAGAGGCTGCAAAATGTTGGTAGAACGATGCCATTTTTGGCTCTAAGGTGATAAAGATTGCAACAATATCATTTTTCACTAACAGCAACTAACAAAACTCAAATTGGGATCATTTTCATCTTAAATTGATTATCATAGAAGGCATATCAACGATAACCAATTTAGAATTAAGATGATCCTAGTCTGAGAAAACGTTACCTTATTTTCGTTAATTGCTGTTAGTAAGAAAACGGCACTGTTGCAATTTTTATCACCTTCAGCCAAAAACGACACCGTTTTACTAGCATTTTTCAGCCTCTCCTTGCGTGGAAGAACCTGGACTCTAAAATTAGTTTCTTGCTTATGTGTGAAGTTGTGGTTAAAACTGCTAGATAGATGGCTTGAGGGAGATGGCTGGCGGGGATTCAAATTTGTGAGGCTGCGGCGAAAGTTAAATTTATAGAATGTGAAATTTATATATAAAATAAATCTGAATTATAAGATAATAATTTTGAATAATTTGTTTATTAATAAGTTTGAATTTATAATATCACTAATATATTTCGAGTGCACCATCATTAGATCTTCTCTCTCATCTAACATCACCACAAATCCTTGCCCTTCTAAGATCTTTGCTTATTACATGATCTCTATTTTATTTGACAACTTGGGTAAGGTTTTCAGGTATAAATCTCAAGATTTCAGGTTTTATTCTTTTTGGAGCTAGTCATTCGAACGACATTACATACGGTTGGTAGGACGAATCTTCCAGATCTGGGTGAACTGTAACCCAATGTTAAGAGTGTGGGTTCAAATCTCAGTCTGTGTGTGAGCTTGCGACTTACCGTTACATAATTGAGTGGCCATGCTATATAACTCCACCTAAGTGTGACCTGTCTCGGCTCATTAGGATCTAACCCTGATATCACTCATATGTGGTTAGACTTTATTAATTAGCTTAATTCAAACTTGTATTAAATAAAAATTAAATAAATTTTAATGGTTAGCATTTTATGATGGAATGTCATCAAATTATATTTTAAAATAAAACTATTTTAGAGTACTGCCATTAGCACCCTATCAATTATTTTGAATCTTTCATTTTTTAGCTATTTTTTTATTACAATAATAATCTCAAATGAAATTAATAAAAAGAACATAAAAATTTTTGGGACACCCCATCTCACAATTAAGTCCACACACTCACTACATTATGAGTTAGGGTTTATGAGACCACCTTCCTCCATCACCACCCATCCATCTTTCTCAAATTCCACCTTTAAAACCTACACATCCTCAAAACCTTAAAAACCCTTTGATGTCAATATTCTGGCGGCAACTGTGCCAACCGTTTAATTACATACACTTTTCCGACAATGACAAAGAGTAGAAGCTTTTTCGGCAACCACAACTCCATAAAATAAGAGGAATATAACAATAAAAGCTCATAAGTGGTTTATAACTTTGATGGTGTTCTTAGCTCAAAGGAGATTGACCTTGTAAAGGTAAGTTTCTTTAAAAAAAAATGGCAAAAATAATAAAAACTGTTCATCATTTTTTCGGAACTGAACTTCTAAACATATGACCGAAATTTGATAATACAAGCCCGAACATTATTTATTCATTCAGGAATAAGTAACCGAATATTTCTTATTTGTTTGAGAACAAATAACCAAAGCAGCAAATAAATACATGCAAACAAAGATGATCAGATCACCCTTAGGTGGTCCATCGGGGGTGAAATCCTACACCACTGATATTCATGTGGTAGTGCATGCATGATGTTGGGTTCATCCAACAATAATCACAAGATGATTATTATTTTTATTATGTTTTATTTATTATTTCATATATTAATACTGTATTGATATAATAAACCCTACCATATATGTTTGATATCAATACAATATTGACACATGAAGAATGAAGATTGTTTTGTGTAGGCTTGTGGAGGCTTTGTTTGGATCAACTTTTATAATAGCTTTTTTTAGTTGGTTTTTGAGTTTTTAATAATTTCTTTTTTCAGCTTTCAATAATTATTTTTAAAAAAATGCAAAACAATCCCATAAAAACATACAAAATTGGATGTTAATTAAAAATGCTCATTAAAAAAAAACTAAGAACCAATTAAAAATTGAATAAAGAAATGATCCAAACAAGGAAAATAGAATTAGAAAATAGTAGAAGTGGGCATTTGGGGCCTCAATTTGTAGAGAAAGGAGGAGGATTACAGCTCAAAAGATGCAACATTGAAAACGAAAGCCTTTTTGTTCATTTCAGTCTGTCCAACTTTCTTGTTTTCATAATTCGAAATTGGTCACTAAAAAAAAAATTAATCGAAAAGACACTTATTGATTTGAAAAACACAAAAATTAAATACATAATCAGATATAAAAATATACCTATATTAAATGATAATTTTTTTAATAATAGGTCTTATTAATAAATTTAGTAAAATACTTTTTATTTATATGTGAATTCTGGGTTTTATTTGTATGTTTATAAGCTTATTGTTGATTGTTGGCCCTCTCTTCCCATGTCGGCAGCTCGAAGCCCAAATTAAGGCCGTAGACTGAGGAGTGGAGGCTTTTTGTAAAGAGGGAGAAACGTCCAAAGATATAGTATAAAGAAGAGGGCCTGGGGGATTACAAGATATAAATATAAATTTTGTTACAAAAAAATATTTAGTAATTAATTTCAGCCATCGTGAGAATAATCGTTAAAATATCGTTTTAAAAAGTCATAAAATGTGCTTTCAGAGACAAAATTTTACAATTATTGCTAATAAATACACTTTTACAAACAAAATTACTTGGTCCGAAAATGCTTATTGCTTTAGACAAAACTTTTGGTCACAAAAATTAGTAATTTATCACTAAATGTCTAATTTTGTCGCTGAAAATAAAATAATAATACTTTTGGCGATAAAAATATTTTGTTCTTAAAACTTTAATTTCTTGTAGTGCCCACACTGATGACCCGAATCATACACCTCATAAAGATCATTCATACAAAAAAAATTGTTTCATCGAACTTCTATAAACACAAGAATAAATTCTTTTATAAATTTAAATCATCTATTTTATAAAATGAAATGCGATCTATTCCCATATTTATAATTGTTTGATAAAATTAATTTTGTACATGAATTACTTTTATTGCAAAGCTTGTGAAACAGATGGTTTGAATCATCTATGTGTGCCAGAGTTAAGACCCACAAAAGAAGTGTAGAAAGATCTGAAAAGATAAATTATGAAAGAGAGCTCATCATTAAAAGTGAAAAAATGAAAAACAACAAAAAAAAAAAAACAAAAAACAAAATCAAAAAACAAAAAACAAAAACGAAACAAAGCCTAATGGCAAGCCTATAGTTAGAGCAAACTATAGTTCCAAAAAGTTTCATGGGGTGGTGATTTGGGAGTCTATATAAGCAATTACATACTCATCAGTTTTGTTTACAATGCATTCATTTGGGTACAATGTTTTGAGTCTGTCTTTTCTTTTTTTTTCTTTTTTTCTTTTTTTTTTTTTTGGACTATTTTAGTCTAATTAAAAAAATTGTTTGGAAATAACTTTTAGCATTATTATGATTTTGTGAGAGAAAAAATAAAATAATTATAATTTAGATGTGATGTTTTGTCTTATTATTTTTTAGTCTATGTTGCCTTTTAATAAGCTAAGTCTTCGTTTGGTATTAGCTTTTTTAGCTGATTTTTTTATGTTGGGACTTTTTTAGTCTCGTTTGGTTTGACTTTTTAATTTTTTTTAACTTTTGTGAGAGAAAAAGTATGATTATTATGATTTGGATGTAACATTTTATCTTATTGGCTTAGGTAGTCAATTTTATTTTTTTATGCTTTTTTAACCAAAAATCCAAAAATCTAAAACCAAACAAACCTTAAATTAGTTTCAACCTACTCCCTCAATGAGGCCATGTATCACAATACACGATTAAATACAATGAATTAATAATTAAACTTAAATTATATATAAGCCCTTAAAATAAGAGAGAAACTCCAAACAATCACATCCTCAATTTAGCAAATTACAATTATGCAAGGATTGTTGCAACTATGTTCAAGAGCATATATGGTTTGAAATAATTTTGTCTTGGTAGTGCAAATGGCTAATCTCAACAACCAAAGAAGGTGTGCTTTGAGGTCACAATGGCGTATGCGTGTGGTACACTTCATCAACTGTTTTGAGGATAACAAAGTCTCGAAAATCAATCAATCAGTTTGATTTTTTTTTTTTTTTTTTTAAGTTTTTAATTTCGTGAATTTTAGTAATTTTTTAATTATTTTTTTGGACTTTTAAAATATACTTAATTTAAATGTTCTTAAAAAATAAAATATTTGTGAAGAAATCTAAAAAAATTAATAAACAGAAAAAAATACAAAAATATATAATTTTTTTTGTCTTTAGTGAATTTTTTACAAAAAAAAAAAATCATAAATTTTATACTTTTTAAGTAGATTTTGATTAAATGAATCTAATAAGTAAAAAAAAATGATTAAAAAATTAAAAATATTTACTAAAAACAAAAATAAAATAAAAAAGACAAATTTAAAACTCAAAAAATTATTTTTGAAAATTCCAAACCAAACATAGTGATAATGTTAGAGAAAATCACATTTAAATAAAAATAATTTTAAATGATTACATTTTTATAGAATTTGAAACGTTTTTGTCATGGGTGTAAGTGAAAATTAGGGCATACACAACTTTTATTTGTTTTGATTTACATCCCCATAAAGGTATAATTATTTTGAATTATTATCATTTAATTGCAATTCTCCCATAATGCTATAATGATTTTGGGATAAACTATTAATATAATGATTGGACTTAATTCCAATCAAATCTTATTGAAAATAAGTTCTAGTAAAATCGTCGTTAAAAATAATTTTTTGTAACGATTTTATATATATATATTGCTAAAAATTGACAATTAATGACTTTTTTATCACAGTTTTTCATAAATTGTCGCTAAAACTTATAATTAGTGACTTGTGACAAATTTTTCAAACTGTTGTTCAAAGTTAAAAATTAGTGACGTTTTTGTGACGATTTTTTTTAAACTATCGCTAATACTTATAATTAGTGATATTTTTTTAACAAAATTTTTAAACTGTCACTGAAAATTAACAATTAGTGACGTTTTTTAATAGTGTTTGATGAAAAATATCATTAATTATCATATGACCTATTAGATAATAAGTCCACCTATTAGGACCTACACGTAAATCCTCTTATATTTTGTTTATCATATAAATTGTCACTACTATATTGATTTCAGTCTAATATAGTATAGAATATGATTATTATAAAAAATAAAATAAAATAAAAATCTTGGAAATTAGTTATTTTGTGAATATGTTATTCAACAACAATCATTCAACAGGCCATGTCACTACAAGAATTAACACTTTTAGCAACAAAAAAATTGGTCGCTAAAAGTCTATTTTTGGTCGGCAAAAGTTATCCGCGACCAATTTTTTTGGTCGCTAGTTTGGTCGCCAATTGAGGGTCGCGGAAAGTAATTCGCGACCAAAATTTTCGTTGGTCGGCAAAAGTTATCCGCGACCAATTTTTTTGGTCGCTAGTTTGGTCGCCAATTGAGGGTCGCGGAAAGTAATTCGCGAGCAAAATTTTCGTTGGTCGGGAAAAGTTGCATTTGCCGACTAAATTTTTGGTCGCTAAATATTTATTTACTGCAACTAATCCATTTTGTTGCTAAAACACTTTGGTCGCGAAAAGTCACCTTTTGCCGACCAAATTTCTTAGTCGCCCATTGTCACATTTCACGACCAAAATTAGTTTGGTCGCCAATTGTGACATTTCGCGACTAAAAATTTTAGTCGCCAATTGTGACATTTTGCGACCAAAAATTTTTGTCGCCAATTGTGACATTCTGCGACCAAAATTAGTTTGGTCACCAATTGTCACATTTCGCGACCAAAAATTTCGGTTGCCAATTGTGACATTCTGCGACCAAAATTTGTTGGGTCGCCAATTGTCACATTTCGCGACCAAAAATTTTGGTCGCCAATTGTGACATTTCGCGACCAAAAATTTTGGTCACCAATTGTGACATTCTGCGACCAAAATTAGTTTGGTCGCCAATTGTCACATTCTGCGACCAAAAATTTTGGTTGCCAATTGTGACATTCTACAACCAAAATTAATTTGGTCACCAATTGTCACATTTTGCGACCAACATCCAACAAAATAAACCAGTAATTTATAATAATCCATCCAATTTATTCAATATAATCTGTAATTTGCAAAAATCATTCAAACCAACAAATAAATTGAATCATCAACATTCAACAAAATTTGCTATATATAACAACCATTTCTGAACCTGTTTAATTAAAATCAACAACTATTATAAGTTTACATCCATAAATAATTCCAAACTACATATTTCATCTACCATAAAAATTTAAAACATAACAAATACTTGTTATTATGTTTTAAATTTTTATCCATGTACATCAACCCAAAAATATAACTAGTAGTCTACCAAATATTTTCTATACATATCCATCCAAAAATATAACTAATAATGTATCCAAAAATATAACTACTAGTCTACCCTAATATTTTCCATATACATCTATACAAAAATATAGAATCCTTCCAAAAATGCAAAAAGTGTCAATTTGTCCTGTACAATTTAGCTTTATGCGCGAGTTCATCCATCTGCACCAAAGAAAAAGAGAAATAATGTCAGGTAAAATTAGACAAATAATGAAAAATGTCCATGAAAAGGAAAGGTCACATTAGCAAATTAATATGACTATCATTATCAAATTGTAAATAAAACAATAGCATTCTTATGTCTATAGAATAAATTGGATCAGTCAACATTCCAGATCCAATATAGTGCCACACAGCAGAAACCAACATGGCAACTAAAATTGATCCATATTGTCAATAACTCAATGAACCTTTCATGTGAATTAAATTTCAATCTAGAACCAACCACAGTCAATACCCTAGCTGTGTGTGCTGCTATGTGATAAAACAGCTTTTCAGAAGCCTTTCATGTGATAAACTAGGTTTTGAAACTTTTCCTAAATGTTTCTGTTTTTGTGAATGGAATGACATACTGAGAAGTAATTCAATCCTACCTAGGAGTCTATGTGAAGTTCCATATTTGCTATTCTTCTTCTTTCCATACTCGTCATCATCAGTATGTGTACTTAGCTTGGTTTATTTAATCATTAAAATTTCGAACCTCAAGACTTAAGCATTCACAGGATACTTGGGATTTCAAATTGCTTTCAGACATCATCAGTATTTGAATGTTGTCAGCTATTGTGCTAGATAGTTGAGGTCAGCCTGATTCCTCTTAATTTCCCCCAAAACAAGAGAAAGAACCATCCTTACATGCAAAATATAAGGAAACATTCAACCATACCATAAGTTTATCTCATTTTCTCCAATTTCAATATCATATTTACAATAGATGTCTAGGCATACATTTCGCCTACTTAAATTTCAAGTCAAAGAAAAAAAAAAGGGCTTTTAAGTCCTGAGTTGACTATACATTTCTTTTTATTTTTCCTTTATTTTAATAAGAGGCCACTAGTTTAGTGGTACCCATCTACCCCTCCCAAACCCCCCATCTAATGGGATACTAAACTGGGTATACTTTTTATTTTTCCCTTAATTTGATTTGGGCATCACATCTCTTTTGTCAATTCTTTCATTTGATTGTCTCTTGGTTGATACAACACAATAGGAAGATGAAGACAAAAGAAAATATTATTTTGTGCCCAATTAATAATAAACTGTGGAAGATGGAACTCAACTAATATTAAACCTAACGAAAAATTTCAAAAAATATAGGATATGACAAGTGGAGAACATGCACAAACTATATAGTTGAATATACTTACTACATGGCATAGATAATGGTAAACAATTATTAAATGTCATATACATGACTATTTAATATAATAATAATAAAAATAATAATTTTAAAAGTTCAAAGGAGAAGAAAAAATATATAAACTTATGTTATTTTTCTTTAATAATTTGATTTCAAGCTATTTTATTCAAAATTATAATGTGATTCATGTATGTTGAAGAAATAGACACATATTTCTTAAGTGTAAGAACTATGTCCAAGTAAACAAATTTTAAAGATATGTTTGAACATATGTTCGACAAATGTTGAGAATTGTCCGACGAGTGTCATGCCGTGTTAGAAACCAACATGATACGACACCTTCTTAGAAGTGTTTGTGCTTCTTAGACTATGACTTTTATTAATTTATGTTCTCAACAACGATATTATTTTCCTTGAATAGAACGGTCCATTACATGCCTCACTAGTGAGGTTATGTATATGATGATATGACATCTTCGTCCAACGCATAAAATCTGAGATATATTTAGGGGGGTGTTGGGTTGTGTTTAGTGTTCAAAATTAACACTCTCATTTTAAATTATATTTTTGATAAGTAAAGTCATTTTCTAAATTTACTTTTGCTTCTACAAGAAAGTCATTTTCTAAATGTTAGACATGCTTCTACAAGTGTCCAAGAAGTTGGTGTTTGACACTAACACAACACCTCACTGGAAGTATCTATCACCATTCAAGTGTACATGCTACTTGATCATGACAACCATTGATTTCATAGCCAGCATGAATGACTTCATCTGAATCATAAGGCTATTTTCATAAACATGCTGGCCAGAAATTTGGACATTAGCTATTTCTGTCAGTTATTTCCAATATTGCAGCTGGCACCACTTCAGCTTCCATGACTTCAAGCTTGACTCAGTGAAGGAACAATTAACTCAAGATGAGAGACAAAAACAAGAGTAACTCTATAGGAAAGATAATTTGTGAATATGCAAGCAGCTACAAGTTATCCATAACTCAATAGGTTAAGAGTGAGAAACATAAAAAGTGTACCAGCTCTTGCAATGTTCTCCTTCAGCACAAAGAATCCACCAGGCTTCAGACCACCCTAGAAGTGAAAACATAGTCCATCAAAATTAGAATTCACCACATAGAAATGTTCTTTAAAATCATTCAACACAACAACAAAAAAATAAAATAAATAAAAAATAAAAATAAATAAAATCCCACGTGTTGAATAAAATCATCCTACAAGGAAACTACGTGAACTTGATACAGATAAGATTGTCCATTGCCACGATGTACATAGTTTCTTTAAGACATTTTTTCTATCATATGCAGCACTTTTAGAATCATATGCAGCCCACAATAACGGATCTATTGACAATGCCTGCTTAAAATGATGAATAGCACTTTTCCTTCTATCAGTGTACCTGAAACCAAATTAATACCAATAAATGACACAAAACTTGTTGAATGTATTGATTAAAACATAATTTAGAATCAAAGGCACAGCATGTCAAAAAAAAAGAAGCATTTCTTTCAGAAGCATGCTGGTTTTGAATTCAATGTTACTATCCATTCAATAAGCAGCAGTTATTTCAGAAATTCATATCTAATATCCATTCATAAAGCATAAGAAAAAGAAAAACCCAGAAGAAAATTTTTCTTATTGGATTAATTTTATTGTTCATAAAATTAAGACCCATTTGACATTGTCCAATAAACTGTTAATAATCTAGATATGCACAAAATAATGGGAATAGAAATCAAGACCAAGTAACAAGCCTCACTTCCCTAAAAATCCAGCCAGCTAAGAAACATAGAAGAGAGTAAAATGTTGTTTGATATTTTTGCTTTCTACACTAAACCAAACATGATCATTTCATTTTCCAAACGTTTTAAGTTTTACTCAATATTTAACAATCAATTTATGTTTTTTCTGGACGATGAGGGCATCTTCAATGCGTGAATGGACCACACCACCTGTTTTTCCCCTTTTGGTCATAATTAATCACTAGCACGATCAAAAACAGTTTTAATTATCCATACGTAACTCAACACAGTAATATTGCGATATTATCTCAAAAACAAAACCGTTGCAAGTATACTATATCATTGAAAGGCAGCGAAAGGGCAGAGCGCTACCCATGTACACGCAATCTAGACAAAGCTTATTATAGGGCTTGTTTGGTGCAGCTTCTAGCAACCCGAAAGTTGATAATCAAAAAACAAAAACTAAAAGCACCTCACCCGTGCTTCCCATCAGCTTTTTTTTTAACTTATTTAAGTTATTTCTACCTCATAAATTGTAAGCAGAAGTTGCACCAAACAAAACATAAATTTTTTAAAAAACAAAATAAAAAATCAGCCCCATAAGCTACACCAAACAGCTAGATAAACTAAGCCCCTATGTAACTGATATAAGAAACTAATTCCTCTACACCATATACAAGAGAAAAGACTCGAGAGATGGATTCACCCCTCTCCATCACCCCAACCATGAAACAAACTCAAAAAATAACTTTCCAGCTTATGAGTCACATCAAATGAGTTTCAGTATATTTCCCCAACTACACCACTTCAAACAATCAAAAGCAACCCCAAATGTTGCAAGTGTGTGCTCTACACAAACAATTGACTTCAAAACTCTCCTCAAGGTTCATCCCAACAAGATGCATACAACCCTTGGCCTCTGTTGTGAAAATGACAATACTCTTGAGGCAATGTCCTGCAGAATATGGGTATACAATTACCTAATTTACCTCACAGCCAATATCCATAAGTATTCGGGTAATAACAAAAACCACATGAATTACAAGCTTCTACTAAATCCTAGAAAACAACCAATTCAGTCTAGTTAAATGTAGTACTTTTTACATAAATAAAGGTTATGAATGCATACAACATCGACCTCTTAAGTCCAAGGAAAGGTAAACAATAACATAGTCAAATCAAGCTTCCAAAATACTATATATAGGTAGTGCGTAAAAATTGCCAGGTGGGATATAGCATACCTCTCTTATTTTAACATGGAGGACATGTGGTGCAAAAGCCAATCCTGCTAAACTGTTCATCCATTCACCTGGCAGAAAACCATCGATTACTTGGAAGCAACTTCAATTTCTCCAACAACCAAAAAAGTAAGGAGGATAGAAACCAACATCCACACAACCTAAATTGCATGTCAAACAGGTCAAATATGCCAAAATTAACAAACTCTGCTACTTTGAACAAGTTAGCGTTACACTTAAAACAGAGAATGTGGATATCCCGCATTCTTGTTTCTGAATTCTGGCATCCCCAACCCCAAGATTCAAATAAGAGAGCGTGTTAGGAACAGTTTCACAATTTAAGGCAAAGTTGACTCTGGAAGTCAAGGCCTTTTGCGCATTGTAAACGACCTCAAAGTTCACAACTTCGCAACACCATATAAATTTTAAAGGCGAAAGGCAATCCACAACATTAAGAATTTTTTAGGCAGTTGAATACTCAAAACTGTTCGGTGCAGTTCTTGAAATTCACTGTGCAAACACTGCACAAGGAAAGCATATTATCACTTTCTGGTGATAAAACAGGCACACTAAAACTGTTAGAAGTAAAATTGAACGCATTTTTGCAATTGACATTTGCCACAGAAATCCACAACAAATTTCAGAAGTGCATCGCTTTTAACTACCTTTTTCTCTAAGTTCATGTCACTAAAATTGTCTATTGTTGAGGGCCATTAATCCACTTTTGCCTTAAAATCATTCCATTCCTAATTTGGCCTACTATTTTCAGTACTTCCGAAGCAACGCCACTTGAAGTGGCTCACGTGTAACTACAAGTTTGACCACATACAAAGCCAACTTACCAGAAGAAAAAGAAACTTAAACCACTGTTAATGAAAACCTAAGGTAAACATCTATGTATGGAAGCAGATATCCATATCAAACACCATAGGTTTGTATCAACAATCAAAACCCATATCTGTGATTATAAACCATAGCAAAAAAATTTAGTTTATGATTAATCCTTTTTCTTCACCAAGTTATATACATAACAGGGAGAGAAAGTTCATATGGTACAGCCAAGAACAATGATATAGGTTATATAATTATATACATAACAGTGTGTTGCGGGAAGTTATATAAACATATACATACATACATACATACATACATATATATAGGTTCTATTAGTCAGGGTCATTTTTAGTTAATTTCAAAATTTATAAGACATGGCCAATAATATGGTTCTATGAATCTTAGGGTCATTAATATGGTTCTACGACCTCAAAGTTAAGTTGTTCACAAGACAACTGCTTAGATTAATTATTGACTCTGATTGTTAGGAAACCAACACCATTTGGGAAAATTAAGGTTAACATGTTATAAAAGTGATAATTTTGATTACAGGTATTCAGGAGGTGAGCATTTATACCTATAGGAGCCAGCATCTCTGTTGTATTCACATAAGATGAACTCCTTTCCACAATCCATATCACACAATACCTGTCCTTGCCAGTTTGAAAGAAACTTTCCCAGTTTACGCACACAAATCGCAAGAAAACAAAAAAACCGAATCGAAGTAAAAAACAAAGAAATGACATGAGAAATGAGGACCTGAAGAGGCTGATCGACTTGGGAAAGGAGATGAGATGAGTGGTCAGGCAAGAGGCTGAGGATAGCAGAGAGAGCAGTCTCCGTGTGCTTCGGAGGAATTCTTCTCAACACAGATCAACTAGATTCAGAGAGAGAGAGAGAAACCCTAACCCTAGAGGGGCTCTGTGGGTGGTGGGTTTCTCTCTGATAACAGCGGTGGAAGGAGGGAGGAGGGGACGGAAGCCTTGGGCTGTGCAAACCTGAAAGGAAATGAAAAGGGGAGGGGGGGAGGAAGACAGGGAAAAAAGGGGGGAAGTTTGGGTGGGCGGGCGGGCGGGTAGTGAAAAAGGGGGGGGAAATTTTTTCATTTTTATTTTTATGAATTTTTTTTTCCTATTTGGTAGAAGTAAGAGTAATTTTTTAATGAACAATATTTTTTATTAAAATAAAATAAATTTTTTATGATCAATGAAAAATATTTTTTTGTGGCCCCTTTTTTTTTTTTGTTACTAAAAATCATTTTTTTTTTTGTCGTCAAAGATAAAAAATAAATTTTTATTTTTCATTCAGTGACTAAATTATTTTAGTCGCCAAAACTATCTATACTGCGACTATCTAGAGGGAGCGGCAGTAGTGGTGAAGGTGGTGGATAAGAGGTGATGGTGGTGGTGGTGGTGGTGGCAAAGGAGATTAGTGGTGAAGTTGTGGTGGTGGTGGTGGTGGCAAAGGAGATGAGTGGTGAAGTTGTGGTAGTGGTAGAAGAGATGGAGTGGCGTTGGCAGAGGAGAGGTAATAGTAGTAGTAGTGGTGGTAGTGGTAGTGGAGTGGTGACGACGGTGGTAGTAATAGTAGTCGTAGAGGTGGAGTGGCAACAATAGTATAATGCTGGTAATGGAATGACATTTGCGGTAATAGTGAATGTGGTAGAGGAGATAAGTGATGAGAGAGAGATGAGTGAGAGACAAATAGAGAAGAGAGAGACAGAGACAGAGACAGAGACAAACAGAGATGAGAGAAGAGAAATAAGCGAGAGACAGAGAGAAAAGAGATGAGAGAAGAAATAGATAAATGAGAGACACACAGAGAGAGACAGACAGAGAAGAGTGATGAGTAAGAGAGAGAAAGAGAAGAGAGAGAGGAAAATGAAAAAATGAGAGAGACAGACAGACAGAGAAGAGTGATGAGTGAGAGAGACAGAGACAGAGAAAAACACAGAGACACGGAAAGAAAGAGAGAGACAGACAGACAGACAAATAGAGAAGAGTGATGAGTGAGAGAGAGAGAAAGAGAAGAGAGATAGAGAAAAAGAGAAAGAGAGAGAGACATAGATAAAGAAAGAGACATAGATAGAGAAAGAGAGAGAGAAGAGTGATGAGTGAAAGAGAGACAGAGAGATAGACAGATAGAGAGAGAGACACAGAGAGAAAAGATATAGAGACATAGAGAGAGAGAAACAAGAGATGTGTGAGAGATAGACAAAGAGAGAGAGAAAGAGAATGAAAAGAGATGATTGAGAAAAAGACATAGAAAAAGAGAAAGATAGAGAGAGAAGAAATATGAGTAGGAAAGACAGAGAGAGAGAGATAGAGAGAAGAGAGATGAATGAGAGAGATAGAGAAAGAAAAAAGATGAGAGAGATAGAGAGAAGAGAGATGAGCAAGAGACAAAGAGAAAAAAAGACAAAGACAGAGACAAAGGCAGACAGATAGAGAAGAGCGATGAGTGAGAGAGAGAAAAAGAAGAGAGAGAAAGAGAGAGAGAGAGACAAAGAGAGAAAGAGATAGAGAGTGAGAGTCAGGAAAAGAGACAGAGAGAGAGGAGAGATGAACGAGATAGACAGAGAGAAGAGAGATGAGCGAGAGAGACATAGAGAGAAGAGAGATGTACGAGAGAGACAGAGAGAGAGATAAAAATAAGAGAGATGAGCAATAGAGACAGAGAGAAAAGAGATATGAGAGAGAGCGAGAGAAGAGAGATGAGCAAGAGAGATAGAGACAAGAGAGCTGAACAAAAGAGACAAAGAAAGAAAAGAGATGAGAGAACAGATTAGATGAGTGAGAGACACAGAAAGAGAGAGAGACAGACAGATAGACAGACAGACAGAGAGAAAAGAGTAATGAGTAAGAGAGAGAAAGAGAATAGAGAGAGGAAGATGAAAAAATGGGTGAAAAGAGACAGACAAAGAGAGAGAGAGAAAAAGAGCGAAAAGAGATAAATGAGAGAGATACATGGAGAGATGAGCGAGAGAAATAAAGAGAAGAGAGACAGAGAGAGATAGAGAAAAGAGAGATGAGCGAGAGACACAGAGAGAGAGACAGAAAGACAGAGAAGAGTGATGAGTGAGAGAGAGAAAAAGAAGAGAGACAGAGACAAAAATAGAGACATAGAGAGAGACAAACAGATAGAGAAGAGTGATGAGTGAGAGAGAGAGAAAAGAAGAGAGACAGAGACTAAAGTATTTTAGCGACTAAAATATTTTAGTTGCCAAAACTATACATACTGCGACCAAAATAATTTTTCGTCGTTAAAATTAAGGTTTTGCCGACCAAACTTTTGGTCGCGAAAGATAAAAAATAATTTTTTATTTTTCTTTCAGCGACAAAAGTATTTTAGTTGCCAAAACTATACATACCGCGACAAAAATAATTTTTCGTCGCTAAAATTAAGGTTTTGCCGACCAAACTTTTGGTCGCGAAAGATAAAAAATAATTTTTTATTTTTCTTTCAGCGACAAAAGTATTTTAGTTGCCAAAACTATACATACCGCGACCAAAATAATTTTTAGTCGCTAAAATTAAGGTTTTGCCGACCAAACTTTTGGTCGCGAAAAATAAAAATAATTTTTTATTTTTCTTTTAGCGACAAAAGTATTTTAGTTGCCAAAACTATATATACCGCGACCAAAATAATTTTTAGTCGCTGAAATTAAGGTTTTGCCGACCAAACTTTTGGTCGCGAAAGATAAAAAATAATTTTTTCTTTTTCTTTCTGCAACTAAAGTATTTTAGTTGCCAAAACTATATATACCGCGACCAAAATAATTTTTAGTCGCTAAAATTAAGGTTTTGCCCACCAAGTTTTTGGTCGCGAAAGATAAATTTTTTTTTTTATTTTTCTTTTAGCGACTAAAGTATTTTAGTTGCCAAAACTATATATACCGCGACCAAAATAATTTTTAGTCGCTAAAATTAAGGTTTTGCCCACCAAATTTTTGGTCGCGAAAGATAAATTTTTTTTTTTTATTTTTCTTTTAGCGACTAAAGTATTTTAGTTGCCAAAACTATATATACCGCGACCAAAATAATTTTTAGTCGCTAAAATTAAGGTTTTGCCGACCAAACTTTTGGTCGCGAAAGATAAAAAATAATTTTTTATTTTTCTTTTAGCGACTAAAATATTTTAGTTGCCAAAACTGTATATACCGCGACCAAAATAATTTTTAGTCGCTAAAATTAAGGTTTTGCCGACCAAACTTTTGGTCGCGAAAGATAAAAAATATTTTTTTATTTTTCTTTTAGCGACTAAAATTTTTAGTTGCCAAAACTATATATACCGCGACCAAAATAATTTTTAGTCGCTAAAATTAAGGTTTTGCCGACCAAACTTTTGGTCGCGAAAGATAAAAAATATTTTTTTATTTTTCTTTTAGCGACTAAAATTTTTAGTTGCCAAAACTATATATACCGCGACCAAAATAATTTTTAGTCGCTAAAATTAAGGTTTTGCCGACCAAACTTTTGGTCGCGAAAGATAAAAAATATTTTTTTATTTTTCTTTTAGCGACTAAAATATTTTTGTTGCTAAAACTATATATACCGCGACCAAAATAATTTTTAGTCGCTGAAATTAAAGTTTTGCCGACCAAACTTTTGGTCGCAAAAGATAAAAAAATAAATTTTTATTTTTCTTTCAGCGACTAAATTATTTTGGTTGCCAAAACTATATATACAGCGACAAAAATATTTTTTTAGTCGCCAATTGTGGCAAATTTAGCGACTAAATTTTTTTTAGTCGCCAATTGTGATATTTTTAGCGACTAAATTTTTTTTTAGTCGCCAAAAATTAATATACCCCGACTAAAAAAAATTAGTAGGTAAATATTGTACTTTTACCGACTAACATAATTTTTGGTCGCCAATTCCACAACTTTTGGCAACCAAAATATTTTTAGTCGGTAAAAGTGATCGCCAATTGTGTATTTTCTTGTAGTGTGTCTATGTTGTGGATTCTCCATCTTCTTGGAAAGGAACCCTATATTGATCCATCAATTGTGTAGTTGTACCCAATAATGGGCATGTATGATTTTACTCATTTAATTATGTGGGGAAAAATTTTCTTCAAGTTTTGTTAGGATTTTTTCACGATCTATTTTGTCATCTCTTTAAAATTAATTGATATTAAAGGAGGGTTTCGACTTTAATTTTATATCTCTGAGCCCTTAAAGCCCTTGCACAGGTCTTCCACTGGAAGGATTGAATTGCTTAATTTCATACCCTAACAAATTTGGTTAGATTTAAATGTTGGAGTTGTAAAATACAACCATATGTTTTTCAATTAATTTAAATTTAAACATATATTTTCATATTGAAGGAATGAGGTCGTTATTAATCAGTTGAAAAAAAAAAAGGTCATTATTAATTTCTTTGTGATGGTTGATATAATTTTCAAAGAGCCATAATAAGAATAAGGAAAATGTTATACAAACAAAAAAAAAAATTATAAACTTTTTTTACAAACCGATGTGGCATGGAGTGATGCAACTTTGAAATGTGCAATGAGGCCCAACTTATAAATATTCTAGGTGAGACATCAATTTGCAACGAAAGTTTGTTTAAGTTTGTATAACACTACTCTAAAAATAAATTTTAAAAAGCAGTTTATTAGGAATTTGGCTAACAAACTATAACCCTATTCATTGCCATTGATTATTCTTTTTGAGACCATTACAAAAATCATCATACATACTTGCTAACTTAAGAGACGTACATATTGGGGACCGATCGAAACTCTGTCATCTATACTATATATTAAATAAAATGGGGTTTTTAACCTCCAAGATCTGTGAGAGTTTCAATATCTCAATCTGAATTTTCTAAATTTTTTATTAAAAAAAAAAAACTCAGCATTTATTTATTTGGTCAAAATTTCCTGATCAGCATTTATTAATTTTTTCAATCCACATGTCTTTCCACATACCTACATTTATTGATATAATCCCCTGATCAGCATTTAAAATCCCCTCATACAAATAATTATAGATACAATCCGTATATAGTTACTGCAGTACCCTTTTTAATTTCTCCCATACACTATAGTTAGTGATAAGATTATTAAATTATTTTTATCAAAATTCTTAAAAAATTTAATTTATATATTAAAAAAAATCTAAAACAAATATAAATATTTATAATTATCTCGTATATAACACGGGTGATAAGCTAATAATCAATAAAGTAGGAGGGCTTAACCATCCAACATTAATTGCGACTCACTACTAAACAATAAATTTTCAATGCAATCATCACATAGTGCGACGATTGGTCCCTCTCAACCTAACAAGGAGGACCCTTGTTCATTTGTTGCGTTGACAATATTCATGTTTTATTTTTTTATTTCAGCTAATTATCTTCATGTTTTGAAGTCTCATGAGTCATGATGTGTATATATTTCAATGCAAAGATAAATCCTCCTAACAGCATCTCCATTAAAATAGTTAAATTTTAATTAAAAATTTATTTTTTTATTTTAGCTAATTATTTTTTTAAATATACTCTCCAATAAACTTTTTGTTTTTTATTTTATTTATTGAGTCATCTTTTCCTAACTACATATAAGTAGTGGTTTGCTATTCAACTAAAATAATTAGGTAATAATTGAGTTTGATGGAGTATGTTTTTATAATTTTGTACTATAAAATAGTCAAGAGAAAGCACTTACGAGCTTCATAATGATGCTCTAATAGGGCAATCCATTGCTGCTAAATGCTAATGGATTTTAAAAAAAAAAAAAAAAAGGAAAAGAAAATTTGTACTCTGATGAGAATAACTTGTATATGATAACAATGAAAAAAAATTTAGATATGGAATTTTTATTTTTATTTTTTTTGCTATTTTATAGTCAAAAATCTAAAATCTTTGAAATATTAATTTGTGATTATGTATGAATTTCAACCAATAAATAGCAATCACAATCAAACAATCAAAGATAAATCGACACAATGATTTTACGTGGAAAAATCACAATTGGAGCGCCTCCAATTGTGATAAAAAACCATGGGCAAAAGCCACAAAACAATCTACTAAGAAGACACAAAGGAACTACACAAGTGTATTCTCAATTACCCAGTAAATCCACGCCCAAATCGAACAGACCCCTATGTGCCTCTTCCAGCATCGTCTTCACATCGGAATTGTCTTGCCCAACGTTAAATCTACAATGCCGATGTCGAATCCATGACGATGAGCCACTCCGGAATCCACCAAAGCCTCAGGCCCAAATTTCACGAAATCTACCGAAGAACAACTCTTTTTTTTAATAAAACAAAATAAATAAACCCTTTGATATAATTCACTCAATTCATGATATAAACTCTTACAGATATCAAAGGAAACAAACAAAGAAACTCCAGAAGAAAATCCTAATACTCAAAAAAAAGATCTGGAAACCGTACTCTAGAAACTGAATTAATCGCAGATTTATAGAAAACAAAATCACAATCTTCACTCGAGCGCAGGAATGGCCGCTCGAGTGGAAAAATACAACTCCCAATACTTTTGCAGGCGAGTGAAACTTCTGAAAGAATTGCATCCCCACCATGGGGCGCTGCCTCCTGGACCTCCGCAAACTGACCGTACAGCTCGATTCCCGACATAGTCAGCGAAGTGGCAAACATAATAGGATTAAAATCACAAACACTGCTACATAGGCACAATTTGGGTTGGATTCGTATCTAAATACTCATAGCTTCACTGAAATAAAAGATCAAATGAAATTACAACTAAAAGGAGTTTTGTTAAACGGGATTGCCAATAACAAAAACCTAACATATAGTTTTAATACCTCAACTGAAAATGTGGTTGAATTTCGTATATATTGGTGAAATTCAAGAACACTTGAGAACTTTATGTGTTAAAAAATATGGTGATTATCAAGGAGACAAACCACCAAAGTAACTAAATAGAGAAAATTGTTGAAAAGTCTAATCTAGTAATTACATAAGATATTAGATCCAGAGTTATCCAAAAAAAAAAAAATAAGGTATTAGATTTAGTGAATATTTTTTGTTAGTGAGAGGTCCATCATTTATAAAATAGTTTGGTGAGAAGTCATTTTGTTATTTTAGAGCACATTTTATTTTCAATTTTATCCCTTAATCTATTTGTTGAATTTTTTTTATTATCTGTTCAAATATTTTTTTATCTGTTCAAAATTTTCCCTTATTTGTTCAAATTTTATTATTTGTTCAATTTTTCGATTATCTATTTAAATCTATCTGTCCAAATTTTATTATCTGTTCAATTTTTTTCCTAAATTCTATTTGTCAAAATTTTATCTATTAAAATTTTTTTTATCTGTTGAAATACCAAGCCTTTTTTTCCTAAATTCTTTTTGTTAAAATTCTATCCGTTTAAATTTTTTATATTCTTCTATCTGTTAAAATACCAAGCCAAACAAGAAATGATTTGTTGAAATGGTGATGATCTGTTAAACCAATCTAACACAACTGTTGAAATATTTGAGAGTTGTGACAGTGGTGATATCCATGGATACATCACAAAGTTTTAAAACAACAATAACGACAAAGAAAATATGATCTGAAATGGTTATAAAGGGGCATGAAAGTTGTAACAGTGGTGATATCCATGGATATATCATAAAGTTTCAAAATATCTGGTCTAATCTTAAAATTGCTCAGATCTAAAAAGAGAAAGTAGAGAGAGAGAGAGATTGGTGTTCATTTCAAGTCCTTCGCCACACCTAGTTCATCGCCGTCGCTGGTATATCTAAAATTTTCAACGTCGCGAAGATCCTCATCGTCCCGTCCAAGATCTGGTCGGATCTAAGCAATATGGAGTTGATGATGGGAGGTTCTGTACAAAACAGATCATCGTCCAAACTCTTCGTCGCCAGACTACGGTGGTGATCTTTGATCTTTAACATCAGTATCACTGCGACTTCCTAGAAAAAATCGACTCCCCTCTATATAACCCTAACCCTAGCCCTCATCTCGGTCTCTTTCCATTCAAATCCACCACTACTTACTACCATTCTCAGTAATCCTTACTCTGATCAACATCATCACTGCCTCGTCACTCATTCGAGCTCGATCCGATTATTCTATGTGTTGTTCATGCTTTGTGAAGCAAAAATGAAGATTTTGAAGTGAGGTAGATGTCACGGCCAGAGCAGAGAGGGAGATGGCTGATCTCGAGGGTAGCAATGCAGAGAGAGAAAGAGAGAGAGGGAGAGAGAGAGAGAGAGAGAGAGTGTGTGTGTGTGTGTGTGTGTGTGTGGAGTCGATGATAACGGAGGTGGTGGAGTCGACAATATAGATGTAAACGGTTCGGTTAGGTCGGTGTTGAGAATATATTTAGCATTGAACCGATCTTTTCAATTTTTATGATTGAGAAACCGATACAAACCATATGTTATGGTTTATGTTTTATCGGTTTTATGTAGAAGAGAAATTTACATGAAGTTTTAAAAAGTTTTATAGTAGATTATAGAATTTAACATTGAAAATAAATGAAGAAAATATATGAAAATTGCTCTATAAATATTTTTCTCCCTAATTTTTATCACAAAAGTGTATTGTATTAGTTACTTCTCGTATAATGTTCAAGAAATTATAATATAAAAATATTTAAATATAATATTTGGTCAGTTCGGTTTGTATCGGTATAAAAAATTTCAAAACCAAAACAGACCTATGTTATGAAGAACAAGCCGAAAACTAATATTTCGGTTGGTTTTTATCGATTAGCTTAGTTTTATCAGTTTTTCTTACATCTCTAGTCAGCGGTGAAGATGAAAAGAAGAGAGAAAGGAAAGAGGAGGAGAGAGACGGTTTGGTTTGGAAATATATATATATATATATATGTAAAATAGATGGATATTTTGGTCATTTCGTCTACTTATGTCCTTATGGACAAAATATTTTAGAGTGTGGACTCTTGATCAAACAAAATTCAAATTTGGATTTATGGACCGATTACCCAATTAAATAATGGGCTTTTTTATTGATAAATCTTATTTAGAGGTGTTCTAACTCAATAAGTCCACCAAGGAAAATTATAACCTAGTTAGTCCCATGTATTTATGCTTTTATCCATGAGATCCTTTTTTCCTGATTTATATTGCTTGTTAAGCTATTATACCCTTATGTCTATTGTTGATATGTATTACATAGAAAAATGATATATACATTTCCTTTTTGTTACTACCTCTATTTTGGTAGTTACCATTATTCACATTTTTTTTTTTTTGGATCAGTTTCTTCACATTTGTGATATTGTTTCATTATGCTAGGGTTTCAAAACTCTTTTATTTGATAGGGTTTAGAAACTCTAGTTTACACATGATAGTGAAATAATATTATGTTCTTGCACTGTTGCGGTAAAACTTTGTGTTCCTTCATTGTCACTTTGTGTTTGAAGTTCTGTACTCGTCCATTGTTGCTCTGTGTTCAAAACACTATGTTTCTCTAATATTGTAAGTCGATACTCTATTTATGTCTAATCAATTTTGTTACAAACATATTCTTCAAAGGTGAGTTTGGTTTGATTTGGATTGGTGAAATGGTGAAATTGCATATATTGTTAATAATAGTGATAATGATAAAGATGATGATGAAGATGAGGATGTGAGTGATATTTTTTTATTTTTATAGTGATTGAGTTTTTTTTTGAATTTCTAATTTTATTATTGCCATTGTTTCTATTTTTTTTTTCAATCAGTGTGAATGTTCATATTTTACATTGTTTAAAAGTCTATTGGTTATTTGTTACTATACTTGTTATTTGAATAATAATTTTTTGTTATCATTAAACAATTGAAATAGTCATTTTTTTTTTCTTTCAGTTTTGTTTCATGTTGCAATGTGAATGTTCATATTGGTATGAATTTAGTTTTTCTAAGGTTAGTTGTATGTTAATTGTAAATTGTAAACATTCACATTGTATTTTGGTATGAGTTTTTTTGTTGTTTTTTTTTTTTAATTTTTTCGAAAGTTAGTTATATTTTGTTATTTTTTTTACAATGCTTGTTTGTTGAACAATCTTTTTTGTTACTATTGAACAATTGAAATAGTTGATTTTTACTTTTTTCAATTTTATTTTATGTTTTCACATTGCAATGTAAATGTTATGGGTGCAACTTGGATGGGCTTAACCCGAGCAACCCGAACCTAGCCCGAATTTTTTTAGGGCTTGGACAAGATATTTTCAAATTTGGTACGGGTTTGAGCAAAAATTCATAAGCTCGAATTAAATTTTGGCGGGCTTGGGCAAATATGTCAAACAACTTGAGCAACCTGAAACCCGAATTTAAATATATAAATATATAAAAATATTAAATATACATATAAATTATTAGTCATTACATGATATTAAAGTAATTTAGATTATTAAATCATATTGAATATATATTATATATACAAATAACATAAAATCTTACTTTTTTTTATTATTTTCACTCATAAATTGTAAAGACTACTATAGCGGCATCTCTCTTATATTATATAAATTATTTTTTTGATGGTATTAATGATTTTCTTAAAAAATATATATAAATAGAGTCAAATTTTAATAATTTAAAATGTAGCTACCAAAAAAAAAATTTGAAATTCATTTATAACTCGGCTCGGGCTTAGGCAAGCAATCTCGGGTTACAATTCGGGCTTGGGCGGGCCTGGACAGATCTCAGCACAACTTGGGTTAGGTTTGAACAACCTCCCAACCCAACCGAATCCGCCCGAGTTGCAGCCCTAGTGAATGTTCACATTGGTATGAGATTTTTTTATTTTATTTTAAAAACTAGTTGTATATTAATTGTAAATTGTGAACATTCACATTATATTTTAGTATAAGTTTTGTTTTTTCGAAAGTTAATTTTATATTTATTATTTTTGTTACTATACTTGTTAGTTGAACAATAATTTTTGTTACCATTGAACAACTGAAATATTCGATTTTCACTTTTTTCAATTTTGTTTTATATTTTCACGTTGTAATGTAAATATTTATATTGGTATGAATTATTTTTTTAAGGCTAGTTGTATGTTAATTATAAATTGTGAACATTCACATATTATTTTGGTATGAATTTTATTTTTTCGAAGGTTATTTGTATGTTTGTTGTTTATTGTGAACGAACATATTGTACTTTAGTATTTGTTTTGTTTTTTTAAAAGTTAGTTGTATGTTTGTTGTTCACTGCGAACATTCACATTTGTTGGCTTTTTGGCTTTCGAAGGTTATTATTGTAATTGTGAGCGTACCAGCAAGGATCAATTAGTCCTTACAGAAAATTAATTGCCAACCAATTATCAGACGATTGTGTTTTAGTTCTTTCAGCCGCAATGAAGAGGACTTTTACTGGTGGCTTGACTTAGGAGAATTAAACAAATAACAATGAATTGAAGAACAGTCGAAATATTTCATTAAGATGAAAAGACTTACAATGATCCAAACTCAGCCTCGTAGAGGTTTACAGCAAATCTACTTGGAACTACTTCTATGAAACGAAGTGCAATGCAGAAATCTTAAAGTACAGTAATGTAAAGAACTGTAAATGTAAAAAACTGTAAATGTAAAGCTGGAAGGAAAATAAGTATAAAGGACTGGTTTTTTGGATCTGAGTCCGGGGGCTTTTTCTAGGGCCTTCTCTACTATTTATACTACTCAAGGATGACTATCGAATTGCATTTCTAACCGTCGAACTGCTCCTCCATGATCGTCGATCATGTTGCCCCAATATTAGCTCCATTATGCCATTACTTGCAATTAGGCTTCCCTCCTAAATTTGAATCTGAAATGTGAGTAACCGTTGAAGCCACGTCACTTTGTATCTCTTTGTTGATCCGCTGCTACTCAGATTTCGTAATAACCAATACTAGCTGCCACGTGTATGATCAGGATTGAGGACCTGAATAGTCTTCCTATATTACCCTTATTTCGCCACGCGTCGGATTGTAATTGGCTTGTACAAAATATGTAGCCAACATTACCCCCCGCACTAATATACCCAATACTTGGTGATATTAGTGGATCAAAGTCTTTTCCCACGTCTTAGAACGTGCATGGTTTCCAACAATGCAACTGTCATTCATCATCTGCATTAAACTCCCCTTCAATCTTTTGAACACTTCCACCACCTTAGTATTCGAACGGACTGGTACACCTTTTATGGCCGAATCAATTTTCCCCTTCATTGATCAAGCACACAAAGAGTCATATGATGATGCTGTTCCTCCTCGAAAGAACCTTCATGCATTAATTAGCCACATTTACCCATCCTTCTATATTCAGGTTATGGATGCCTTTGCAGATTATCGGCCCTTGGATTTCGAACACATTGCCTTTAATCCCTCGATTCAAAAACTTACAAATATGGACATGGGAAGGTCTTCTTCTGACTCATCCTCAGACTACGAACAAACTGCTCTCAATCTTTTGATCCAGAAAGTTACAAATATGGACATGGGAAGTTTTCCTTCACAACCCTCTGTATGGGATAAGGCTGCAACTTCTTCCTCTTCTGGGGCTTCTGACTGGACCAACTGGTCAAAACCTGAGGACTGTGATTTAAGGGAGCGAATCAACCATCACTTTGTTGAGTTTACTGACCCTTTAGAATTCCCTTTCTATGCGCGAAGCTCGGTGGTCTATCCTTACGTGCCCATTGACCACCGACGCAGTTTGGAGGAGAATCTGCTTGTGGCATAGTATACATCCTCCATGCCTACAAAGACAGTGCATGTCGCCCCATGTCCAGAAAAGGCACAAGGGTACAATCCATCATTCTTAGCCTAAAAAGCGAAGATTTGTTCCTCTGACTGGCTCGGTTATATCAATGCCCTTATTCCTTCTGCCCTTGCTCCACCTCCTGAGATAGAAGCATCCACACCTTCTCTTCCGCCAAATCCTTGCTGGATAGAGAAACTGAGGCTTGCCCTCTCCGCGGATAAGGTCTTTCCACCTTACAAACCTCCACCTTCCCCTACTCTGGCCAAGTGGAAACAAGCTCAACTTCTGCTCGCGGCTTTTTCCCACTTGCCCTTCAATGTTCTTGAGGACGAAGTCCCTCTTAAGAACCTTCGATGGGCTTGTGATATTTTGACTCGGGGTCACGTCCTCAAACCCCTTGCCCAAGCGGAGCTTCACATGTTTTTGGACCAACTTTCATTGCTTCTCCACTGGCATCGGACCTCTATGACCACCACACAATCTTTAGACCAACTTTCGTCCCTTCGAATTCATGCCCAATACGAAGCAAAAAACTTTATTGAAGAATTCGATGATTTCAAGAATAAAGATTCTGCGTACTGGGGTGACTTGGATATAGACGAATTGGAACAAGGATTGAGATAAACAGCTTTCGAAATAAAGGCTGAAGAGCTCTTTTATGAAGTGAGAGCACATCAACTCATGCAGCCAATGTTAGAAGAAATAGAGGACAGAATAAATAAAGAACAGAAATTCATTGATCATAGTTGGACTAAATTTCATGATCTTGTTATTTATTCCATTCCCTGTTTTTATGAGCTTGAGTTTGTACCCAAATAAGGACTTCGAACTGAACAATCTTTTCCTTCGAACCTAGATTCAATCGTTTTAAATGAATATTAACAAAAACAACCATGAACTTTTCCAATTTATGGAATGCAGTTGATAGTTTTTTATGTTTTCCATTCAGGATCCATACTTTGAATATAACAACCTTACTCTTCAAAACTTGTTTCAATAATAACCAACATATGGTCAATGTCTTAGTACGATCAATCAGTTTTAAATTGATCTTTTTGTCTTGAACAACAGTCCATACTTTCAAAAATATGGAAGCTCCTTTTGAGGGCTGCACTGTTTTTGGCTTGAAAAGACAACTTTTTCCTGAAAATATATAAACCAATTATTGGTTTTGATGTTTCGAATGCCAATTTCCATTCTTAAGGGATTTCCAGTTTTGCTTCAAAGAACATCACTTTCATTGAGAAACCTAAAACAGGTTTTTAATCCCTCTGAAGTAAACGAACACTTGAACATTCTTGCATCCATTGGGTACGGAATATGCTTCAAAGCTGGCTTCTTGGTCTCGAAGCCATTATTATTGGACTTTTGGTGCCAAAATCTGGCGTGTTATGTTTTGAATACCAATTCCCATCCTCACAGGGTCTCAAGTTTCACTTCGAAGGACATTACTTTCATTAAGAAACCTAAAACAGGTTTTTAATCCCCTTCGAAGTAAATGAATACTTGAGTATTCTTACATCTCTAAGCATGGAATGTGCTTCGAAGCTGGCTTCTTAGTTTCGAAGCCGTTTGTTATTTGACTTTTGGCGCCAAAATTTGGCTTTGAAGCCAAATATTCTACTTCAAAGCTGGTATCAACATTTGGGATGTTTTTTCCCTCCAAGAGTATCAATATTGAACGAAATTCTTCGTATTCGTACTTTTAGTACTTAACGAATTTACGCGATGTATCTTTAAGATATAAAGGCTTTTGAAACCCTTTTATTTCGCATTCTGAAATCTATTGCTCGCTCAACATACAAACCCCTTATCTCTATTCATCTTCTACTTCTTTCTACTCCCTTTCCCAGCTTCGCCCTTTGAGAAAGCGTTCTATCAATGGCTTCTTCCTCATTGAAATTCCCAGTTGTAGAGCGTATGAGCCCATCTGTAGCCCTGAAAAGGCTCATTGATGCGGAATGTGAAAAGTACAAGACTGGGGAGAAAAGTGCCATCAATGGACGCATTTTTATCCCTCGTCGTCATGTGCAACAAGACTATGTGCTTGGCTCCATATTCAAGGAGATTCCTATTGAGCTTCCAGCTCTATATCCTTGTTTGGAAGACCATTGTCTGCTTTATGAAGGTGGCCTTGACTGGAAGAACCGGAAGACGAACCGCCCCCACCGATGCTAGCCCACGGTGAGACTGGAGTGGCAATAATGGTATGATCGAGTTGTCCCTAGTAGGACCCTGGACCTTCAAGAACTCTGCCTCCTCGACGCCCTCCGACTATCCAGGTTAACCATCTCAGAAGACCCCTTCTTAATTCCTGCTGCTCTGTGCTTTTGGAATTCTGTTTTTAATTTCTGCCAATTTAGATGTGGGATGATGGCCCCTGCTGTTCTTGACATTTGTCATCTCTTAGGATTATCTCCCATTGGAACTCCCATTGGACCAGATTACCCAGACCTAGCAGTCCCTTTTTCCCTTCCCTCTCTTAACTCTTCCTATAGTGATTTTGTCAAGGCCGAGAATAGAAGGGAGGGTCCTATGACCGATAGGGAATTCTTCTCTTTCTTATTATATTGGCTTTGCAAGTTCCTTTTCTGCACCTCCTCTCAAAGAATTATGCCTGAATTTGCCCCTCTTGCTAAAGCCCTTGTTTTACAGAAGATGGTAGCTTTAGCCCCATACGTTCTAGGCCATGTATATAGAGCCTGCTCTCTTTTCTGCGAGAAACCCTTAGATGTCAATCAATGGGGGCCGATTTGGATTCTTCAGTTTTGGCTTTTTGCTTATTTTCCTGAGTTGCAATCCAAATGCCTTAAATTTTTTGAACCAGACCCTCCTACTCATGGCATGAGGCTAGCCAATGCTTCACTTTATCCTTCTACTTTTGCTTTTTACTTCTCTTTCTTTCATCAACTTCCAGCTTCTCCTCCTTCCTATTGCTTTCGTCCCTTCGAACCCCCTACTATTGGCCCACTTTGGTTGAAGAATTTCCTAAATGATAGGCTCTGTGCCTCACCTGCTCACAAAGACATATGGGCTTCCATTTTAATCCCCAGAGAATTGTTCATTGGGACCATGAACCTCAGGGCTTACAAATGTATTGCTGAGCCCTATTGTCCTGCACAATTTGCCAGACAATTTGCTAGACAATTTGGCTTCTCTCAGGGGGTCCCAATACCCCTTTGTAGTAATACCAATCTAAGTCTTACCACAAGGGATGTGAAAGTTCGAAGGTTCAGACTGGAAGAGGCAACTTCCAAATTTATATAGGACTTAATCGATTTTGAGTATACCCCCTTCCTTCCTCAAGGTAACATCTTGAAGAGATATCAAAACTGGTGGGTGACCAATATGGAAGTGCACTTAGCCATTTCCCCACAAGACCTACTGACAGTGTTGGATGTGCCCAAGCCCAAAGGAGCTGGAGTTGCTACTTCTTCCACTGTTCTGACCACTCCAGTTCCTGTGCCTGCCTCTACACAGTCTGCTCCTGCTGCTTCAACTCTTCCTAGAGTTACTCGGGCCACCTTGAAGAAAGGTAAATTCCCTCCTCTCTTCTCTTTTTACCTTCTTTATAATGCTTTTAGTCTTATATTTAATTCTTCTTTTGTGAAGGTGGTGCAGGTGCCTCATAAGGAGACTCTCCTAAAGACTCAGGCTCTAAATCTCCTCAGAAGCAAACGGCAACAAAAGAAAATGAGACTTTTACTTAAGCCTGAAAATGAAGTTTTTGAGGTGCAAGTAGAAGAAGAAGAAGAAGAAGAAGAAGAAGAAGAAGAATTAGCTCAAGAGCAAGAGTCTCCCCTGAAAAGAAGGAAAAGAGTGACCGTCCCTTCTTCTGACTTAGTCCAAGATCCCACACATGAGACAACTGTCAGAGTAGAGGAGCTCACTTCTGAAGAATCTGAATCCCAAATTGGGGAGAAAGAAATTGATGAAGAATATTCAATGCCAGTACAAAGAAAAAAGAGAAGGAAAATAACTGTCTCTCCTTCTGATTTTGTCGAGGACCCTGTACATGAGGCAACTGCTAAGGCAGTGGAACAAGAGCACTCCAAGGCCATAATTGTCTTCGAGAAAGCTGGGAAGAGACGGCAGCAGCAATTCCTAAGAGATGAAGTTGCTGCTGCTGATGCAATTCAAAGGGATGCTGCAAGAAGGCAACACATTACCGAGCACTACTCTCTTCGAAGCTCCCCTATTGCTGCTGTCACCCCTGAAACAAGTAACTTTTTTAAAGCCTCTACTATTTTCCCTTGTTGAATTTTTGGATATTGAGCCTTGATATCACTTTGTCCTTTTCTTCTTTTGCAGCAACAACTTCTGAGTTTATTCTTCCAATGAGGACTCCCTCAGTTTCAATTGAGGTTGATCAGATGCAAAATGTGAAGGCCATTCAGATAATACTCCCACTTCCCAGGCCTACATTCCATGTACCTCCTTTGAGACCAAACATTCCTGCACCTTTTTCCTTTGGATTAAATCCATATCTTCCTTTCTTATCTTTTGATTTACCTCTATTCAATTCTTTTTCGAGCCTTGCTCTTTCCCCTCCCCCTAAAGAAGTTCCAACTGTTGCTCCACCTTTAATGATAGCTGATTCCCCTAAAGAGGGTGCTGGTAGTTCTCCAACCCAAGGTTTATTACCTTTACCTACTTCCAGCCCTTCTTCCTTTGACGTATTGGTGGCTAGGACCATAGAGACTGCTGAGGATGCCCCATCTATTTCTCGTATCCCTATGCAGTCCACTGTGTTCCCCACTACCACTCTTTCTGCACCCCTCATGTCCATGGACGAAGTAGATGTCTTCGAAGCAAGACTAGCCAGTCTCTTCGACATACCCTCTACCTCTCCAATAACTAATGATGAGGCCGAGCCATTAGTTTTGGCTGACTCTTTGTTAGAAATTCTTGAGAGCTCCTCTTCCTCCAGTAAGAAGCCTTCTGCACCTCTAATGGATTTAGACAGTTGTCTGGAATTGCTGATATCTTTTTCAAGGATTCCTTTCGAGGCTTTACAAAGGCCTATAATAAGAAATGGCTTCCTGCAGTGCCGCAAAGTTGTTGAGCAATCCAGTATAACTGCCTCAAGTCATCTATCTCAGGCAGCAGCTACTATCGACTTCTACATCAACATTTGTCATACTGCCAAGGCTGTAGAGGAGGAATTAGTGAGAGATTAGAGCTTTGTTTCCACAGTACATTCTGAAGTCTCAGTACTAAAGGAACAACATTCCTCTACCTCCCACTTCCGAACACAACTACTGGAGAGGAAAGCTTAACTTGAAGAGGAGCTGTCTGCAGTGAATCAAGCCTTAATTCGAACTGACACCAAACTGCAGATCACCAACCAAGAATTGGCCGATCGAAAGCAAAAAATGACTACAGCCATTCAGTTGGTTCCCTCATTTAAGAATAGGAAGTCTGTTGTAAAAGAACAATTAAGGCATTGTAATGATTTTTGGGCCAATTTATGGCAGAATGTATTTAACTCTTTATGAAGAAAAACAAATTCTGATTTATCGTTTGAGTGCTCTTGTGTTCTTTTGCTTGACATTTATTGTATTCCTTGTGTTTTCCAAATAGTTGGGAAATAAGGTTTCAAATATCTGCCATTGATCTTTTTAGGATGTATGTATCCATTCAAATTCCTCAAATGGTATTCCCCAAAAGGCAGGACTCTATGAATTTGATATGGTCCTTCCCAGTTAGGTGACAATTTACCAAACTTATGGCTTTTAATTCCTAATGGGAGTATTGTCTTCCATACCAAATCACCTTCATCAAAGCCAATGTATTTGACTTTCTTATTGTAATTTTTGGCTGCTTTCTTCTTTTGAAAGAGAATACTATTTAATGCCAAAATTCTGGTTTCATCTATGCCTTCTAATTCTAAGCACATACTCTGATGGTATTGCTCAGGATTTAGCTAGTCTTGGCATCTTACCCTCAACGATTTAACATTAATTTCCACAGGTAACACTGCATCATGCCCATACACCAAGGCATAAGGAGTAACTCATGTGCTTGACCTTGGGGAAATTCTATAAGCCCACAATACATCCAATAATAAGTTATGCCAATCCCTAGGATTGTCTTCCACGACCTTTTGTATTCCTTTCTTCAAGGACTTATTGGATGATTCAGCTTGACCATTGGCTTATGCATAATAGGAGGTAGAATTAACAAGGCTAATTCCAAACTCTGCCACAAAGGACTTCACCATTTTCCCATCGAACACAGTCTCATTATCAACAGTTATAGTTTGTGGAATGCCAAATCTATGGATTAAATTCTTGATGAATCCAATGACCTCAGCCTGGTCTACAGCCTTGTATGACTTAGCTTCGACCCACTTAGTGAAATAATCAGTGGCTACTAAAATGAAACAATGATGCTTCGAAGAGGGTGGGTGTATTTTCCCCATCATATCCATGGCCCATCCTCTGAATGGCCAAGGGTTTACCACTGCATGCAGGTCAGTTATGGGCACATGCCTTATTATGCCATGCTTTTGACATGCCTGGCAACCTTTTGCATACTCTATGCAATCTTTAAGGATAGTTGGCCAATAGTAGGAATGCTTTCGGAGCAACCACCTCATTTTCACACCAGGCTAATGAGCACCACAAATGCCTTCATGAACCTCAGCCATAGCTGTTAATGCTTCCTTTGGGCCTAGACATTACAATAATAAACCATCTCCCCCTCTTTTGTAGAGAGCATTGCCGTATATGATGTATTGCATGGATTGCAATTTAATTTTCCTGCTGGCCTTTGAAGATGGACCAGCCAAGTACTGCATTATTGGATGCCTCCAATCTTGTTCCTGTAAATCATTGTGATTGACTTCCAGGACCACATTCCTTCTATTTAAGGGTGGTATAGATTTCTGGTATGTTGCTTAGTTTATGTCCCTTTGAGTATTATCCCTCCTCTTGAAATTCGAAGTTCTGAGCCACATCATTAGCTCTGTTATTCAAGAATCTTGGGACATAAGTTACATTTGCTATTTGAAATTGAGAAAGCAGATGTAATGCAGCAACATGGTATGGCAACATGCTTATACTCTGACATTTAAAAATTCCTTTCACTTGGTTAACCACCAATTGAGAATCTCCAAATATGTCAACTATATGAACTTGTAGTCCAATCAGAATTTCCAATCCCACTATTACGGCCTCATATTCAGCTTGATTGTTAGAACAAGTACTTTCATCCACTCTGAAACCATGTGTGGTTTCTATTCCTTGTGGTGACTTAATCACTACACCAATTCCAGTTAGGCCATTGGCTTTCGATCCATCGAACCACATTTGTCATGGCTTAACACTAGTCATACCGAGTTTCATTCTCTCTTGGCTTTCTGTTTGAGATGGATGATTTGCCAAAAAATTGGCTAAAACTTGTCCTTTCACTGCCCTTTGGGGAACATATTCTAAATGAAATTCTGATAAGGCTGATATCCATTTGCCAATTCTTCCCCCCAACATAGGTCTAGATAACATATACTTAATCAAATCTGTGGTTGCAATTACCAAGACAGTTGTAGGCAAAAGATAGTATCTTAATTTCATTGCAGCAAAATACAATGCAAGGCACAGCTTTTCTACAGATGAGTATTTATATTCAGAAGAATTTAAAAACCTACTAAGGTAATAAACAGCTTGCTCCTTGCCTTCTTCATTGTCTTGGGCTAAGAAAGCTCCCAATGAATCTTCTGCTGCAGCTATGTACAACTTCAAAGGCTTGTCACCCTTTGGTGGCATCAGCACTGGAGGGTTGGCCAAGTAGGCTTTGATACCTTCGAAAGCAATTTGATGCTCTGTTGTCCACACAAATTCCTCTTCATCTTTCAGCCTTAATAAGGAAGAAAAAACTTTAGTTTTCCCTGCAATGTTAGAAATGAATCTTCGAAGAAAATTAACCTGTCCAAGGAACTTTTGTAATTCTTTCTTACTTGATGAAGGTCTGGCTTCAATGATGGCTTTGGCTTTATTCTGGTCAATCTGTATTCCTTTCTTGTGTACTACATAGCCCAAGAAGTTTCCAGATGACACGCCAAAAGCACACTTAAGAGGATTGAGCTTCAATTTGAACTTTCTCATTCTTTCAAATGCTGCTTCTAAGTGAAACAGATGCTCCTCCATGGATTGGGATTTAACTACAATGTCATCAATATAACACTCTAAATACCCTCCAATGAGGTCATGAAAGATAGTGTTCATAGCCCTCTGATATGTAGCTCCAGCATTCTTTAGGCCAAATGGCATTTTAACCCATTTGAAGGTTCCAATATTCCTAGGACATCTGAATGCTATCTTGTAAACATCCTCCTCTGCAATGCAGATTTGGTTATAACCAGAGTACCCATCCATCATTGATAAAATTTGATGGCCTGCTGAACTGTCTACCAACAAGTCTACTATAGGCATAGGATACTCATCTTTTGGGGTTGCTAGATTCAAGTTTCTGAAATCAATGCATACCCTCATTTTACCATTCTTTTTTACCACAGGCACAATATTGGATAGCCACTCAACATACCTGGCCGTCCTAATAAAGCCTGCCTTAAGTAACCTAAGAATTTCTTCCTTAACTTTCTGAATCACTTCTGGACTCATTCTTCTTGGCTTTTGCTTGTATGGCTTGAAATTAGGCCTCATAGGGAGCCTATGTTCCACTAATGATCTCTCCAATCCTGGTAGTTCATTATAAGACCATGCAAAGCAATCTTTATATTTCTTCAAAACAACCAACAACTGGTCCCTGTTCAGATCATTCAAATAAGCATTCAAATAGGTGGGCTGCTGTATAAGACCTTCCCCTAAATTTACTTCTTCTAAGGGGTCTAGAGTCTGATAACTTACTGAAGCTTCTTCTTTGATCCCCTCTGGCTTCGAAGCAATTTTCTTACTGTGTTCTGTTCCCAGGTTCTTTAATTCAACATCCTTACCCCCCTCCTCATAGACAAAATCTGTCCATAAGGCCTCTTCCTCCTGTATCTCCTAGACTTTTGTTTCAATGTCCAATGCACAGTATTTGTCAAGGGCCAAAACTCTGGCCTGTTGCTGCTCCTGTTTGCAGCCAATCCTCATGGCTTCTTTCTCTTGCTCTTGTACTCTCTGGACTATCGACTTTACATCCAATATTGAGAACTTGATTAGAGCCAAAGACTTGGCTTCTTGGACTTCATTTCTTTGCCTACAACCAGGCGTCATTGTCATCCACAACGGCAACCTCCTCATCAACACTCTCCTGGACTAAGTGCTTCAGGTGTGTCACTTCCTCATCAGCCGTTACTTCGACTGAGCCATCAGGTTTCCTTAGTATACTAAGTGGTGTCACTCCCTCAATATACAGTTTGGCCTCTGCAAAGTCTGCACAGGCTATGAAGGGTTGAGGATCTGCATCGATTTCCTCTGTCTCCCCATTGCCCAAGGCCATCATTATTTTCTGATGCAAAGAGGAAGGCACACATTTGTTAGTGTGGATCCAATCTCTACTAAGCAAAGCATTGTACTTAGCATTGTTGTCGATAACGAAGAATGCTGTCATACAATCTCTGGTTCCCACACTCAGGTTAATGGACAGAATTCCCTGAGCCATCTGCTTGTCTCCAGCGAAACCAGCAATGGTTGTGCTGGTTGGGTTTAACTTGGGATTCCTTTTCCCTAGTTTCTTCAAGGAAGATTTCGGTAGTAAGTTCACCGCTGCCCCATTATCTATCAAGACTCGGTTTAATTGTATCCCATCGAAGAAAGCCTTGATATACAAAGGCTTGACATGCTGTGTCATAGAGTTTAAGGGATACTCAAAAGGATACGAAAGGTTAATGCTCACTTCTTCTTCACTCTCGTATTCAGTTTCCATTGGAGTAGCCATTCCGGAATTATCTTGCACCATACTCACTTGTGAGTCTTCACTAGAGACTGGAATTGGGTCAATTTCTTGCCCTTCTTGGTTCTCATCTCCAACTTGAAATTCATGCGGTAGTATGTGTACCATATTTACTGATACTGGAGGAAACGAGCCAAATTGGATGGCTGGCTGTGTCTGTTTCTCCTCTTGGCTACCTTGTTCAGCCACTTCAGAAGCATCCTCCATGCTGTGTTCTGGCACTTCATTCCTAACAGATTCTTTCGAATGGTCTTTTCCGACTGGCTTTTCAACCACAAATGTTTGTTCAGCCATAAAGGCTTCAAACATTTCTTCTTCAACCATTTCTTTCTTTTGGCCTAAGCCAACTTCTTTCTCTGCCTCACTATCACTTTCCATCAATACCTTTTCCAATCCTGCTAGACTGGATTTCTCTCTGGCTTTTAGTTCAGAGTGAACTTTGACCAACTGTTCTCTACTACAACCCATTTTGCTTTGTGGAGTTAGTTTTGGAATATGGTCTAACTTTGGATTCTTCTTTCCTTCTGTTTGGACCAATGAAGAGCTCTCTCCACTCTCTTTCAAGTCTTGCCGGTACAGAGTGTCCTGCGCTGAATTTTTCTCCTTTGTGATCTAGAAATTACAGGGACCATGTCTGGTTCCTTTGTTTTTGGGTGCTTAAGCAACACCCAATTGTTGGGAGCCACCAAAGGAGGTTTGACCATCCTGCCTTGGTTTCCAATTACATCTCTTTGAGTAAACACTTCCCTAGGTTTGTTTTGCATCACAAACCAATCTGGGACCCCAGGTACCCACGAACTTACTGACCCAACTGTTGAACTGCTTCTTTCCTCCTTTAAAGCTACCTTCGAAGCTGTCTGTGAAGGCCACTGCTTGGCCCTGATTTTATGCTTTGGGCCTAACTCAGGCTTTCGATGAAGGTGTCCACTTTCTGTCCCGCGTGAAGTTGATCTATAGGGCCAATCCCTGGCTTTGATCCCATAAACTGAACCCTTCTCCAGTCTCCTTTCAGAGTGGCTGCTTTCCATCCTATAGTAATTAGGTGATCTGGTTTCATACAAAGGCCTCTTGCCTTTAAAATGCATTCTATCGGGTGTTGGTTTAACCATCAATGGCTGCTGCCTAACACCAGACGGATATTGCCTTTTATTGTAAGCATTGGTTGGTTTAGGACGTCTTTGCACATCCTTGTAGTACTGCTTCCCATCAATTGGAAGTCCCTTCAACCACTTGTAACTTAGTCTGCACCTAGGACATATCCTTTGCATTACAGCTGCTTCTAATAAATCGTCATCCAGTGCTTCCTCATCAGAATCTTCCCCCTGGTGTGAGAAATCTTGTCCAATAGCTGGTAGATTTCCAGTGTCTTTCTTGGTAGTTGTCTGGTTGGCCACATGCATCTGCATATTGACTTCTTCCAATTCTTTCAAAGACAGGTTCTGAAAGTCTGGCACAATGACGTTGGCTGCCGCATCTCCAATTTCTGGGAATGGATTACTGTCGATTCCCATGGCCTTTTCTGTTTTGGCTGGGAATTTCAAACTTCCCTTCCGAATTTGCTCTTGGATCCTGTCTCAAAAAACAATACAGTTCTTAGTCGAGTGAGACCAAGAATTATGCCATTTACAATATACTTTTCCTTCAAGTTCATCAGGAGATGAAATTTTGACTCATTTTGGTAACTTAAGGAAGTTGGCTGCAAGCAAATGATCAAAAATGTCATCTGCCTTAGTTAAATCGAAAGACTATTTCCTATGAAGGTCTTTCTTTTTAAACCGTTGGTCAATTGTTGTATCTTTATGAATTAATGCTTCACAGATTACAGGTTCTTTCCCCACAATCTCTGCTGCATCGATCTCATAATTAGGATCTCTATAATATGTCTTACACAATGCATTATTTCGATCTTGTTCTTCCTCTAATAATGCTTCGTATCTAGACACTTTATAGGTGAGTTCTACCAAGTCTCTGAACTCAGTCGAGTCAAACTTCTTTCGAAGCCTAAACTCTAAACCATTTTGAGCCAATCTCACGAATTCTGGCTCTAGTAAGATGACTCTACATTTATTTCGAGCCCTTTTAAATCTGGTTATGAACTGAGTAGCCTTCTCATCAGGCCTTTGACTTAATCTTGCCAAGTCTGCCATGGAAACCTCTGGCTCTGATTGGAAGAATTGGGCATGAAATGCCTCTTCCATTTGCTGCCAAGTCTGGATAGAGCCAGGTGTAAGGTTAACATACCATATAAATGCTCCCCCAGTTAGGGAATTTGGGAATAACCTTAATTTCATATAATCATTATTAGTAAATTTGCCGCATTGAGCAGCAAACCTAGCAATATGCTCTACTGTTGATTGGTTTCCATTCCCATAAAAAAAGGGCAAAGTCTGGTATCCTGAAACCTCTTGGGTATTCATGTACCCTGTCTACCCATTCTGGATACGGTTTCCTGTACACTGGAGTCTGGACCCCCTGAGCCATTGGTCCACACATCTCTCTAACAATGTTAGCAATTTGGTCCCTAGGAACCATATTTTGTGCCTGCTGAACCACTACTGGAGGGGCAAACACAGGATTTGGTGGGCAAACTTGTGCCTGTGGTCCTCCTGGTCCATAAGGTGGTACATTTGGGATTGGTTGTCCCTATGGTACAGGTTGCTGCTGGGGGTGTGGGTAACCCCTTTGAGCCTGTCCTGCGAAAGGTGCTGGAACTGGTGTTGTATCTCTTCCATTTGTAGAAAAACCTTCCAACCCCCCATGTATAAATTCGAATAGGGGATTAGTGAACCCCCTTGTGCCAGGTATGGCTTCGAACATAGGATTTGGTACCATTCTTATGCCATTTTCTTGTACTGGGCCAGATCCACCAAATTGCATAGCTTCACTGTTAAGTACTGAGGCATTTTGACCTGCTATAGGTCTCGGAATAGGTTCGTACCAAGACTGAGGTGATGGTCTCTCATAGTTCTGATTACTAGTTTGACCATTAAAATGTCCATTAACTTGCATAGACTGTTTATCTCTAGCCAATCTTTGCTGAGGGACATTCGAAATTTCCTCGAAGTGTCTTGCACTTGTTGGTTGGTGGTTATTCATTTGATCCAAAAAGGATGTTGCCCACCTTTCCATCGTGTTCATTAATTGCTGTCCCATAGCATCTACTAGGCCACCCCATGGATTTACTGGCTGAGTAGATGGAACAGTGGATGGTCCAATTCCTTGGTCTCGTCCAATATTATGAGCATATGGTACTTATTCTGAAGTACTGGTCTGTTCGACCATAGGTTCTGATAAAATAGGAGTTTCCATATGACGTGTTATCACATTATCCTCTAGATTAGGTATCTCTACCTCTCCTTCCACGCCTTCTTCCAAGCATTCATTTTCTCCTTATCTTCTACGTCTAGCCATTTTAAATGTAGTTCCACCAGGCGTGCCAAAAATATATATTGGCTTTTTGGCTTTCGAAGGTTATTGTTGTAATTGTGAGTGTGCCAGTAAGGATCAATTAGTCCTTACAGAAAATTAATTGCCAACTAATTATCAGACGATTGTGTTTTAGTTCTTTCAGTCTCAATGAAGAGGACTTTTACTGGTGGCTTGACTTAGGAGAATTAAACAAATAACAATGAATTGAAGAACAGTCGAAGTATTTCATTAAGATGAAAAGACTTACAATGATCCAAACTCTGCCTCGTAGAGGTTTACAACAAATCTACTTGGAACTACTCCTATGAAACGAAGTGCAATGCATGAATCTTAAAGTACAGTAATGTAAAGAACTGTAAATGTAAAAAACTGTAAATGTAAAGATGGAAGGAAAATAAGTATAAAGGACTGGTTTTTTGGATCTGAGTCCGGGGGCTTTTTCTAGGGCCTTCTCTACTATTTATACTACTCAAGGATGACTATCGAATTGCATTTCTAACCGTCGAACTGCTCCTCCATGATCGTCGATCATGTTGCCCCAATATTAGCTCCATTATGCCATTACTTGCAGTTAGGCTTCCCTCCTAAATTTGAATCTGAAATGTGAGTAACCGTTGAAGCCACGTCACTTTGTATCTCTTTGTTGATCCGCTGCTACTCAAATTTCGTAATAACCAATACTAGCTGCCACGTGTACGATCAGGATTGAGGACCTGAATAGTCTTCCTATATTACCCTTATTTCGCCACGCGTTGGATTGTAATTGGCTTGTACAAAATATGTAGCCAACAACATTATATTTTGATTTTCATTCAGATTTTTTGTTGGGTTATTTTTAAAATTTTCAAATTATAAAAAGGTTCAAAATTCGTAATTTGAGATTTTCTCCATGGAATGCGAGAGAGATTTTCTCGTTAGAATAAGGGAGAGATTTTCTCCATGGAATAAGGAAAAGATTTTCTCTTTAGAATGGGGGAGAAATTTTCTCCATAAAATGAGAAACTATTGTTATGTATTAGTTTTAAAATAGAAACATGTGTAAAAAAATTAAAAATGATGATTTGGTCATATTGCATTAAACATGACTTAATGGAATACTCAAAAAGAATATATATTAAAGGGAATAAAACACTTAGAAAGATGATTTATCAAAAAATCACCCAATAATAATACTTGTATATAATATTCCCAAATTGATTGTCCTTCTTCTTTTGCATAAATTTGTATCTATCTCTGTCGAAAATATTTTATATTGTAATTCATTTTTTTCTGGAAGAACACATTCATTGCAATTTGCATGTTTGTACAAAATTGTCATAATAAAAAAAACTTTTCATGCCTCTCCTTTGTTTTTTACCCAATTTCTCACAAACACATAGTCTATATACCCCACTTGTTAATTATTCAATCCACTTTTATATATATATATATATATTTGTGACGATATTATATTCTCACCTCCCAAACAACCCTAAATGAGAAAAACAAACCTCCAAAATGGATAAAACAATTTGTTGCAAGTCCTTGGCGGAATCAGCTCTAGATTCTTTTGGTGTATTGTATCTTGTTATAGATTTTAGTGTCTATTATAAAAATTTCTAAAAAGTAAATTTCAATTGGAAGGTTCTTAAAAGCCTATTTTTGTATTTTCCAAACTTTTTCAAATATATTCATTTTCTTGCTCTTAGGAGTTTTACACTAATTAAAAACTTGATGGTTAATTACACAACATCCTCTCAACTATTACTAAACGGTGATATTGCATGTATCAATCAATATATTCCAACAATATTAGAAATACTAACAATCTTACTAACTCAATCACAAGTTTTGATAAGATCAATCATCTGCGTTAGTAAGATTATTAGTATCCCTAACATTTTTCAAATGCACACACTAGTGTACCAATTAGTGTTATATCATTATTACTAACTCCACCTATTATACAAATTACAAATATCCAAAACCTCTAACATTATGTCATATCATCTGTTAATATACTAGTTAATACATTAATTGGTACATATAACATTCCTCATTACTAAAACATCAATTCATCATCCTTACTTTTAAAATCTTATATTTAGACCTATCAATTATAAAACATGGTATAAATATCCTAAAATAATTTTATAATTAAGAAATCTAGATATACATTTTTTTTTAGTTTGAGTAGTTAATTTAAAAAAAAAAAAAACATATAACAAAGCACCAAAAAGGTGGGGAGGGGAATTTTTTTTTTTTTTTTTTTTGAAAAAAACTTAGGGTTTGATTTTTATAACAAAATAAATCCGGAATTTTTAATTTTTTAATTTAAATTTTAATATTTTGATTTGTTGTTAATCAAATAATTTGTCTATTTTTATCAAGTAAAAGTGACGAAAAATATTTTATTTTTGTCGTTAAATTTAACAAAAAAGGATAATTTAGACATCTCAAGTATATTTACATTTAATTTGATGATTAAAATATTTTTTCATTAGTTTTACTTAACGAAAATAAATAAATCATTTAGATTAAAAATAAATCAAATTAATAAAAATTTATTGATAAAATAAAATTAAAGATTAATTTGTTACAGAGGTCAAACTCTAAAATTTTATTCGTAATTTTTCCAAAAATTAAAAATTAAAAATTAAAAGTTTAAAGCCAACGTTAAAAAAAAAAAAAGTAACAACTAAATTTTTTTTTGACACTTATTTAAAATTTTTAACTCTTAAACTTGGAAAATATTATAAGTTCTAAATTTTCTATCAAATAAGTAATCAAATGTCTTATGGTATAGAGTCCACAAAATTACGGACCACACACCTATATAAGAAATTTAAGGACAAATTACATATACCTCCCTCGAGGTTTAGCTAAATTACAGATACCTCTCTGAGGTTTCGAAAATTACAGATACCTCCATGAGGTTTATATTTTCATAACAAATTGTCCCCTGAGATTTATATTTTCATAACAATTTACCCTTTAATTTATTATGTAAATAATACTTTTAGGAGGATATCTGTAATTTTTTAAATCTCAAAAAAGTATCTATAAATTTGCTAAACCTCGAAGAAGGTTTATGTAATTTGCCCGAAATTTAATTTTTTGTTTAACATAAAATTTGGTATCCTTACACTACTTTTATTGCCAGTTGAAGGAGAGGGTCTTATTTATTGGTCAGTGGCTAAAAAGTCTAGAATTTCAATGTGAGTGGGACATTGAAAATTAATTATCAAAGACAGGAATTTATTCACACTTACGCGCCTTTCCTTGCATTTATTCTCACGTCTCTTTATTCGCCTTTTCTCTCTCTCCTGTCCCTGTCTATCTCCTCTCTCCTCTCTCTCTATATAAAAAGCCCGTTTAGTAGAGATGTGAGAAAATAATTATAGATTATAATTTAACAGATTATACCTTATAACTGTAAACATAAGCTGATAAGTTATTTGGTGTAACTGTGAGACTATAGATTTAAGCAGTAGAGTTGTGTTTGGTAAATAAGTAGTAAAATAACTTTGGGTAAACTACCAATAGGTCCTACTTTGGAGACTTATTACCCAATAGGTCCTACTTTGGAGACTTATTACCCATTAAGTCCTATTTGATAAATTTATTAAGTGATAAAGATAAATTTATCAGTCTTTTTTTTTTATGAAAAAATTTGTAGTGATAAATTTATCAGTCTCTTTATTTTTATGAATAAATTTATAGTGATAAATTTATCAATCTCTTATTTTTATAGTGTTAAATTTATTAGTTAAGACCTGTAGGTAAATAAATCTAGTGAGTAGGACCTACACGTAAGTACCCCAATAATTTTTTACTATGTAATTGTCATTTTTGCCCTTATGAACAGAAAAATTGTAATTTTATCATTTTCTTCTCTTTAAATTTTGAAAAAGATATTTCATTAATAGAAGTTGATTAATTAGTACCTAATTTGGTACATTTTTACATTACCTCAAATTTATTTTTTTATCTTTTTTTAATTTTTTTTTGTTAATATCATTTTTACACCTTTTTTATTTAACCTATTCTATATAATCGAATTTTTTATAGGCAAAAACAAAATAGTTTATTGATTATAATAAAATTTATTAAAAAAAATATTACAATCACCATATTAAGAAAGAAAAAAAAAACAAATATGATTAAGAGAGCAGCTATCAGAATTTTGTGATTGAGCTTGAGGAGATATAGATTCCAACACTAGAAGAAGAATCCAATGCTTTGATTTGAGATGAGTAATGCTTGTATGCTACTGATATATTGGACAAGAAAATCCAATGCTTTGATTTGAGATGAGTAATGCTAGAAACAGAAAACGAATTGTTAGACTTTCAAAACCAAAGTAACTAACAGCTATAAGGACAACAATAATAAAATAGAAAAGCAAATTTATAGTTTCTATTAATTATAATGTCATATTTAAGTTTGCTCATGAAAGCGGTGCTTCTCACATTTTGATTACCAACTACAAAAATATGAAGACGCAAAGCGGTGCTTCTCACATTTTGATTACCAACTACAAAAATATGAAGACGCAATGTGAACTGAAAAGCATTAGTTTAAATGAACATGTAAAACAGCCTGAGAATAGAAACAAACAAAAATGTAAGCAGAAGGCTATGCACCTCAATTAACATTTATAAATTATACATAATCAACAAGCATACATATTTTCTACACGTCCAAAATGATACCATTGCAAACAAAACAGTCACAAAAAAAAAAAAAAAAAAAAAAAAAAAAAAAAAGAAGAAGAAGATTACAAGAATACAATAATTGTCAATAGCCTATCTTTCAGGTCAAAGATCTGCACCTTAAATAATATGGGAAGTTTTCAAATGAAACTTCAATGTTGTTGGCAGTGAAAATTCCTTTTTGTAACCCATCTTTAAACGCTTGGCGCATCGTCGATGCTAACATTGGAGAATCAAAATCCTTGAGAAGTTCTCTATTTTCCCTTTGCTCATCATGAATTTTAGAAATGCTGCCACTTAAGTCAAACTCGGAAGCAGGTGATCCTGTAAGCATCTGCAGAAGTGGTCTCAATTCATGAGTTTCCCCAGGGATCTTTCCAATATCAACATCCCCAGCATCCTCCAATGAAATGGTATCAAGATTTAGGTTTTAAGAAGTAACATCAGAAGATGGAACAACGGCCTTTTCACTTGATGAACCACCAGTCCCATCATCACGGACAGAAGCATCCTTCATTTCAGAATCCAGAATAAGATTATTAGATACGTCGCAAGTTTGATTGGTGGTGATTACAAAAATGTTATACATGACTAAAGATGTTAAAAAATCCAAATCCTCTAAAATTGATTGGGAACTTAAAGATGTTATACATGACTAACACTATTGTGCACTTTGGTCCTAAATTTTTCATAAAAAGATATGTAAACATTTGTTTATACCAACAAAATTAAGGGGAACTTGAGTTTTGAGAAAAAAAAAAAAGGTACAGCATTCAGGATCACAAGGCCAAGACATCACATGTACCGTTTAACTTTTTTTCCCATTTTCTTTTCAAGCAATGACCTTGAGCATGACCAACTCTCACATTTTGATTGGTGGTGATTACAAAGCCCAACAACAAATAACCACTGCATAACCAATTACTAGTGATTCCAAGTTTGCACACGCAGTGAGCCAATACCTATATTGTCACTCTCCTAAACAACTCAACAAGCAAAGAGGTCATAATCATTTGGCACCAACAGATTAGAATATGATAAAAATATTAGAATATTATAATCATTTGGCACCAAATCAGCTCCTAGTTACACAGCTTAAAAGTGTGAATTGATAATTTAGTAAAGTAGACAAGATATTTGACATATCAACAGTTTCTGTCTAATACTACCATGATGAGAATCTTCAAACCGTTTCCTTTGATTTAATGTACTTATATTACTACGTAGCATATTTACGTTATTTACCGATTACCACTACTGCAACTTGAACTGACCAACTCTAGTAATGCAAATGAAGGTTGAAATTGTTATAAAAAATTCTTAATTTGACGACATACAAAGAGGATTGCAGTATGATGTAACATGAATGTACGTCATGGAGATCAAGAGGTTATGCATGGCTACCAGATGGGAAAAAAGAACAAAAGAAAAAGGGATTTCCACTAGAGAGAGAGAGAGAGAGAGAGAGAACTGCCTCTGTTTATAACATTTCTTTTTTTTCTTGTCTACTTTACTAAAATTTCTGAGGCTATCTAGTTATGAAATAAATTAGAAAAGAAAACCAAACTAAACAATAGATAGATAAATGCTGGATGATGAGCAAATCTAAGAAGAAAGGAGTCAATGAACTAGCAAATGGAAAAAGCCTAAACAGACAAGGGGCTTTCAGTCACCATGCTGTTTCCACCAAATAGAAAACAGAAAAACACAATTTGACCAGGCCACGTGTTGCCTTTTCAAACTTCAACAACATGGCCCTGATCCCAACCCACAGTCTTAGTAATCCATTAAATTGGAGATAAACAAGATATACTTCCCAAGTAATTGAGCAGAAATTGAGATTTAACACTACAAATCTACTATTATCCAAACAACCACCATTATAAATCCTTCCCAAGTATTAAAACACATAACAGAGGGGAGAATCGAAGCAAGAAAAGAATGAGAGAGAGAGAGAGAGAGAGAGAGAGAAACAGAGAGTGTGATTTGATTTTGGTCTGTGTAAACCCTAACTCAATGTGTGTGTGTGTGTATATATATCACAAACAAAAGGGATGAACTCTTACCTTTTTGGTGCAAATCTTGGACAAATCTTTGAGAAATCTTCGACTTCAATCGGCTGATCTTGGAGAGATATGAAGAATCGTCTTCGGTCGCCAAGGAAATGAGAAGAGGAGTGTGAGGAAAGGAGCAGGCTAGGGCAACGAAAGAGGGCTTATATAGAGGCATAATCATAATTATTGAAGTTTTGGAGGGGCATTTCAGTCATTTCATGACCCTCCAATTAGCTGCGCACTTAAGCTATAATTTGTAAGCATCCCCCGAGCAGCTTCTCCATTTGAGCTGAAAACAGCTTTTTTAAAGCTATAATTTGATAGTTTAAGTTGTATCAAACACAACATTATAGCTTAAATTAGGTCAAAAGTTGAAATAAGCAGCTTATAAGTTTTACCAAACAGGCCCAAAGGGCCCGTTTGTAGAGCTGTAGGAAAATGATTATAGATTATAATTTATCAGATTATACCTAATAGCTGTAAGCATAAGCTGGTAACCTGTTTGGTGTAGCTGTGGGATTATAGATTTAACAGCAGAGTTGTGCTTGGTAAATAAGCTGTGAAATAGCTTTTTGCTGTGTAATTATCATTTTTGCCCTTATGAACAGGAAAATTGTAATTTTGTCATTTTCTTCTCTTTAAATTTTGAAAAAGTTATTTCATTAATGGAAGTTGATTAATTAGTACCTAATTTGGTACATTTTTACATTACCTCAAATTTTTTTTTTTTTTTTTTTTATTTAAATTTTTTTTTTTGTTAATATCATTTTTACACCTTTTTTATTTAACCTATTCTATATAATCGAATTTTTTATTGGCAAAAACAGAATAGTTTATTGATTATAATAAAATTTATTAAAAAAAAAATTACAATCACCATATCAAGAAAGAAAGAAAAACAAATATGATTAAGAGAGCAGCTATCAGAATTTTATGATTGAGCTTGAGGAGATATAGATTCCAACACTAGAAGAAGAATCCAATGCTTTGATTTGAGATGAGTAATGCTTGTATGCTACTGATATATTGGACAAGAAAATCCAATGCTTTGATTTGAGATGAGTAACGCTAGAAACAGAAAACAAATTGCTAGACTTTCAAAACCAAAGTAACTAACAACTATAAGGACAACAATAATAAAATAGAAAAGCAAATTTATAGTTTCCATTAATTACAATGTCATATTTAAGTTTGCTCATGAAAGCGGTGCTTCTCACATTTTGATTACCAACTATAAAAATATGAAGACGCAATGTGAATTGAAAAGCATTAGTTTAAATGAACATGTAAAACAGCCTGAGAATAGAAACAAACAAAAATGTAAGCAGAAGGCTATGCACCTCAACTAACATTTATAAATTATACATAATCAACAAGCATACATATTTTCTACACGTCCAAAATGATACCATTGCAAACAAAACAGTCACAAAAAAAAAAAAAAAAAAGATTACAAGAAATACAATAATTGTCAATAGCCTATCTTTCAGGTCAAAGGTCTGCACCTTAAATAATATGAGAAGTTTTCAAATGAAACTTCAATGTTGTTGGCAGTGAAAATTCCTTCTTGTAACCCATCTTTAAACGCTTGGCGCATCGTCGATGCTACCATTGGAGAATCAAAATCCTTGAGAAGTTCTCTATTTTCCCTTTGCTCATCATGAATTTTAGAAATGCTGCCACTTAAGTCAAACTCGGAAGCAGGTGATCCTGTAAGCATCTGCATAAGTGGTTTCAATTCATGAGTTTCCCCAGGGATCTTCCCAATATCAACATCCCCAGCATCCTCCAATGCAATGGTATCAAGATTCGGGTTTTAAGAAGTAACATCAAAAGATGGAACAACGGCCTTTTCACTTGATGAACCACTAGTCCCATCATCACGGACAAAAGCATCCTTCATTTCAGAATCGAGAATAAGATTATTAGATACGTCGCAAGTTTGATTGGTGGTGATTACAAAGATGTTATACATGACTAAAGATGTTAAAAAATCCAAATCCTCTAAAATTGATTGGGAACTTAAAGATGTTATACATGACTAACACTATTGTGCACTTTGGTCCTAAATTTTTCATGAAAAGATATGTAAACATTTGTTTATACCAACAAAATTAAGGGGAACTTGAGTTTTGAGAAAAAAAAGGTACAACATTCAGGATCACAAGACCAAGACATCACATGTACTGTTTAACTTCTTTTCCTATTTTCTTTTCAAGTAATGACCTTGAGCATGACCAACTCTCACAGTTTGATTGGTGGTGATTACAAAGCCCAACAACAAATAACCACTGCATAACCAATTACTAGTGATTCCAGCTTTGCACACGTAGTGAGCCAATACCTACATTGTCACTCTCCTAAACAACTCAACAAGCAAAGAGGTCATAATCATTTGGTACCAACAGATTAGAATATGACAAAAATATTAGAATATTATAATCATTTGGCACCAAATCAGCTCCTAGTTACACAGCTTAAAAGTGTGAATCGATAATTTAGTAAAGTAGACAAGATATTTGACATATTAATAGTTTCTGTCTAATACTACCATGATGAGAATCTTCAAACCGTTTCCTTTCCTTTAATGCACTTATATTACTACGTAGCATATTTACGTTATTTACCGATTACCGCTACTGCAACTTGAACTGACCAACTCTAGTATTGCAAATGAAGGTTAAAATTGTTATAAAAAATTCTTAATTTGACGACATACAAAGAGGATTATGTAGACACCCCATTTTTGACCGCCCTTAAGACTTGGGCACTACTGATGGTTTACTTGGTGGAGAAAGGTGTGCGGGGCAAAGGTTCAGTTTCTTCGGCAAGGAGAGAGACAAATCTCAACTTCACACCCCATTTTGGACCAAAGTTATTTTGGATGGTTTTTAGACCTTAGAACCCTCTCTTTCAAAACATTTTTGAAATAAAGTTTCTACAATGTTCCGAGGCTCACATTTTGTCAAATGATGCGCTTTTCGATAAACCGAGCAAGGACAAAGTGGAAATGAATGAAAGAGAGATGAAATCTTTGAAAAATCTTTCAAAACACCTTGTTTAGGGGTTTAGAGTTGAAGGAAAGAGGAGAAGAGAGAAGAAACCTAGCTGGGCAAGAAGTTGGGTATGAATCGCTAAGAGAGAGTGAGTGGTTCTCGCTAAACCAGGCTTATCTGTTTATGCACTTGGAGTTAAGATACGAGGCCACTACCATTGGAAAGAAGACTTCCGAGGCTTCGTTTAGTACTCAAGAATCTCCTAAAGCCGAGTCCGGATGGGGGAGATATGATTGGTTGAAGTTGGGCATCATTCCGGTTGGACCGAAGCTGAGTAACCTTTACCAAAACAAGCATAACTTTTTGCACAGTTGGAATTTTGATTCAAGGCTGGTTCCATTGGAAAGCTTACTTTCGGGGCTTCAATGTGGACATAAGAATGACCTGAAAAGGAGTTCACATAAAGGAGTTCACATAAAGGAGTTCACATAAAGGAGTTACGCCCGTTTGAAGTTGGACCTACAGAGCAGATTTTTCCTGCCAACCGACCAGAACAGATGGCCGACCGACCAAATAGATGGCCGACCGACCAGAACAGATGGCCGACCGACCAAATAGATGGCCGACCGACCAGTTAAAGTAGCTGGCCGACCAATTTTGCTAGCCGACAACCTTCCGGTGTATTCTACAGATTGAATGGATGCCAGTTGTGCCAGCTGGAGGGTACAGACTGGATCCTCCATACACGTGTATGGAGGATCTTTGCTCTTGGTTTGAAGCTTCTAAGAGAAGCTTTATTCTCTTGGCTCTATAAAGGAAGGCTCCCCTCTCCATATACCAGGTTCAGAACTTGGTTAGGGCATATACATATATATCCCTCTTTGTCTCTCTATATCTTCTCCATTTTAGCTTCAAAGTGTAAGGTTCTTGGCTCCATTACCCCACACCTCATAACCTAACCTCTCCATCATCCATCGAAGCATCTTGGAGCTTGTTTTCAAAGGCTAAGGGACTGGTTTTTGGGACCAAAGGCTGCTGGAGTTCTTGGCTACAAGGGTAACACACTCATCTCCCTTTTTAAGGCTTATCTTGCTTCATAGCTTAGCCATACTTGCAAGCATTTTTGAGCTTTGTCACAAACTGGAAAAGGTCTTATTTTGAGCTCCTCTTGAAGTTTGTTTAAGGACTTTTTTTTGTTAGAGGTCATCTACACCCTTGTATGCTTCATCCCGAGCTTTGTCATAAATTGGAAAAGGTCTTATTTTGAGCTCCTCTTGAAGTTTGTTTAAGGACTTTTTTTTGTTAGAGGTCATCTACACCCTTGTATGCTTCATCCCCCTTTTAAGGCTTTATTTCGATCCATATCTTAGCCATACTTGCAAGCTGATTTAAGCTTAGCTATAAACTGAAAAAAAAGTTTCATATTTGCATGCTTAATATGTTTCATTAAGGTCATTTTGGTGTTGGGGGTCGTCCACCCCCTCTTAGGCCTTGTTTGGCCTCATTTTGACCCTTCTTTGTTAAGCCTTGGAACTTTTGTGCATTGGCCTTCTTACCACTGAAATCTAGGGGATTTTCAGTGGTAGTGAAGGGGTTTTGAGGTCTTGCATAGGGGAGGGACACCCCTCTCCCTTTGTGTCTCTTTAGCTTGTGTTTAAGGCTTATAAAAGTAGCATGTATGCCTAGCTTTGTTTGGCTTTATTTTAGAGGTTATTTGGTGTTTATTTAGCATGTTTTACCTCTGTCCTATGTTAGTTTGTTGACCCCTTGCATGCATAATACACTTCCCTTGTATTCCCCCATTTTGCCTAGAAGTGCATCTTGCCATTAGACCATCATGCTTGCACATTTTTGCCTAACTTTGTGAAGCTTTTAGTCATATTTTGCCATGCTTGAGGTCTGTTGGGTGTTGATTTGGTCATGCATTTCATGTTTTGTATAGCCTCTTTGCATTCTAGCATGTTGGCATCGAGTGTGTGAGTCATGAGCATGCTTGAGTTGGGTTGTTTCAGTGATTTGGAGTCATTTCACATGCCATTTCAGTCCCTAATCCATGCTTGTATGCTTACATTCATCATCACTTTCTTGTCTTGAAGGGTTGTTCTTTTGTGCCTTGGAAAGGGTCATAATGCATGCCTTGTGTTTAAGTCATTTGGGCTGCCATATCAGTGGGTTTTGGGACTTATTTTGGTGCATTAAAACTCTGTTTTTGGTTGCATGATTCATGCCATGAGTGGTTGGGGTGGTTGTAGTAGAATACTCCCTTTTGTGGCCTTGAATGCTTCCTTTTTCACATCCATTTCCTAGCATGTTTTGGCATCATCCGTCGCATGCTTTCCAGAGTTTAACACGAGTGTTTAATGTCCAAGTATATTGTCTTTATGTGTGCTTAGAGTTGTCCCCTTTCATGCTTGGGTGATGGACCTTGGTGTGTGCATGCTTGCATGCATTCTTTGTGCCCTTGTGCATCATCTTTAGGCCACTGTTTTGGGGTGGGCTGAGGCCTTCTCATTTCAATATAAGTCCATCTTCGCATACTTTGCATGTTTGGCATGTTACATTGTATTGGTTTCATGCTTACATTGCATTATATTTGCATGTTTGCATGTTGTTTAGCTAGTTGCATTGCATGTTTGGACATTGCATGCTTGCATGATAGATTGCATTGCATTTGACATGTTTTGCATCTTAGCCTTATATTGCATAACTTGAGCCATGTTTGTATACATGCATTGCATTGCTTGGTTTGTGGTGTCAAACCAAGCATGAGGGGTGAGGTGTGTTCGTACTCAAAGTAACGAAACACATCTCAACCCTTGGTCGCCAATGCCCTTGATCTCAATATGATAGGGTGTTGGCATTCATTTGTTTGTTCCATGCATTTACATTAAGCGGCAAACTTGGCCTCTTAGGCCATCATGCATCAAAATGCATAATTGATGGCCCGAGGGTCGAGGGTCATGCTCCCTTGAGTTCATTGCATGATAGGGAGTGTGGCCATGCTCACATTTGCTTGAAAATTTCATGCCATGCCCTATTTCCCCTCTGCTGCAGCAACTGCAGGTTTCAGCAGGAATACTTGGCCGACCGGCAGTATTTGGTGCCGACCGACAAAACATATTTGGCCAAGAGCATAAGTTTTGGCCGATAAGTCTATTCTGATGGCCAATGGTGTTTCATTTCGGCCGGTGGTATTCCAGAATACCCAGGGAGTGATTCAAAGCAGTCCTGGAAATTTGTGTGATTTTCAGAGGAGCAGAACAGTGCCAACAGAGACAATAGTGGCATGGTACCCGGGTTTTCGAGCAAGGCGAGTCAAGTATGCATCATCCACGCATTCCGAGGCAGGGCTACGGCCACCTTTCTTCAGCATTTAATTTGTTAATTAATTAGAAGTTCTGTAATAATTAATTTAGCAATATTCATTTGGTTATGTAATATTTATTCGGACCCTCCGAGTGAGGACAATTGTGTAATAAGTGTGTGTGAGTGTGTGCATGTCTTCCAATCCCACGTCTTTCTTCCCTTTTATTTACTAGCTTTCGATGGTTAGTTTAGGGCATATTTAAATTAGCATACCTTATGCTTAGCATGTTTGCATACATACATTTGTCTTGCATGCACCGGGCTCGGCGTATTATACTAACTGTATTGTATTTCAATTCCAAGTTGAATACGTGTTAGTTGTAGCATCATCATATGCCATCCATAGATTAGTCGAGCCTATTGTAGCTGTATCTTGCATGTGTTGCATTAGCCATCTTAACATGAACTAGGATTATCCATATGATTACTAACTAGTTTCTGTTTTGGCTTGGAGTACTCGGTAAGCATTTATGTTTTAGCATCCTTGCATGAGTGTGAGTGTTGCCATGATAGCATGCTTACTATGAGGCTATGTACTTACGTGTTATAACTGCCTGAATGCCTGTGGGTGAAGGTTGAGTTACTTAAATTGGAACAATGCATTGAATACGAGTTTTAAGCCCACTTGAGAGTGGCAAAATTATATTTTCTAAGCCCACTTGAGGGTGGCAAAATTCATGTCTTAGCCTACTTGCGGGTAGCACCATCAAACCATTTTCAAATAAACAAACATGACATGTTTCGTTCCAATTTAGGTGACTTAGTCTATACTTGTTTGCTGTGTGCATCACGTAGTAAAATCTAGGCTAATAACTGGAATAAGAACACATAATGTTTTCAAAACTAGATATCATGGTTAGTAGAGGTCAATCTTTGATCGGGCGAGAGGGGGTGCTCATAGCTGACATTCCCCAATCGTACCCAAGTTCCCGAGCCGAGGTAACTTTGGTGATGACGGACACGTGGCCTTAGGCACAAGTCAGGGTTTTCTAAATTCCCCCATAAAAAATATTTAGGTGGCGACTCTGTATCTGGCAAAGCAGTCCATGTTTGGCACTTCTTTTCTAAAAATCTGTTTTTCTCAAAACGATTTGCCGGATTTGGGCTCTTTGGTTCAGATTAAGAACCGTGACAATTTGAGTCCGAACTGTAGTAGACCCACAAATGAACAGAACGGGATTCATCCGCCCAGGACGTTCGGGGACGTCTACAGATTGCAGTACGATGTAACATGAATGTACGTCATGGAGATCAAGAGGTTTTGCATGGCTACAAGCTTTACCAGATAGGAAAAAAGAACAAAAGAAAAAGGGGTTTCCACTAGAGAGAGAGAGAGAGAGAATTGCCTCTGTTTATAACATTTTTTTTTATCTTGTCTACTTTACTAAAATTTCTGAGGCTATCTAGTTATGAGATAAATTAGAAAAGAAAACCAAACTAAACAATAGATAGATAAATGCTGCATGATGAGCAAATCTAAGAAGAAATGAGTCACTGAACTAGCAAATGGAAAAAGCCTAAACAGACAAGGGGCTTTCAGTCACCATGCTGTTTCCACCAAATAGAAAACAGAAAAACACAATTTGACCAGGCCACGTCTTGCCTTTTCAAACTTCAACAACATAGCCCTGATCCCAACCCACAGTCTCAGTAATCCATTAAATTAGAGATAAACAAGATATACTTCCCAAGTAATTGAGTAGAAATTGAGATTTAACACTACAAATCTACTATTATCCAAACAACCACTATTATAAATCCTTCCCAAGTATTAAAACACATAACAAAGGGGAGAATCGAAACAAGAAGAAAGAGAGGGAGAGAGAGAAAGAGAAAGAGAGGAACAGAGAGTGTGATCTGATTTTGGTCTGTGTAAACCCTAACTCGATGTGTGTGTGTGTATATATATATCACAAACAAAAGGCATGAACTCTTACCCTTTTGGTGCAGATCTTGGACAAATCTTGGAGAAATCTTCAACTTCGATCGGCTGATCTTGGAGAGATGTGGAAGATCGTCTTCAGTCGCCAAGGAAACGAGAAGATGAGTGTGAGGAGAGGAGCGGGCTAGGGCAACGAAAGAGGGATTATATAGTGGCATAACCGTAATTGTTGAAGTTTTGGAGGGGCATTTCAGTCATTTCATGACCCTCCAATCAGTTGCGCGCTTAAGCTATAATTTGTAAGCATCCTCCAAGCAGCTTCTCCATTTGAGCTGAAAAAAGCTTTTTTAAAGCTATAATTTGATAGTTTAAGGTATACCAAACACAACATTATAGCTTAAATTAGGTCAAAAGTTGAAATAAGCTGCTTATAAGTTTTACCAAACAAGCCCAAAGGGCCCGTTTGTAGAGTTGTAGGAAAGTGATTATAGATTATAACTTAACAGATTATACCTTATAGCTGTAAGCATAAGCTGGTAACCTGTTTGGTGTAGCTATGAGATTATAGATTTAGCAGCAGAGTTGTGCTTGGTAAATAAGCTGTGAAATAACTTTTTGTTGTGTAATTGTCATTTTTGCCCTTATGAACAGAAAAATTGTAATTTTGTCATTTTCTTCTCTTTAAATTTTGAAAACGTTATTTCATTAATGGAAGTTGATTAATTAGTACCTAATTTGGTACATTTTTATATTACCTCAAATTTATTTTTTTATTTAAATTTTTTTTTTGTTAATATCATTTTTACACCTTTTTTATTTAACCTATTCTATATAATCAAATTTTTTATTGGCAAAAATAGAATAGTTTATTGATTATAATAAAATTTATTAAAAAAAACATTACAATCACCATATTAAGAAAGAAAGAAAAACAAATATGATTAAGAGAGCAGCTATCAGAATTTTGTGATTGAGCTTGAGGAGATATAGATTCCAACACTAGAAGAAGAATCCAATGCTTTGATTTGAGATGAGTAATGCTTGTATGCTACTGATATATTGGACAAGAAAATCCAATGCTTTGATTTGAGATGAGTAACGCTAGAAACAGAAAACAAATTGCTAGACTTTCAAAACCAAAGTAACTAACAGCTATAAGGACAACAATAAAAAAATAGAAAAGCAAATTTATAGTTTCCATTAATTACAATGTCATATTTAAGTTTGCTCATGAAAGCGGTGCTTCTCACATTTTGATTACCAACTACAAAAATATGAAAACACAATGTGAACTGAAAAGCATTAGTTTAAATGAACATGTAAAACAGTCTAAGAATAGAAACAAACAAAAATTTAAGTAGAAGGCTATGCACCTCAATTAACATTTATAAATTATACATAATCAACAAGCATACATATTTTCTACACATCCAAAATGATACCATTGTTAACAAAACAGTCACAAAAAAAAAAAGATTACAAGAAATATAATAATTGTCAATAGCCTATCTTTGAGGTCAAAGGTCTGCACCTTAAATAATATGGGAAGTGTTCAAATGAAACTTCAATGTTGTTGGCAGTGAAAATTCCTTCTTGTAACCCATCTTTAAACGCTTGGTGCACAAAAAAAAAAAACACTAGTTTGGTAAAACAAAATATCAATTTCGTTTTGTTGTAAATTTTATGGGGGTGAAAGTTAAAGCAGTGTGAAGTACAAGTTAGATCTATGTCAAGGTGCAAGTCCAAGGTCCAAGTCAAATCTGTATGGGGTGCCAATTCGATTCGTGTGCAATGTAAGTCCAATCTGTGCTAGGTGCAAGTTCAATTTGTATGGTGTACAAATCCAATCTGTGCATGGGTGCAAGTTCATTATTAAAATAATGAGTTCTTCTTTCCCGTTTATTCATCAAACTAGTTTTAATTTTTCTGAAAACTAATCCAAATTGTGCCTAAAAATTAAAATAATTTATATAAACATAAAATAAAAATAATTAAGTGACATACTAAAAATTATAAAAAAGAAATTTTTTTTTTTTAAAATCACTAAAAATTAGATTTGCACCCAAGGTGCAAGTCCAACCTGTGAGGGGTGCAAGTTCGATTTGTGCAAGGTGCAAATCAAATTTATAGTGATTATTTTTATATTTGGTTGAATTCTGTGTGGGGTACAAGTCCAACATGTGTAGGGTACAAGTCTAACCTATGCGGGATACAAGTCTAATTTGTAGTGATTATTATTATTTTTTAATTTTAGTGATTTTTTAAAACTTTTTTTTAGGGGAAATTTCAAAAAAAAAAACCCCAGGGTTTAGCGCCTTTTTCAATTTAAACCCCAGGTTTCCAATTTTTATAATTTGTACCCCATCATTCCATTCATGTTTCAATCTAACCCCCTATTCCATCTCCATCTCTATTAGTTAACGAAAGACTGATTTTGGGCGCCAAAATTGCCCTAATCTTCACGATTTAGGGCAAAAGACACCCTTCCATTGCGATTTAAGGCTCCATGCAACCCACCTGGTGCAATTGATGATTCAACCTGTGATTGAAGCCATGCATCGAGGGAAGACAGCAATTTCATAGCTGATTTTCCAAAAAGTTTTGGATTCTGAGATAGAGGTAAGAAATGGGTTGGCTTTTTGTTGTTATATATGGGTTTTCTGATTTCTTTTTTCTCTATTGTTGACTTTCCTTTTGTCTCCATTGTTGACCTTCTTTTTTTATTATTCGTTTATGACATTGTTTTTCTCTCCATTGTCGGTGTGCAATTCTCGTTTATTGCTTTGTGACATTGCTTTTGTCTTCGACTGTATGCATGCCTCTGTATCACACTGAATACATTGTGGTCCCAAGGTCTCCATTATTTTTTTTGGGTGTTGTGTGTTTGCCTTTCTGTCATATTTTGTCTCCATAAATGGAGAAATGTGGGCCAAGTTGCTTTGTATGAGGGTTTTGTTTTTTTAATATGCTTTGTTTTGCAAGTGGACCCATAGTTATTGTCATTGTTTTGTTTATGTATGGATGCAGTAATGGCAACTTTTGTTAAATTTCTAATACATCACAGTGGCTATTTTATTGAGAATGGTGAAATGAGTTATGTTGGGGGTAATGTGGATGTATTTGATGCGGTTGATGTTGATAAATTATCTGTGCCAGAGATTAGCTACATGTTGAAGGAGTTGGGTGTTTTTTATTACAAGCATATTTTCTATAGGATTCCTTACAAATATTTGGTCTTAGGGTTAAGAGTGTTGGCTAATGACGATGATATTAGAGAAATGTTTTCTTTGTTAGAAAATACAAATACCTTAGAGCTGTTTATTAAGCATCATAAGCCACATAATGTTGATATTGCTCATCCTGTGTTATTCCTTACTGATGTGCCTGTGAAGGATGTGGAAAATGATGGAAATTACAATAATGATCATTGTCAAGAGGACTCAAGCAGTGACAATAATGGCAATGATAACCCATCAGACAGGGATTTCTCATATATTAGTGACGATGATGATCCTGATCTTGATGACATTATGTTTGATAGTCATGTTGAGAGAGATGTTAATGAAGAAGTGCTTAAAGAACGTCATGAGTATGAAGTGAATGATGGAGATTCATCTAAGGAAGAAATGGTTACCCCTACAGGCTCTGATAATGGAGATAATAACAACAGGCCTAAGTACTTTGAACTTAGGCCTGAGGTTGATATGCAGAACATAGAATTCAAACTAGGAATGTTGTTTAGTAATCCAAATGAGTTCAAAGATACTATCAAGGAATATGCAGTAAAAAGGAGGGTATGATGTGAAGTTTACTAAAAGTGAAAAATGGAAGGTTCAAGTGAATTGTAGTGCTGGGTGTGAATAGAGACTGTATGCATCCAAGATAACTAGAGAGAACACTTTGTAGATAAAAACACATCAACCTAAACACTCTTGCTGTAGAACTTACAAGAATAGACAAATTACTAGTTCTTGGTTGGCAGAGAAGTATGTCCAGAAATTTAGGACCATCCCAACATTGAAAGTGAATGAGTTTTAGGAAACTATCAAAGAGGATTTTGTTGTAAGTGTGTCAACAATGAAAGCTTATAGAGCCAAAAAGACAGCAATTCAGAAGATTGAGAAAACCAATGCTGAACAATATAGTAGGCTATGGGATTATGCAGCTGAGTTGAGAAGAACGAATGAGGGTATTAATGTTGACATAAATGTGTGGAAGCCTCAATTGGAAGTTAAACCTAGGTTTCAGAGAATGTATGTATGCCTTGGTGTAATTAGGAGAGGGTTTCTACCTGGTGTCAGACCATTAATTGAGTTGCTATAGACACCCCATTTTGACTGGCCCTAAGACTTGGGCGCTTTCTTTTAATTACCCTATGATGACAAAATAAGAAGGTGTTTTTCACAGAATCCTCAATAAGAAAACTTAGAATTTGAGCCCTGTTTCTAAGCCTAAACAGCCACAAATTACCTTTCCAAGGGCATAATCTGACCTCACGATTGTGTCCAGAATGGTTCGTTTAGCTAGGATCAACCTTCGCTACACTTCCGGGGGCTTCACTGAAAAATTGTCTCGAAATTTGGGTTACATCATAATTATTTGAAACTTCTGGGCTAAATTGTAAACTCAGGGAATATTCTATTATGTGAAGGAATATTCTGTTAAGTCAGGGAAAATTCCGTCCATATGCGAAATATTCCGTCAATGCTGACTGGGATGCTGACATGGCATGACTGGATTGGTCATTACTACTGACATGGCGTTGACTTGTCTTTACCCAAAAAAATGAATTTAAGGAATACTGGTAAAGGGGGTTTGAACCCCTAACCTAAGACTCCACACCCAATACCTTAAACACTCTACCAAAGCTTTGCCTTGTGTTATATTTTCCCTCAAATAATATTTGACCATTTCAAACCAACAAGCAAAGAAGGTGTATTTTTTGCATTTTTTTCCTTGAGTGTGGGACACTCCCCTATCTCTTTAGCCGACCCATATATCACCAAATACATACCTAATCATCATCCATTATCAAAAAGAGGTTTTGTTTGCATCCATAAAGGAGTATCCCATACAACTACCTTGAAAATTTGCCCTCCTATCATATTCTTGTTTCCCACCTTATCTCCCACCTTTTTTTTGACCTTCACTCTCCCTCATTGCCTATGTAGAATGGTCATATTGTAAGAGAGAGGGAGGACCACAAAATTGAAGAGAAAAGAGTGAGAAAAAGGTGAAAAAAGAGAGAAAAATTGAGTTTTTGAACAAAAAATACTCATATTTTCCATATACACCCCATACCTTCCATACAAACTGAAATTTCGTCTTTCCTACACCCAAAACTCCTCCAAAAATTTTGAAATAGCCAAATTTCAATAGTGATTGATCAAAGGAAAGAGTGAGTGTTGTTGAAAATGAGAAAAAAATAAGAGAATTAATCACTTTTCCACCATACATACCCAGAGTTCCATTCTAGTTTCAAATTGAGGATTGAAAACACACTTCCTAAACTTGAGGGTAATCAAGAGGAAGTTTAGAAATCAAGAAGTTCAATATTTCTTTGGAAGGTGAATTCTAGTATTTCATTTTCTTATATTTTTTATCTCATATTTATTTTCTTACTTCTTGTTTTATAGTGTTTTGTTATAATCCAAGTGGTTTGTTTATCTCATATTTATTTTCGTACTTTATATTTCATAGTGTGTTGTTGTAATCTAAGTGGTTTGTTTAGTTCATAATTATTTATTTATTTTTATTCACTTGCTTTAATCTCATATTAGTTTTGTTGTAATCTTGTATGTTCTATCTCATATGTGCTTTCTTTTTTCTTTTTTTTTTAGATTTATATTAGTTTTGTTGTAATCTTGCATGTTCTCTCTTATATTTGTTTTCTTGTTTTAGTTTCATAGTAATTATGTTGTAATCTTGCATTTCGTAGCTTATATTTTTATTGTATTAGTCTCATATTAATTTTGCTGTAATCTTGCATGTTCTACCTCATATTTGCCTTTTTTTGTTTGAGATTCATGTTAGTTTTGTTGTAATCTTGCATGTTCTATCTTTTATTTATTTTCTTATTTTAGCGTTATAGTAATTATGTTGTAATATTGTATTTTCTAACTTATATTTTTCTTGTATATTAGTCTCATATTAGTTTTGTTGTAATCTTACATGTTCTATCTTATATTTATTTTTTTTGTTTTAGGTTCATGTTAGTTTTGTTGTAAATTTGCATTTTTTTATTTTATATTTGTTTTCTTGTTTTTAATCTAACCGGTAATAGTTAGTTGAGCCACCTACATATTTCTTATTTGTTCATTTTCTTGGTTTCACAATAAGACAGGTTTTGCTAGGCCTAGTTTGCCAACCAGCCTATTTGGCCGGCTGGTTAGCTTCTTTTGGACAAGATGGCATTGTCTTTCGATGTTAACTAACTTCCGGTGGTTTCCAAGGCACAGGAAACTTTTTTCTCTTTTTTTTATTTTATTTTGAGTTTATTGTGAGGTTTTTATTTTGTTATAATATTCTCCTCACCTCCCTTCTAATTTGGTTTGTAATAATTTATTCAAAGTGTTGTAATAATTTCCGGCCCCACTTCTTTCTATCTCGTTCTTTTACTTGCTTTCCTTATTTGTGAATATGCATCATGTTTATTTTATTTTATTTTTTGTCATTATATCCATACTTTGTATATATGTTTCATGCATCTTAATTCGGCTAAATTTGCATTTGTGGATTTAATCAATTCCTATGTGATTATGTGCACTACCTCATATTCTTAAAATGATTCACATGCTATATCTTAGAAGCCGAATCTTTAGTTGCAGCTCATGTATGAATTGTATTAGGATTTTGTATATAATATCATGCATTTTTCTAACTTTGTTTTGTAACTTGTTCACAGGACGCCAAACATGTAAGTTTTCATTCTTTAGCATCCCGTTTTTGTGTGTTTTTCTAATTATGTTTGAGCATTCTGCCATGTGGCTACTTATTTACTTGATATAACTATATGAATGGCAGTGGATGGAGGTTGTGTCGCTTAAATTGGAATAATGTTGATTTTTTATGTTTGTAAACTCAATTTATTTGGATTGTACAACTTCAAAACTCTTTCAAAATATATGAAATCAAATTATTCCAAAATGAATGGCATAATCTATACTTGTATGCTTCACATAGTAAATTTTAAGAATTAAATAATCAGAACATGAACATATAAAGAAAATAAAATTCATGTCATGGTTTAGTAAAGGCTGATCTTTTGATCGGGTGAGCGGGGGTGCTCAATTAATGATTTTCTCCCCTCATACCTAAGGTTCCGAGCCAAACATCTTTGGTTATGACGAACAGTGGCTTTGGCATGAGTCACGGGTTTCCTAATTTCCCAAAATATTAGGTGGCGACTCCGAGATCTGATAACACAGTCCATTTCTGGCAAAATATTTTTTTGCAATAAAATGGATTTTCTAAAATTTTCCAAATGTGGACTCTCGTCTATCTTTCATATTGTACTTGTGAGACTAGATCAAAGAGACTGAAGGTCCGAACTGTTTAACGCGCACGGGTACCTCATGGGCATGTTACAGTTGCATGCTTGTTTTCTAAAAAGACCTTGCCAAGGGCAGTTATTTGCAGCTATTTGATGGGATGGAAACAATCAAATGTATCCAATAGCTTATGCCATAGCTAAGGCAGAGTGTAAGGAGAGCTGGACTTGGTTTTTACAGACATTCGTGGGCTTTAGGATAGTTGCATTATTTAGGGAAGAGGGGAGCAGCCAAGCACAAGCTGATGGTTGCCAATCTAGAAAGAGGCCAGCAACAGTAAGTGGTGTTGAAGAATCAACTGATGGGTAACCAAGGAAGAGGACAAGATCAACAGCAACAGACATAGGCAAAAAACGAGCAATGGGCAGCCAATCTAGTGTGAACAAGTGGTTTTGAAAACTTTAAATAGGGTTTTTGCAATATTCATGGTTTATCTTACCTTACTCACCAATTTTGTAATTAAAATAGGCTTTTTGAACAATTATGTTGTACATATGGGTTATGAAACCTTGAATAATGCTTGTATGGTTATTATCCTTCAACGGTTGAATGGTTTAAACCCTAATGTTTGGTTGGCTTGAATTATGTTCTAAGTTCATATGGGAAAATAACAAGTTCTTATGCTTGCTTTGTTGTGGTTGTTATGCTTATGTCAAACTAGGTTTTTGCTTCAATTTATTTACATTGTACAAATAAATAAAGAAGTGGTTGCTTTAAAAGTATACTAAGTTCTGCACATTGCTTGAAATGGTTTTTGCTTCAAAAGTATTCTAAGTTGAACACATTGCTTGAAAGCATTCTATTTACATTTCAATTACAAAACAAAATCATTGCAATTACAAAATAAAAGCATTGCACAAATCATTTCACCATTACAAAACAAAAGCATTTCACCAATTGATAACAAAAGCATTGCAATTACAAAACAAAAGCATTACACAAACCATTTCAAACCAAACATTTTATTTACATTTCACAATTACAAAACAAAAGCATTGCAATTGCAATTGCAATTGATAACAAACCATTTCACCATTTCAAACCAAACACAATTGACATTGCAATTGTTCAACAAAAGCATTGGAATTACAAAACACATTATGGAAGTAATGTACCTTAGCCAAAACACATATTATTAATTACATAGCAAGCCTAAACACAAGTTTTCTTTCAACTATTTTAGAGTAGAAATAGTCCATTCATAAGCAATGTAGCAATCAAGGCAATGACAAGCCACTTCTGTCGTGCACGATAACGTTGAACAACATCCTCGAATCGTGCAACTTCATTGACAAATTCTTCTAGGGCTGTAACCTTATCCACCAACTTCAGCAAAACTTGTCTACCACGAGCCCATGTGGGTGGATCGTACCAGGAAAAGAAACCACAAGCCCCATTTTTTTGTAATTGCTATCAAACATAAACAAAGTTGAGCAAGTGTTTATGTCATTCTTCCATACGATTGTTTTTGGGTGAGTCTTCCATACAATTGTTATCTTCTTCAAATTGAAGATATTACTTTATTCTCAATTTCCTATAAATATTGAAAAATTGTTGACTGACTTTACTGAAAAATTGTATATACTTACTGCATAATTTGGACAACCCAAAAAACTCCTAGCAGGATTAGCATGAGTCCATGAAGTTTTGATCTTCGCTCTTAACCCACAGATGCAACGAGTCAACTCACCCCAATTGTTTCCACCTTATCTATTACCTTCACTCATTTTTGTCTTTCATTTTGATAGAATAGAAAATAGTTTGTACCGACTATGGAGAGAAAAAGAAGGTCAACAATGGAGACAAAAATAAAGTCAACAATTGTCACGACTCAAACCCGCCCCTATGGGTTTAGTGTCGTAACCGGCCAGTAATCCTTAGATTGCCAAAGGCCTCAAAATAGAATAACATATAATAGGGGCTGCGGAAGCAAATATACAAATTTAAATAGTCCATAGAGCTATGCAGACATACATGAGACATAAATTTTCAAAAAAAAACTTATATATATATGTATACAGATTTGACGTCAAAAATACATTAGTCTTACGTCACCCAATTACATAGCTAGAGTCGAGGGGAGCTTAGCCCAAGTACAGATATACATAACAAACTCAACTAAAGCCTTGGCGTGATCCTCTCAAAAGGAACCTAGTTGGGAGGCACGGTAGTTGGTTGACAAAACAGAATCTTAGGCCATCAACTCTAGGCCTAGTCACGTGTCTGCCCACCTACATATATAATATAAATAGTGAGTTGGAGCCCAGTGAATAATAACAGAGTAAAGGGGTTTAATGAATGTTGTCCAAGATAGTTGCAGAAAATAGAATTCAGTAGTCATCAGAAATGAATTCATATCATGTTCAGAAATCATAGTTCATAACAGATACAGATTTAGAATCATATTAATAATCAGAATTTGCAGTTAATTATACGTGGTACATTCATTAGCACTAGCAGAAACAGTTGACCCATAAAGGGACGGCCATAAAGGCATACAATTGACCCATAAAAGGACGGCCATAAAGGCATATACAGTTGACTCACGTGCACGAAGACAATACAGTTGGCTCATGAGACGTACAGTTGACCTATAAAGGGATGTATACAGAAGGATCCATAATAGTTGGCTCATGAGACGTACAGTTGACCCATAATTGAGACGTAACAGAACAGATAACAGATGTCATCTGAAACTAAGAATGCCACAAATACATTTCAGAAACATTGGACAACAATTCATTTATGCAGAAAATAATATTCCAGAAACAGATTATCTTATATCATTTGGAAAATACTTATAATTGAACATAGCTTTACAAAGTTATTTCTCACAGATAACCGGTGGCTCTAAATAGACGGGTAGGGTAGGCAATTCACTTAACTTGAGGCGCGTGACCTACATAACATGACAAATACATATATTGAAATACATGCTCGGATTATACATTAACTTATTTCATTTGTTTTTAGTGTGTTTCTAGCCTTTATCCTTATTATGATGTCTTAATCTTGGCCTAGGAATGCCTAGGATGGAATGAGGATGCAAAAATGTACTTAAAAATATTTTTCAAAACTTGCTGAAAACAGGATCCACGCTCGAGCGTGGCTTTTCTCGCTCGAGCTGACATGCAAGATGTGAAGGTTTGCTCGAGCGTAATTTTCTTCGCTTGAGCGGTCTACAAACTTTAAAAAAGTACTGGGTGCTTGATTTTCACGCTCGATGGACGCTCGACGGGCGCTCGATCCTCGCTCGAGCGTGAGACTCAGACCCTCGCTCGAGCGTGACTTTTGTCGCTCGACCGATTTGCAAAAACACATAAACTTTTGGGAGCATGCATTTCACGCTCGAGCGGACTTCTGGTCGCTCGAGTGGAGGTGCAAAAACAAAAGTGGTCGCTTGAGCATATAATACTTCGCTCGAGCAGAGGGTGCAAATTCTGGAATTTCCAGATTTGCTCCCAAAGTTCAAAACTCAATCTTAAAGCATCAAAACTTGATTTTTTCTGGGCCAAAACTTGAGGAAACACTTAGAAACTCATAAAATGTCATAAATTAGGGATCATTTCAAGAAATCATGGCCCAATAGCTTGCCAATTGTGCAAAAATTCAACTTAAAATTTATGAATGTTCCATGAACATGATATGCATGAATTTCTTTGAACTTAAGCTTCTCAAAACATGATCAAATGCTACAAAACAACATGGAACTTGATGATTTCCCAAAATTAAGGTGAATTCAAGACATGTATGAGGGAATTCTTGAAAATTAAACTCAAAATGTGAGAAAATACGCATGTATGCATGGTATGGCTCAATACTCTTCATTTCTAACTCAATTCTTGCATTATTCAACATAATTATCTTGTGTTCATGCATTATAGTCTAGATTTCAAGGCTTAAGGATACAATTCTTACCTAGAGACTTGAATTCACAAGTGTTGAAGTTGAAACTCTCAAATTCTCTTCAATCTCACAACAATTTCTTACAATTTTTCTCTTTTCTCACTTGATCCCAAACTCTTTCTTAGTCTCTCACTTCTCTCTCATGTTTGTGTGTCTTAGGAGCATGAATTGATGATATAAAAATGACCTAATGGGATCGAGTATATGGCCCACTTAGGAACACATGTTCAATTGAGGTTAAAGGCAATCATTTCGCATTAAATTAATCTAATTATTTGGTTCCAAATCAAAATTTAACCAAACCTATCATAATATTCTAAAAATTCCGAATAGCATATAACTTGAGTGAATTCCATGATCGGATGCCGATAAGGCCTCCAATTTGCAGAATAGATCGGAAACGTGAACAGATCATTCTACATTAAATAGATATAAACTCAAATAAGACAACACACATGCAATTTAATTCAGGTTTTGATCTCAAGAACTTATTAGGCATATTAAATCATGGATTAACGTTAATCATGGGTCAGGGTTGTTACAATAATGGAGAGAAAAAGAAGGTCAACAATAAAGACAAAAAGAAGGTCAACAATGAGGAAAAAAGAAATCAGACAACTCGTATAAAACAACCAAAAACCAACCCATTTCTTACCTCTATTTCAGAGTCTAGAGTTTTTTGGGAAATCAACTATGAAATCGCTGTCTTCCTTCGATGCGTGGCTTCAATAATGGGTCGAATCACCGATCGCACCAGATGGGTTACATGGAGTCCTAAATCTCAATAGAGGGGTGTCTTTTGCTCTAAATTTTGAAGATTAGGGCAATTTTGGCTCCCAAATCAGTCTTCCATTAACTAATAGAGACGGAGATGAATGGGAGGATCAGATTGAAACACGGGTGGAATGATGGGGTACAAATCGTCAAAATTGGAAACCTGGGGTTTAAATTGAAAAAGGTGCTAAACCTTGGGGTTTTTTTGTAATTTCCCCTTTTTTAAATTTTTTTTTCTAGTATATCACTTAATTATTTTTATTTTATATTTATATAAATTATTTTAAATTTTTAGGCACAATTTGGATTAGTTTTTAATTTTTTTTTTCAAAATAAATTAAAAATTAATAAATTGAAAAAAAGAACTCATCATTTTAATAATGAACTTGCACCTCACACAAACTGAACTTGCATCTAGCGCAAATCGAGCTTATACTGCACACAAATTGGAGTTACACCATACATATATAGGACTTGCATCCATATATATGTTAGACTTGCACCCCACACAGATTTAACTTGAACTTGGACTTGGACTTACATCTCGCATATATCTAACTTACACCCCCACACAACTTGAACTTGCACCTCGCACCCCAAAAAAATTTACCTTATGACATTGATATTTTGTTTTATCAAATTAGTTTTTTTACTTTTTTAGAAAAATAAAAAACATAATTCAACCAAATATGATGAATTGAATTTCTCTTATCCTATTTTTGTGAAACCACTTTTAATGCTAAAATATATATGATTATTTTTTTAGTTACCTTTTTTATTTGTATGCTTTGAGTTAATATTTGTATTAATTCTTATTGTTTGATTTGAGTTAATAAAAATAAAAAATAATATTTGTATGGTTTAATTATTATTTTTATTATATGGTTTGACTTACTATTTGCATGGTTGAATATTATTGTTTTTATTCATATGGTTTTAGTTAATATTATACAGTTTAGATATTAGTAATTTTATTTTTATAGTTTCAATTAATATTTATGTGACTGAATTATTATTATCTTTTATTTTTTTACCACTGATTGATACTTAATTAATTTTAAATAGTTTTTTTTGTTCATATTAACGTAAACCATACATTTCATTTTAATTGTGTATTTTTTTTATAACAATGTAATTTTTTATATCTATTTTAAGTTATTATTTTTAAAATGTAAAATTTATATATTTAGGGGTTGTTTTAGATGTTCTAAATAAGTGCACTTTTTGACTTTTTATAAAATATGAGTTAGGTTTGAAGTGATGTGGTAGAGAAGTAATGTAACTTAAATAAGATGATATGACTTAAATAGAATAGTGACTTTTTGACTTTTTTAGAACACCCCAAACAAGGCCTTAATATTAGCCTTATTTTAAAGATATCGTCTATATCTTTTTGGTATTATTTTAACAAAAAAAATTTATATTAAAAGTTATATATAAATAATAGTTTTTTTTTTTTTGATCGAAAAAAAATGGCTCTGAGATGTCATCACGGCCCCGTGAGCCCTGACCCCGAGGTAACTGGTTGCCAGTCAAGAATTAACTCCCACCAAGTGAGGGGGACCCATCACCAGGACACTAATAGAGTGCAACCACACGCCCCAATAGAAGACAGATTGTTGAGGAAAGTACATGGTGTGTTCTCATGAAGAGATTTCAAACACCCCCCTCTCATGGAGAAATGAAAAAGAAAAAAAAAAAAACAGAAAGGAGTGGCTTGTGACGGTATAAAGAGAGAGAGGAGAGATGAAAAAGAGTGGGGACGGAAGAGAGAGAAAGAGAGAGTAGAGAGACGTGAGAATAAATGTAAGGAAAGGAGCGTGAGTGGAGATAAAATTCCCATGACTTCATAATTAATTTTCAATGTCCCACTTAGCCATTGCTTGGGAAGTTGAGGCTGGGCTTTTTAGTTAAAATATTAAAAAAAAAGAAATTTTTTTTAGTTTAATAAGATAAAATATCACATCTAACTTATAATTATTATATTCTTTCTTTTACAAAAAATTAAAAAAGTCAAAAAATTCTTTTCAAATGAGATTTTTTAGTCTCAAGCTAAAATAGCCAAAAAGTAAAAAAATCAACCCACTTTCCAAAAAAATTACATATTTTAGTTGAAAAATCCAAAACTTGTTATAGATTGTGGCATTGCTCTCCTTATTTTTACACATCTATATCTATACTATGACAGATTTGGCATAACATATATAATCCATCTTTTTATCTTTTTTCCATCACATCACCTCTCTATTTTTCTGCACATCTTTTCGTAAAAAGACAAAAAGTGCACTTTTTTAGGACATCCCCAAACCAACAGTAAAAGGGGGTTTTCAACCCCAAGCCTTATGGGAGCTCCAATCTTCCAATCTAAATTTCCTGATTTTTTGATTTTAAAAAAAAAAATCTTAACATTTATTAACATCTCCCAACTCCCAAGTCTTATCCTCATAATAACACTTTAATGCATTAAGAACAAGTATAAAAAAAATTCTTTGAAATTCAACACATATGAATTCCTTGAAAAGTCCCAACAAATATGATTATTATCCCTCATAATAACACTTTAATGCATTAAGAACAAACATAAAAAAAATTTCTCGAAAAGTCCAACACATATGATTATTATCAAAATATTAAACTTTAATATATTATAATAAAAAAAAGACATTTAATTTCTTGAAAAGTCCAACACATATGATTATTATCAAAATATTAAATTTTAATATAATATAAAAAAGGAAAAAAAATAAGACATTTAAAAAAAAAACATTTAAAAATCACAATTCACATATATAGATAATTGTAAACATAATAAAATAGGAGGGCATTCATGTCTACACGTTTTTTTTTTTTTATGAGATGTCCTCCATTATAATAAGATAGCACTTTATTTCTCTTATCTTATAATCTATATATATATTATATACTTATATACTATATATTAAGCAAAAGAGGGTTTTTAACCCCCAAGACCTGTGAGAGCTTCAATATCTCAATCTGAATTTTCTAAATTTTTTATTTTTTATTTTAAAAAAAATCTCAGCATTTATTGATTTGCTCAAAATCCATGATCAGTATTTATTAAATTTTTTCAATCCACATATTTTTTCACACGCCTGCATTTATTGATTTGGTCAAAATCCCCTAATTAGCATTTAAAATCCCATCATACAAATAATTATAGATACAATCCCATGTATAGTTACTATAATACCCTTTTCAACTTCTCCCATACACTATGGTTAGTGATAAAATTGTTAAATTATTTTTATAAAAAATCTTAAAAAACATAATTTATATATTAAAAAAAATCTAAAACAAATATAAAATATCTATAATTATCCCTTGCATAGCACGGGTGATAGGTTAGTCTTATATAAGAAAAATAGGGTTTCTAACCCACAAGTCCTATGGGAGTTCCAATATCCCAATTTTAATTTTTTAATTTTTTGATTTAAAAAAACTTAGCATTTATTGACTTCTCCCAATTCACGAGCCTTTTTGACTTCTATCATAGTTACTGCAACACCCTTTTCAATTTTTCCTATACACTATGGTCACTGATGGGTTTGTTAAATTATTTTTTATAAAAATCTCAAAAAATAGTAATTAATCCACTTAAAAGGAAAGTTAATTAATCTATTTAAATATTTAAATAGCTTTTATACCTTGATTTACATATTTCAAAAGAAAAGTTAATTAATTCATTTAAAAATTTAAATTAGAAAGGAAAGTTAATTAATTTATTTAAAAATTTAAATAGCGTCTATGCCTTGATTTACACATTTTAAAAGGAAAGTTGATTAATTCATTTACAAATTTAAATTTAAAAAGAAAGTTAGTTAATCTATTTAAAATGTTAAATAACTTTTATACCTTGATTTACACATTTCAAAAAGAAAGTTAATTAATCTATTTAAAAATTTAAATTTAGAAATTGAGAAAGAAAGTTAACTAAAATATAAATTTGAATTTGAATTTTTATACTACCAAAATATAGGAATTAATCTACATCTTTCGTAGATTTTTTTTTTCTTAATGTTTAATAATTTTATATGCATGGATATTCCAATCTATATATCTATATTATAGCAAACAGACATTCTATTAAAAAAAAAAATCATTAAACCTCCAAAGATTAGTGATGTAGATGGAATCAAACAAAATGTGTAGGTTTTAGAGTTTTAAAGTAAAAAATTTATGTTAGAATTTGTTCAAATGTAATTCTCTTAATATTTATAAATATTTTTTATTGATTGAAAAAAAAGCACAATAAACATTACGATTGTTGTTTTTATTTTATTTTATTATATTGAGTTATTAAAATAAGATCTATTAAAGGCTTAAATCAAGAATTGTTGGGGAAAAAAAAATCAACTCCAACTAAATTTTCTAAACTCATTTTTAATATTTAATCTAATATTGAAACCCTCAAACTAACTTATATTGGTTACAAACCGATATAGATAATTTTAAACTGTCAAGACAATTTTTAATGAGTGGATAAATGTCACATTGGCATAAATATTCAGTCAACTAGCTTTCAGGTCACTTCTAATATTTAGTCTAACACCACAAGTCAATTTTAATCCATTTTCACATAAGAGTTATAACAACAATTTTAAGGAAACAAAACTTTTAAGTTTTACAAAATAAGAAAAAATTAGTATATTAAAAAATATAATTTATTACTAAAATTAAAATTACGAAACTTATAAAATGAAATGTATTTATATTTTATTGTAAATAAATTTTTTGTAATTTATTATTTAAATTTTACCAATTAAATTATGACATGCAAATTTTTATTAAGAACTTAGGAAATACAATTAATAACATTAGAATAAAAATCTTTTCTTAGTGTAACTCTAATAAAAATTAATAAAATTTAATTGATTATAAATTACTTTTACAACATATTTTAAATAAAGTTTATATTATTATTTTAATTTTAAAACTAATTTTTAATTATTTATTTATAATTGTACATAACACGACTAATATGCTATTATAATTGTACATAACACGACTAATATGCTAGTTTTTATAAAAAGTCAAAAACTTTCTAAAATAACTTTCTTCTAACCGAGGCCTAAACTCACTGCTACAACTCGGGTGTGATTGTCAAAATGAAAAAAAAAAAATCCAAAACCGTCATTCTGGCGGACCAGAATAAAATAGCCTACATTCACGATCACTGTATCTTCATGTCATCACACGTGCATTGAAATCTATGGACATGTTTTGCGCCGCGTGTCACGACCTATCCATAAAGACTTAGAGCTGTCCTACCGATACCACCGTAAAGTGTAACGTAGACAATTAATCGCCCTATTTAGTAGGACTTATTTTTAACTTATTTCAGTTTGGTTTGGGTTATACTATATAATCTATCTTTTTATTTTTTTCTATCACATCACCTCTCTACTTTTTTGCACATCTTTTCGTAAAAAGACAAAAAATGTACTTTTTTAGGACACCTCAAACCAACCCTTAATTTAAGTTATTTTAGTATGTTTGGTTCAACTTAATAATACAGATTATAGTTTTTTCTAAATCAAAAATCAACTTTTTCTTTGAGTGGGACAGAAGAAGCTTTTCCAAACAACTTAAGCGCGCAGCTACCATTTGAGAGGCAAAATGACTTAAATGCCCCTCACAATTTCAAGTTACGACAAGTGTGCCATTACTAAAATAAATTTTATATTAATTAATGCTAATTAATAATTTTAGTATTAATTGATTACAAAAAGCCATTAATTGTCACTAATTAATTTATAATGAAATAATTTTATACTAATTGATTTATAATGAAAAAATGAAAAAAAAATAATTTATAATGAACAAATGAAAATAAGCCATTAATTGACACTATTTAATTTATAATGAAATCATTTTATACTAATTGATTCATAATGAAAAAATGAAAATAATGTTTATAATGAAAATAAGCCATTAATTGACACTAATTAATTTATAATGGAATAATTTTATACTAATTGATTTATAATGAAAAAGTGAAAATAATAATTTATAATGAAAAAAATGAAAATAAGCCATTAATTGACACTAATTAATTTATAATGAAAAAATGAAATAATTTTATACTAATTAATTTATAATGAAGAGATGAAAATAATAATTTTTGTAATACTAATTATATTAACTTTTATTAATGAAATAATTTTTTAAAAATTAAAATTGAAAAAAAAAATGACAAAATAATCATTTTTATATCATATAAGGGCAAAAAGAACAATTACATAGCAAAAAGTTATTTTACATCTCAACCAAACACTACTCCACTGCTTAAATCTATAATCTGACAGCTGCACCAAACAGATTAACAACTTATGTTCACATCTATAAGCTGTAATCTATTAAGTTATAATCTATAATCATTTTTTCACAGTTCTACCAAACGGGGGCCAATGTATGCAACAGAGAAATGTTCTGGACACTTGACCTCTTATTAACAAATTTATTAATTTCACAAAATATACTGATTATTTTTAAAATAATATTTGAATAATGTTAGCGATCCCAAATAATCTATTAAATTTTTTACTAGACATCTCACATGGGTATAAGACCCACACGCATATGGGTTTGTGTGGGTCCTATACATATGTGAGAGGTTTGATAAAAAATTTGATGAATTATTTGAGATCTATAGCATTTTCCATGATATTTATTTATTTATTTCAATCACATGTAATCCAATTCCTATCTATAAAAAAAAGACCAACAATGATTCATACTACTAAAAAAAGCCCACTAATAACACTAATGTATTGGGAATGCCAAAAAAAAAGTCATAAGCAGTGGGTGGGGCCCGCTGCTACATTATTAGTGGTGCTATTAGAACACCACTTTTAATACTCTCAATCAAAATAATCTAATTAAATGATTATGACACAAAATAAATGATTCGAAAAAAAGACTTATTGGGTCAAACTCAATAGGGATTGTTGCTTAAATGCTAAAATACTATATTAAAAGCATTAAGTTTTTTTAAATTTAAATATGAATTTAAGAGAATTTGAGAGATTGTGGGATCCGCTATACGCCCAATTTTCATGATATAAGCCGCTTATTTTATAAGACGTTTCATACATATTATTCATGAAAAATTAAATTGATGCGATAATTGTAACATATTTATTTATTTTTATTGAAAAAAAAATCTATTTTCAATTTGTTTGGTTTTAGAGTTTTCAAAAATAGTTTTTGATTTCTTAATTCGTATATTTTTTTTTGGTATTTAGTGAATTTTTTTTAAATATATATATTTTATTTTCAGATGCATTTAATATAGATTTACTTAAAAAGTAAAATAGTTGAGAAGGAATCTTTGAAAAAAATCAATTTTTTTTTTATTTTCTTAAATATATATTTTTTATTTTCAGATGCATTTAATATAGATTTACTTAAAAAGTAAAATAGTTGAGAAGGAATCTTTGAAAAAAATAAAAAAATATATTGAATTTATATATATATATTTTCATAGGAGCATTTATTTATAAATTCTCTTCACATACTTATATTTCACTTGATCCAAATTATTTTCTTATATTTCAATAAGTCCTATGAATGATATAGTTACCAAAATGCTTCTAATAACAATATTCACATTGACATGGAATATTCACATGCTAAAATATAAATATTCACATCACCACGTTGCAAATTATTCAAAAAATATTTGTAAGGATAAAACTGTCCATAAAATATCTTAAATATGAGAATTTGTATTTGGTGGATTAAATGTCCAAATAATAGGATTTATTAAAATATAAAAATATGTTAGGAACTAATTAAGATACAAGTATTTAAAAAATGATTTCCTAATAAATCTTCCATTTTTATATTTTACTATTTAGTAATTTTTTACACAAATTTTATACTTATAACTAAATTAAGAGGATTTATAAAGAAAAAAAAATTTAATTAAAAATTTAAAAAGTTTCCTAAAACAAAAAAATATGTGAATTGAAAAATCAAAAATTATTTTTAAAACTTCAAAATAAAATAGGCGTCATTTATTTTTTTTTGGAGGTAAATACGATAAAATTAAAAAGTTATAATAATCATAGGAAGCTAATTATTTTTATGAATAATATATATTGATAATTTTACAAAATGAATAATTTAAATAATTAAAATAGAATTTTAAGTGAATCTATTGCCTTCAAATTTTTTCAATTTTAGATTTAAATTTAAAAATTAATCCAATAGTATATTGTGATTCTTTTTCAAGTTTAGGTCTATATTTATTTTGAGAAATTAATAAAAAGTTGATTTTTGAATTTTTTAAAAAAAGTTATAAAACAATAAAGAGATAATATGATATAAAATAAAGAGTCGTGATAGAGGCCTCGAATTCGAGGCCTCGAATTTGGCTCGAATGAACCAGAGGGGAGGGGAAGAAGGGAGAGAGGGGGGAGGGGAGGGGAAGAAGAGAGAGCCGCCGGTGGGCCGGACTGGAGGGGGCCCATAATCACCCGGGGAGGAGGAGGAGGAGGAGGAGGAGGAGGAGGCGGAGGCTGGCCGGAGGCGGAGGCGACGGCGGTGCAGCTGCTGCGACGAGCTGGATCGGGCGACGATCAGACGGCTGGCGAGCTCGACGAGCTGCGACGGCGAATCCGGACCCCTCCCCTCCCCTTCCTCTCTCTCTTCTTCCCCTCCCCTCCCCCTCCCCTCTGGTTCTGCGAAGAAGAAGAAAGAAAGAAAAAAAAAAAAAAAAAAAGGATTCGAGGCAAATTCGAGGCCTCAGATTCGAGGCCTCAACCATTTTCCTAAAATAAATTAAAAATCAAAAATTAATTTTTAATCGAATTCTAAAAACAGCCTGTAATTCTTACGTCCTATATTATTGATTGAGTTTTGCTGGACATAATGGATGCCGGTGAGCCGCAAATGGACGGTCACGAAGCGTCTGTGACTCCACCAACTTTGTGGACACCCGTGAATTTTGCTTTTGATCGGCCATTCTCAAATCTCTCTCTACGATTCGAAAACGTGCCTTCTTGTACCATTATTACACTCTAATTACTATTATATATTTTTTTTATGAGAAGTTTTTAGGTGTATAAGGTACATATCCTATTGTATTTACATAAATTCTAACAAATATATATAAGTTATTTTATAAAATTATGTAAATTTTAATAAATATATGTAATTTATAATTTTTTAAGTTTTTATGAATTAATTTATATATACTTATAAAAATTTTAGTTATGTTAGGGATTTCAAATAAATTATTAAATGTTTACCAAATCTCTCACATGGATGTGAGGCCCACACAAATGGGTCTTACACTAATGTGAGAGGTTTGGTAAAATATTTAGGCCTTATTTGGTTTGTTTTTGAGAAAATTTTTTGGGAAAAATTATTTACAAATAAATTTTCAAGAGTAATCAAACCAAACAAATTTTTCAAAAAAAAATCTCAAAATTTTGTTTAGTTATCTATTTTCCAAAATCACTCTCTCTTTTATACACATCAAATCAATCACTATTTTTAAAATTCTCTCTCCCAAAACAATTTCTAAAAAAAGACAAATCAAACAAATTTTCGTACTTTTTATCTCAAAAATTACTATACAAACACAAACCAAAACACACTCTTAGTAATTTATTTGAAATCTATAACATTTTCTTAAAAATTTACATAATTTTATGAGATAATTTATTTATATTTTTGAGAATTTATCCTGATACACTTAAACATTGTCCTTTTATTCATTTATATTATATTGTATTATATTATATCTATATAAAATTCTTTAAACAGCCCGGCAAAGCAAATGCAACCAAACTCTCTACTTATAGCTACCACCACTGTTGAGGTAACAAATTATCTGACAGATCCACACCCCCGTTTTCATTTTTTTCTCTCTTTCCTTCTCATGCTAGATTTTCCCAACCCATTTGTTAGACTATCCACATTGTGTTCATAATTGAGTTAAATGTGTTTATTTGTGATATTATATGCTTTTATATAGATAATTTGGGTTTCTTTTGGGGGGTGAGATTTGGGTGTGATTTGAGGTGGAGAGGAGCATGAGGAAGCTGATTGGTTTGTGGGTTGTGTTTGTTGTTGTTGGGTTTGGGTTTGTTAGCAAATGTGTAGATGGGTTTGAGTATTTTAATGTAACGGAGCTTCCATTGGAGTCTATCTATGGAATCTCTGCTTCCGCCGCCGGTTACCCTCTCATGGTGGGCCTCACCCTTATTCAAGGAGCTGCTGCCAAAGGCGCTGGTACTCTCTCTCTCTCTCTCTCTCTCTCTCTATATATATATATATTGATATACACAAGTCTCATATTCTAAATATATGCATCTTTCAATTTTTTTCTTCTATGTGGATTGATTTATAAGGGCATTGTATTGATTGTTTTCTATTAATTTTTAAAAAAATAAATAAATTATTTTCTGTTCTTTTGCTAGAAATACTGATTGATTTGCTTATGAATTGTAGAACCTTAAACTATAAGTATGTCTAAGTTTCTATTTATCTGCATATCTTAATTTTACTTTTCAATGTTGTCTTTGTGTGTTAAAACTAGTTTTTTGTTTTTGTTTTTATTTTTGTGTTTAATTTTTTCTGTTTTGACAATTTCTTGTTATTCCAACTTGTTTTGGTTTACTGTAAATTAGGTGAGTGATCTGATTGAGGTGCTTTTGAGTTAGTTAACATGGTTTTATTATCTAGTGTTGCCATTATGCCCTTGGGGGGGTCGGGTCAAGCTGTCACTCAAACCCATCTTTGAGGGAGTGTGTGTGTGGATCCTTGCCGGCCCATTTGTCTTGGCTCTCATTGGGTAGCTGTTTTGAATTGTTGACCATCGAACCATCTAAAAGTTTAAGCAGTTAGAGATCAGTAATGATAGAGACCCCATAAAACACAACCCCACAATCCCACAATCCCAAAATGATCTGAACCATTCATGTCACGGTTAGACAGAACTCCCAAAAAAAATTCAAACACATCAATGGCCAATACATCAGTGGGGTCATGGGGGTCCTCTTTTGTGGGGGTTCCAAACATTTTCCATTAGAGATTGGGGATAATTTTATTATTTATATTCTTAACCTGTCCTCTCGCGTGGTCAGCATTGCAAAGCATTTTAGTCATTGTGAGTTGGTGAGGTTTGAACACAGGTTCCATTGTGTGTATTATGATAACATGTTGAATTGGTAGCCACTTCTATGGCCATGTCAAAAAAGAGAAGAAAAAAATTAGTGTTGGTTGTCATTGATTGTAATTGGTGGATGTGGTGAAATTTAGTAGTTCACACCATTCCTTTTCTCTAATTGATGATGCATTTTCATATACTTTAGGTAACTGCTGCCCCACTGAACTAGTAAAGTTAGCCTAATCAAGATTACTTTATGAAGCTATCCATCCTATTTGCCTTCATTTATTTATTTTTTAATTTTGAATTTTACTTTCAAACCTAAATGGTGGTAAATCCCTTCTTTTGTGATTTTTTATTGATGGTTTCCGTAGATGCTTACTATTCCTTACTATAATAAGAGCCTCCTTTCCTTGTTTATCTTCTTTTTTTGTTTTATTTTCACAGTATGTTTGGATGGAACATTACCTGGTTATCACTTGCACCGTGGATATGGGTCAGGAGCAAACAGCTGGCTTATTCAATTGGAGGTTTGTGAGACAACTAACAAATAATTGCATTGTAATTAGATGACTGTTTTCTTTCATGAATTTGCACAAAAGAAAACAAATACAAAAATACTGTTAACTGTGTGTGTATACACAATAATCCAAACTATTAAAATTTATTTCTGGATCCTAGTGTCCTGTTGCTTATTCTGCTGTAATCCTGAGTTCACTGTCTAATGGAGGTGTTAAAAGATGTGTTAAAGTGTGCGTTTGGTAAGAGTGAGGTCTACTTGAATCTGCATAAATGTGTTAAAGGGTGCATTTGGTAAGAGTGAGGTATACTTCAATCTGTATAAATGTGTTTATGTAAGAGAATAAAATGGGTAAAATTTTAAAAATGAGTTTAAGTTTAATATATTTTTTCAGAACGTGGGTTGCTTTTTGGAAGCCATGACAGATGGACAATATTTTAATGTTGGGTTGGTTAACACACTATCCACAACACATACAACAACATCTGACACCTTTTCTTTAACATCAAACTTAACAGCTCCATTGGAGCACTAACTATTAGGAAATGGCTACTTATTGCTAACATGCTACATTGACGATGGCTTTAGCATCTCTACTAGAGATGGTGTATGTTTCACTGTTTCAGGAATTTATATTATTATTTATATTTTTTATCTTTCTTGGTAAATTACTTTTATTATACAAAAACAACAATACAAACTGTAACTGGGCATATCCCAGATCAAACAAAGAAAACAACAGGTTCAAAGATCCTTACCAAGACAAGAACTGAAGTCACCTGCTACAAACAATCAAGACTTAAGAATCTTAGTAGAAATTCAGCATAGGCTACAAAGTTGCCTATTTATTTGTGCATCTTCAACATTCCTCTGAGAACACAACCTACTAATATCAGTAACGATTCTACCCAGAACAGCCTCAGCCTTTGAATAGGTGTTGAGAGAAAATTTTGAAGTTCCTTTCAATCCAAACATGATATATAGAGGCAGCAAAAGATAACTTGTAGATTGAATGAGAAAAACAGCCCAAAAAGCCTTTCATTCATCGTCAGGGTATTCCTCATAATCTGATTCTTATCCAACATTTGCTTCCAAATATGTAGTGAAAGCATACATTCAAAGAATAGATGATAGTGTCTCTCCTCATCTCTGTTACTTAACACAACACAACAGAGGTCATCAACAATACCCCATCTCCTAATTTGATCCTTTGTAGATAATCTCTCTTGAACAGTTAACTACTATACAAAGGCCCACCCCTGTTCATGATTAAATCAAACCAAACCAAACCAAGCCTTAAGTCCCATCAAATAGGGTCGGCTACATGAATTGTCCTTCTCCATTCGACTTTATCCAATGCCATTTCGTTGGTCAAATTAAGGAGGTTTATATCTTTATTTACTATACTAGCTCACGTCAATCTAGGTTTGCCACTTCCCCTAACACTTTCATCTACCGTTACTGTATCGCATTTCTTCACTACTGCCTCTATTGGTCTCCGTTGTATATGACCAAATCATCTCAGTCTATTCTCTCTCAACTTATCTTCTATCAGTACTACTTCTACCCATTATCGAATATACTCATTCCAAACTATATCTTTTCTAGTTTTGCCACACATCCACCTTAGCACCCTCATCTCAGCAACACTCATCTTATCTCCCCTCCCCTTTTATTACTTTTTCCCTGTTCATGATTACAAAAATAAATAAAAACTTCTAAGCATGTTTAATCTCTACTTGGGTTTTCGCTATTCTAGTGCTTAAAAAACATAAGAATATTGATTCCAATTGTTTGGAGTTAAAATAAAATGAAGTGATATGAGATTTTTGAGTGCTATGTTATGATTATTAATTGGATTTCTCTATAAAATTGCATTGACTTTAGCTCCAGCGAATTATTATTGTTTGTTTGATTGGGTTCTGTAAGAAAGTGTTCAAGAAAATTGTTACCATTATCCTGTTTGCATTAGAAGAAGTATAATACTTTTTTTTGGACAAGTTATACTTTTATCAAAATTAAGGAAAGTGTCATTTACCTTTGCCAACTTAATTATTATTCAAATTTGATGAGATGATAATTTCTTGGTAGTAGACTTCCTGCTGCAGTTTTTCCAATTATAATTCTTGGTTTTGATTGAGAACCTGACTTTGTGAGGCATCTTGTTGATAGGGTGGAGGATGGTGTAATAGCATAAGATCTTGTGTTTACCGTAAAAAGACTCGGCGTGGATCATATACTTACATGGAAAAGCAAATTCCATTTACAGGAATACTTAGCAACAAGGCTGAAGAAAATCCAGGTCTGAAGAAAATCTCAAACTACATATTGTGATATTATCAATGCTACTTATGTGTGTGTGTGTGTTTATCCGTGTGTGCTATTGCATTTTGCTTAGCTGGTTTCATCTGCAGATTTCTTCAACTGGAATAGAATCAAGCTTCGATATTGTGATGGTGCCTCCTTTGCAGGGGATAGAGAAGATAAGGTTAGTGGGACTATGTGGCATTTTTCTATTTTTCTACATATCGCCTATTTTGCAGCAAAAAAGTTGAATGAATTGAGACCTTACAACCCAATCCTGACCCAAATAATTGTGTACCGTATAAGGGATTGAGGGCACTTCATTACCATCCGTGTCTTTTGGCTGCAAAATGGTGCATAAAGGAATGGGCTTTATAGGAAATAATTTTCTACCAAACATTACTCATTGGATATTGCTAATTTCTTTTAGATGTACTGTAATTAAGGTGATTGGCAAAGCTGAGAAAGTAATATTTCTGAGTCTAGTAGATACCCATGTATAGAGCACCTGCTGATCTATTAACCTAGTTCTATAATTGTGCAAAACTGTCCATGTGCAATGTGCCTCGTTGAAATGAACAGGGGCTTACTTTACAGGTTAAAGGAGCCTACATTGACATTTATTACTTCTTTGGACTACATTTTCTAGTTAATTTCTTGGAAAGAGGATACTTCTAACACGAAGTGGCTTGGCCATACAAAATAAAATTTTGTTTTCATCCTCCTGACAAATTGCCTTAGTGTTACACGTTGTTGAGTTGTTACCAGTAGTTCCAATTAATATTGTCTCCCACCTAATTTGCAACATATAATTTGTGTGGTGTATCATAAATAGGAAGCTTGTGTGGATGACTAATTACAAGATGAAGTAATGCTCAATCTATGTCTGCCTTCGGCAATAATGGAAAATTTATAGCATTTTGTTGCTAAGGGGTATTTTGATGCTAATATTTGATAGAATCAACAAAGACGGGCTTCCTTTGGATTTATGGATTTGACATGAACGGATTTGACATCAATAATTTGAGGAATATAGCCTTTTTAAGTCTTTGGAATATAGCCTTTATAATGGAAGGATTTCAAATAACTTTGCAAAAAAAGTTATTTGATTCCATAAAAGACATACTTGTACAAGGATCCCAACACAATACATGAAACATACCTCTATTCAATCCTCCACTAGAGTTATCATCTGGCTTCAACAACTAATCTTCTTATAATTTTATAAAATTGAACCTCAAATCCCTTCATTTGAAATCCACCCATCCAAAGGGAGCCTTACTGTTTCCATGATTTTCATGGTGGGTGTTCATATCATATGTGTGAGATACGTTATTCTGGTAACGTTATAAACTAATATAGGTTAGAGACTGGAGAGGAGATGAGTTATTGTGTTTACTTAAAGTTTTATGAATAGCTATTCCACTTAACTTTGGATCATTTTTACATACCCAGATGAATTCTTGTATTGAGCTTAACTTGAACTCGGTTTGATAAACTAGCAGCTACCTCAAACTATACACAAAGCCTAGCTATTCAATCCTAGACCAAGATTGGCTCATATAGAAGCTTGCTTGTGATCGCTCATAAGATATATGAGTTAAGCTCGAGAATTGTTTCAAGGTTGTTTGACTTTTTGAACTAAGCTTGAGCGACCCAATTCTTGGCTCAACTCTGTTCATATATAGTCCTACATGCATCTGGTTGTATTGAGTCAAACCTTTGTTAAGATTAATGTTTTAATCACACTTCTTTTAAAGAATATTGATTTTCTTTCTAGGTTGCACAACTGCAATTTAGAGGACAACGCATATGGTTAGCTGCTGTTGAAGATCTAATGTCAAAAGGGATGCGCAATGCAAACCAGGTTTTAGTTTGACCACATTATTTATTTTTTCCCTATTTTGTTTCTTCTTGTATGATTATATGAACCATTATGTTTCAGGCTCTTCTGTCAGGGTGCTCTGCTGGGGGTCTGGCATCTATATTGCATTGTGATGAGTTCCGAAATTTCTTCCCCAGAAGTACTAGAGTGAAGTGCCTGAGTGATGCTGGATTATTCCTGGATGCGTAATTACTAAAAACTTGATTGTATCCTCCTAAGCTTAGTTGCCAATACTTAAATGTTTTTATGGTTTACCTTTCTGGTATTGCAGGGTTGATGTATCTGGTGGGCGCACTCTTAGAAATTTTTTCAATGGTGTGGTTAAACTGCAGGTACTAATAGAGATTTACTTTGTCTTCCCATTTTCCTGAAAATCTACATGTTTATCATCTCCTGAATGCACACTAGTTACTGAGGGACTGGAATGTGTTGGAGTTTTAAGCTTTAAATTTTAGTGATTCAACTACATAATCAAATTTAGGCATAGTAATTCATTAAAAATTATTAGTTTCAGACCATGTATAGGCTGTTGGAAATTAAACTTGATTTTAGATAATAAAGTGTCAAGTCTAAAAATTTCTATACACACACAAATGCATCCATGGAGTGGTTCATGTATGTAACTAAAGAGTCTTATGTGAAGTGTTCATGTTTGTAGATGAGGGATCATGCATTACATGCTATGAAGCACAAATAATTCACAAAGTGAGTTGTATCCGTATTGTACTTGTATCGGATACCGATACTCCATGGATATTTGCACACACCTATCGGATGCTTTTTTTATGTTTTTGATACTTGAAATTAATTTTCTTTAAGTTTGAAAAGAATCGGATACTTATGGATACTCTAGGTCACGTATCTGAATTATTATGAAAATGAGATTGTAATAATTTTTGCATAACGTTAGAGCATAATTGTTAAGATAAATATAAGAACAAATTTTCAATACTTTCCTTACTTTCTGGAGAAGAAGTAGATAGTGAGACTAAATGTATCCATAATATGTCATACATGTGTCACATATCCATACGCATGCTTCATAAAAAAATAAGGATAAATAAAAAAATAAAAAAAATAATGATACTGAAATCATATTTCAACAATTAAATAGGTAGGTAAACTTTCATACAATAACTTTAAGTGTGAAAGTGAAAAACCACAAAGGCAATACAACCAGTTTAGACTTGATATTGAAATAAATTTTTTACAGGACTTATTGAAATAAAGTAAATTGGTTACTAGCTCTTAATTTATACATAATTCTGTAAGAATTGTTGCTCACCTCTCTTTGAACTTTTGTATAATACAATATATTAAGAATTAATATATATTGTTTTTTTTTTACAAACGTATCCTGATCATACCCCGTATGTATCCTACTTTTTAAGGTTTTGTTGTATTGCCATATTCGTATCCGTATTTGTATCCATATCCTTGCTTCATAGATTACATGTACACTGCTAGGTTCATGTTGTTAGAGCCTACAATATCTATGTACTCTAGTAATGTAGTAAAAGTGGATGAAGTGTGTAGTGTAGCATGGTAGGTGGAATGAAAATCACAAAGTATTATCTGCCTCTCCACCTCTCCCCCTAAATTGTGTTGAGTGATTTAAATTCTATTTCCAACAAAGTGGTATCAGAGCTTGTCGCAAATTTCTAACATAAGCTGCCCCTAGTTGGTAAACTGGAGAGGGAATCTGAAAGTTAAAATGATAGTTTGGGTGGATGTAAATCTAGTGAAATTTGGAGCAAGCCAGTTTGTTGTTTTTATTGACATAGGTCATTAATTAACAGGGTTTAGTCAAGCGGCTAATTCCAACATGATAACCAAATTTATAAAGCAATAGGAAAATGAAAGAAAAAAATAAAAGAAAGAAAATTATGTCAAAAAGAGCATTTGGGAAGATTTTGCAACATTAAAAAAAAAAAAAAAAGAAGAAAACTGAATCATGCTATTTTTTATTTTTGGACCTTGAGATGTATGACTTGATAAATTTAAAAATCATTGTACACGTGTGTCATGTAACTTACTAGTTCCAGTTTCCTAAATAATTCTCTCCTATCATGGTCATCTGACATCCTTTATATTCTTGCTTAATTGAATACGTTTTAACTACAACAGGGGGTGCAAAAGAATCTTCCAAGTGGTTGTACCAACCATCTCGATCCGACTTCAGTGAGTCCCTTTCCTTAATTTTTTTTTCTTGGCAAATCTAGGATTTGATTGAATAATAAAATAGCAAATTCTATTACTTCCCATTATTCTCAAACTCACCTTGCCATTTTGTATCATTTTTCCATTACAGTGCTTCTTCCCCGAGAACTTAATTGCCAATATTAAAACCCCACTATTTATTCTCAACACTGCCTATGATTCATGGCAGGTAATATCTCTTTTCTGCAGACTGCTAAATAGTTCATCTGTGGATTCACTAATGCAGTAAAACAATCTCTTTTATGTTGGCTTTTGAATGACTTGAATGACAATCTTGATAAATTAGTCTCATTCTTTTCCAATTAAATTCAGCTCCAGGCTAGTTTAGCTCCCCAATCAGCTGATCCTCATGGCTATTGGCGTGACTGCAAAATGAACAATGCACATTGTTCAACATCACAAATCCAGTTTCTGCAAGGTGATTTCATATATAGCAGAAATTACTGAAAACATTGGGTTTCATATTGGTTTTGGAAAATGCAAATAGAAGAGTTTAATGAACTGATTAAGGGTTTTATCTCTTCTCCGGAGCAGGATTCAGGAATCATATGCTGAATGTGGTAAAACGATTCTCTATGACCAGACAAAATGGGTTGTTCATAAACTCATGTTTTGCTCACTGCCAGTCAGAGAGGCAGGATACATGGTTTGCTGATAATTCTCCTGTCATTGGCAATAAGGTACTCTTATGATTTGGTGATTATAATATTGTTTTTGGTTTTTTTGGGTACATGGCGGCTATGATATAGTTCTATTGAATATCATTGTGAATTTGCTGTCCATCATGTATATATATGGCTTTTCAAATTAACTTAACAAATATTGATTTTTGAGGTTTATGCCTCATTAGTGTAACTAGGCATTCAGTCAGAGGCGGTGTATGATTCTTTTCCCCTTAATATTTTGATATTAAGACATTGAATAGAATACAAGTTACCAAAAATTAAAGATTTAATGCCTTATTACCTCAATTGACTTAAAGTAATTCAAGAACACAACTTTCAGTAAGCATAACATGATTTTAGAAATCCTTAGTGCAGAGAAGATACAATCCTACTTTCATAATAAATCTCAGTAGCTTGAAAAGCGACAATTTGGCACAACGTTGAAGAAGTCAATGCTATGCTGATAATCTTTTAAATTTTATATAACATGTGCTATAAATAACCAAATATTTATTTATTTTCATTAGTTTTGTTGCCTCATAAAGAAGAAAGAGTTGTGAACTATCTAAGATGAGATTTTTGTATGATGGCAGGGGATTGCGCTAGCTGTTGGAGATTGGTATTTTGATCGAGCAGGCAATAAGGCCATCGACTGTCCGTACCCATGTGACAAAACTTGTCACAATCTGGTTTTCAAATAAACCAGCATTTTTTTTTTATAATGAAATTTAATTTTGAAATTGGCTCATTCATGCTGTCATGTTATTGAGTAATCTTCAGTTCCCATTAATAGAAACCTTACAATTTAAAATCATCATTAAAGATAATAAAATATCAATATGATGAGTAAGTGTAAATGATTTTATGTTTGACCCATTTCTCCTTACTTTTTCTTTCATTTTATTCCTCTTTCTGTTTTTCCTACTTTTTGGGCTAGAGAAGTCTCAATTCTGGTAAGCAGCCTTCATACTACTTTGTATTATCTTTTCGATAGTGCTTGGTTTGCCGGAATGATTTTGGGCGACAATGAAGTAACTATCCGTTGGCCTTCTAGTGAAATGGTTGCTCTCATAAATCGGTGAATGGTTGCATTGGATTTTAAAGTCTGGTTAGTGGTTATGTTCTTGACCCAGTTTTGATTCTTCTCAATGAGTTGGATGTTCAAGTACTTGGTTCATCATTTTGGATGGTATGTGATGCTTTCTGATCAAAAAAAGAAAAAAGAAAAAAAAAGTGTATGTTTGAAAATTTAAAGAGTTTGAGCAATGTGCTTAAACTTGATTTTTTTATTATTTAACTTGATCTTAAATGAGTTTCACTTGAGTTCACTTAGCTTGATGTTTTATATAATGTATACATATGGGTATATTTAGTAGAATTTGATTTGAGCTAAAAAAATAATAATAAATTTTATCTTTTTTCCATCACATCACCTCTCTACTTTTCTGCACACCTTTTCGTAAAAAGACAAAAAGTGCATTTTTTTATGACACCCCAAACCAACCTACACAAGTTGATATTAAATAAGTTTTTAATGAGTTCAAGTTTGATTTGGGTTTACTTAGGAGCGTTTTGACAAGTTGGTAAAAAGTAAACTTTTTAACTTTTTGATTTTTTTGAGTCATATCACCTTTTTACTTTTTTATATCAAAAAAGCTAAAAAGTTACAAAAAGGCTAAAAAATCAGATTTTTATTATCTTCTCAAAACACCACTTAAATAGAGGTAGAATAAATTAATATAGGTCAATTAGTCCAATAAAAAATCATAGGAGACTTGTACATTTATAAGCCTATGGTGCTATTTGATGTGTGTGTATATATATATATACATTATCTTGAGAATATGTGACAGATTGATTGGTGCAACTGTTATAATTTATGAGATAAAACAGTTTTATTAAGTTAAAAAAATTAATTATTGTAAAGTTAAGGATGAAGTATTTTTAGTTTTTATTTTTTAATTATCAATTTATAAGAAGTTGCATCAAACAAATCTTATGTAATTATTTAAATAGTATTTAATGTGTGCGGGTGTGACACAGTCACATAGGTCTTTTTTTTTTATTTATAACATATAATTCTAATATTTGACATGAAAGTATTTTTTGGGTCAGGCTTCTCTCAAGTTTGAGATTGAATTAGAGTGTGTTGTTGGGGCCCGTGGAGACCTACCACAGGTCATGTTTCGATAATCTAAACCGTTCAATGTGTAGTACTCGTTGAGTACTTTATCTTTATAAAGAATCATATTAATCGGATATTGAGAGCTACTTGATTGGATCAGATTTCTGTCAACAGTAAATATAATTTTCAAAATAAATTGTTGACGAAAATCTGATCCGATCAAGTATCTATCAATATCCGATTAATGTGATTTTTTTTTGAAGGGATAAAGTATTCGACGAGCTCTACACATTGAACGGTTCAGATTATTGAAACAGGAACCCGTGATAGGCCTCACGGGTCCAACACCGTCCGGTGTACTTTGTGGACTGGTTTTTAACATCAGCTTGTTTTATGGAATTAAGCAAAATTGTTTGATTGAAGTTAGGTGGAGTCGAAGCTGTTTGCTTGAAAACTGAAAGGAAAAAGAAGTAATTATCATAGCATCATACTTAACTCATATTAATAAAGTTGTTTGTTTGAGAATAGGTGAAAACGAAATTGGATTGAGCCTCTTACTCCACTCATACTATATGTTAAGCAGGTGATGTGGACAAATCCTGTATTCAGAAATTTGTGTCATTTCAAAAATCTCATTTGCAAAACAGAGTTTAAAAAGAGTTTTCTGTATTCAAATCAGTTTTAGCTTTCTTTTTCTTGCTTTCTTTTCTTTTCTTTCATATAGTATCATGTCGGTCGACGGCTATACATTCATGTACATAAACAGGTGATGTGGACAAATTACGTACCCAGAAATTTGTATAGAGTATATGAGGTTTGATCAACATATATACCGATGAAAATATGTCAGTTTCAAATTTTGACCTCAAAGGTTGCTATTGGTCAAGCTCGTGCTAGTCCAAAATGAATACAGTTGTTAGGATTGTCATTTAATAACTTGATTGAATAGATAGCTTGGACCACATGTTTAGACCTCTATGAGAGCATTAGTGTTTTACTGAATGACCCCATTAACCCAAAACCATACTTAGATGCTCAAATTTGGCTTGGTAGGATAAAGTTGTCAAAATGCTTTCATTGAGTTAAGTATGTTACCTCCCAATCCTATGCCCAATAATTTATTAGAACTAATAACAAATATATTAGCAATAAATGTTTTAAATAATAAAAATAGCACAAATGATGAAAAAAACATCAAAATAAATTTTTGACCTGGATTTCAAATGAAAATTGGTAGTTACTGGAGTCTTCATCTCCAGCAGCAAATCTTATTGTTGTTCAAGATGGATCCGATAATTATCGAACAATTCAAGCTGCAATTGATGTCGCAACAAAGAGGAGTAATAGCAAAATTTTCATATACATTAAAAGTGGTGTCTGTAGAGAGTATATTCATATTAGAATTAACATGAAAAATCTTATGTTATATGCTAATTGGTAATAGGTTAAAATTAAGAGTAATACTAGGTTTTATGAAAGAAATATCATGAAAATTTTTATGAAAATTCTCTACCCTTAGATTATACATACAACAAAACACCATAAATTAATTAAAGAGTGGAGAATTTTCATGAAACTTTCCATGATATTTCTTTCATAAAACCTAACATTACTCAACTATCATTGACAGGTGAAGCATGAGAGAAAGCTGCTTTTCATCTCAACCCATCACCAACTAGCATACAACATTAGATTTTTCCTGTTGATTCTAGTATGAATGTACTCTCTATAGACACCACTTTTAATGTATATGACAAATCTGCTATTACTCCTCTTTGTTGCGATATCAATTGCAGCTTGAATTGTTTGGTAATTATCGGAACAATAAGATTTGTTGCCGGAGATGAAGACTTCAATAACTTTCAATTTTCGTTTGAAATCAAAGTCAAAATTTTATTTTGGTGTTTTTTTTTTTGTTATTTGTGCTATTTTTATTATTTAAAACATTTATTGCTCATATATTTATTATTAGTTCTGATAAATTATTGGCCATATGATTGGAAGCTAACATAATGAAAGTATTTTGGCAACTTTCAACATTTGCCAAAATCCTACCAAGCCAAATTTGAGCATCTAACCAAGTATGGTTTGGGTTAATGGTGTCATTCAGTAAAACAACAATGATCTTGTAGAGGTCTAAACATGTGGCCCATGCTATCTTTTCAATGAAGTTACTAATGGTGTATTTGATTAGGAGATTTGAGAAAGGATTTGGAAAGAGAATTGGAAAAGGTAGGTGAAATGTGAATAAAACATACTTGTATTTCACCTAGTTTCACACTCCTTTTCCCTTTTTCTTTCCAAATCTCTCTCTAAATCCCCCAACCAAACACATCGTAAATGATAATCCTAATGACTGTATTTGTTGTTCATTAGCACGAGCTTGGCTAATAGCTATTTTTAAGGTTAAGATTAATTTGAAACTTACATATTTTCATAGGTACATTTGTTGATCAAACGTCATACACTCTATACAAGTTTTTGAGTAAGTAGTTTGTCCACATCACCCGTTTATGGACATGAAGATATAGTAGTCGATAGATATATAAAAGAAAGAAAAGGAAAAAATGAAAACTAAAACTGATTTGAATACAATAATGGATTCTTTTAAACTTGATAATACGGTGTGTCGTCGTGTATGGGCTGGACCGATCCAAGCTCCTCAGGCCCACTGGAAAACCTGCAAACAATTTCAATCGGGAGACGGGGTAGTCCCCCGGCGAACCCTCCGGTGTGTGAATTAGTAAGGGTGATAGGCAAGACGTAGAGAGGGAGAGAGAGAGAGAGAGGGAGATAGAAAAACTTAACCTTCTTCTTGTCTTCGAGCTTTACTTATATCCTCTGGTAATCATTTCGTTGTCTCAGCCGTTCTGACCTTCCCGCCGAAAGCTTGCGCCGTGGTTCGTCTTGTTCAGGGTGAGGGGGCGCCATCCCGGCTGAGTGGTGCTGTCGCAATAAATGCGGTGATGGGTCGCATTAATGGTGATGTGCTTGTGGCAATAACTTTGCAGATCTTTGTCTGCTGACATGGCCTGTTCCGCGCCTGCCACGTGTCCGGGCATCATTGGCCTTCCCTGCTCAGTTGGCTTCCAGTTGTACCGGGTTTCAGTGACCGGGTTGCGTAATGGGGTCTAGACGGTGGGCTTGGGTTTATCCATGGTGGGCCGTGGTCCTTGTGGGCCTATCCCTGTCAAAACTCTATTTCGAGAATGAAGTTTTTGAAGGAGGAACCTTCATTCATTTTGTCTTATAGTATATGTAAGATGCACATACCAAGATAGCTTAGCTTTGCTAATTTCTTTTCCTTTCTGTTTTTTTCTAGCAAAGAGCTTTGCTTCCACCTAAGCTCAAGCAAACAATAACTTTGTTAATATGAGTAACTAGATGCTCCTACCAAATTTGCTTTGTTAATTTCATTTGGCGGTGTTCAATCTAGTTCAATCATCAATTTGGTTTAGTTTTTATTAGGTTCAATTCTGCTTCCGATTTGAAAATGGTTGAACCATTCAAATCGGGTCCAATTCTTAATTCTAAAGTTTTGATTGTAGTTTTAAATCGAATCAAACCGTTATATATTTATTTGTTATTATTTTAATAATTTTGTAAGTAAAAATAAGAATATAGAAGTTTGTAAATTCTAATTGTTGTTAATATGTTTATTATTACAAAATAAAATATATATTATATTTCTTATTATTGTAGAATTTTTTTAGAATCATAGAATCGAACCGAACCATTTTTATGGTTCAATTTTAGTTGGATTATATAGATTTAACAATTTGATTACGGTTCTAATTATTTTAGAACTGTAGGGATTAGTTTGATTCTCGAATTACTCTAAAACTGAACTAATCCGATCTGTAAACCCCCTAATTTCTTTCAAGCAAAGGTCATCGCTTCCACATAACCTCAACCAAACAACTTTATTTCTATACAACAAACTAATGCTCAAAAAAATTACTTGCATATACAAGATACTATAATTATATGTTAAAAAAAAAAATACCTTTGTGCATGTACCACACACTCACACATTAAATAATATTCAAATAATTATATAGAACCTATTTAGTGTAACATTTTACAAATTGAAAATTGATAATAACAAAATTGAAACTAAAAATATTTAATGCCTAACTTTGCAATAATTAATTTTGTTCAACTTGATAAAAATATTTTTATCTTATAAACTATAAGTAAAAATTTACCAATCACTTTGACATATTATCTCAAGATTAAATATATATATATACATATATATGAACTGTTCTAATAAATTACACCAAATAAAAACATAGATTTATATAAGAAATGAATAACATGTGTAAATTTAAACTATTCTTTCTATAAATTTTGATACTGAAACGTGAAAGGAGGCTACTCAACTATGAATGTTCTGCCACTATTGGTAAAGTTCCTCACCATTCTCAACTCTTGATCCACTCTTCTTGTTTGTTTGAATTGGTAATATCTTAACACTATATTGTCGGTTAATATTTATTCATTAATATTTTTAAAATAATTGAAATTTATATAAAATTATAACATTTTTATGATTTATTTTTTTTAAAACATTATTTTGACTTTTGTGTGAGTGAATTTTTGACCACACTGCCAACTCAGTATTCAACTGGAGAGTACTGACAGAATAGGATAAGCCCGAACGACCTGCAACAGAGAGAAGAGATTCCGGCGGTGGTTCGTCCACCCGGGGGCACTCCGATGATTAAGTCAGTAATCAAATATCTCTCAAAGATCATCCATAGTGCTTAACTCACTGTTCTGAATATAAATTGCGTACCTTAGACCCATGGGAGTGCCTTTTTTTTTATAGCCAACACAATCCTAGTCCGAATATAAGCCTAACTTCAATGGACTTCTGCTCAGTGCTTATCTTGGACTCTCCAATAGATAAAGATAAACTCCCTAAGAGCTTTATCCTTATCTAGACTAAAGTCTTACCTCATTCTAGGACTCTTGTCCCTTATCTGCTTATCCCGGATTCCGATATCTTCAGAGATAACCTCGGCCTAGCCGAGATCACCTCGGCGTCACGACCAGGACACGTGGCACCTCGGCTGACATGTCGGCGTCACCTTGGCCATGTGTTGGTACTCAGAAAATATATCCCCACAACTGCCTCCTAAGTTCTATTACCTCAGCATCCTGAGGTGATGGAACCTATATCGTTCATGTCGGCTATCTTGCCGAGGTCATAATACACCGACTTCTCACAACCAGGTCTTGTAGTCTGTCTCATCAAGGTTTCAGAATTTTTAACCAAGTTTATTCGAGTTTATTTAGCCGAGATTTTCCTATTAGCCAATGTCATTGCTTCATTAAGCCAAAAACTCCAAGAGTTTTATCACGCGTATGAGCTGTCACGCAAAGTAGATTATCCATTTCTGTCACGCGTTTGTCCCCTACTGGACCGTACTCGATATGCGCCTGTAAGTCGTCTCGCACCTGCGTGCGTCGTCTGATCAATACATCATTCTAGGCTCATTGATGGTGTTTTGCCGCCATTCTCCGCGTTTTGATAAAAAACAATTTTTCTCTCTCCGTCTCTTCACTTTTACATCCTCATTCTCAAGCTCTCAACTCTTTCTCTCTCCAAAATACGCCATTGTTTCCAGATTTTCAAGCTCTGTAACAACTTTTATTCCTCTCCTCTGGTGAAGCTTTCGCTGTCCTTTTCTGATTGTAACCGTCTCCTGACTCCGGCGTCTTCAACACCGACTTCACTCCTCTGGTAAGCTTCTGTTCCCTCATGGTTTCTAGTTTTTGAGAAAGCTTTACCTTATTATTTGTTGCCATTGCTGTTCTGCTCAAGTTTTTGATTTATAAATCACGTATCTGAGCACATTTATTTTACGATTTTGTTTTTGCCCAATTCGTGTCTTGAATACACACATTGCTCACAAATTTGTTCACTTTTGCCATTGTTCTCGGCCTCACACCCTTGTGCACACTTCATCACAGTGTTCTTGATAGTTCATCACTGTTCTTGATTCTGAAACATGTTCTTTGTTTTCTGTTTTCTGTGTCTTTTCCAGATTCGTGCCTTCAATCTTTGTTTCCATAGATCTAGGTTTGGGATTTGCTTGTAGAACCCACAAACCTCAGGAAAAATCCAAACGAGTTCCCCTTAGAATCCCCACAAATTTTGACCATAGTACATTTTTTAGGTTTTTAGCCGAGGTCTCTAAAACCTTTACAAAACACCTTCTTTCTGAAATCCAACTTCTGAAATTTAAGCCGACGTCATGGGTATGTGGAAGCATAGGGTAGATACCCCGACCAAGTTAGAACACTTTAGGCGGGAGTTTGACATCCCGGCCGGCGTTCATCTGAGGTTGGCTAGGGAGAATGATTCCATCATGCCCACAACTAATTCTATGCCCTTCCCCGTTGTAGCTTTCATTGAGTGCAGACCTAGGCTCCTACTCGACATCCTCTTCTGTGAGATAATCCATTACTATAAATTGAACCCAATGCAGCTTGCCATCAACTCCTACCGAGTCATAAATGGTATAATAGCCTTAGCCAAACAGAAAATGCTAGGGTTACCTTAGCCGACATCCAATACTGCTACACTATGTGCGGTCTTAAAAACGAGAAAGGCTATATTTACTACCTCAAGCTGAGATCCACAGAGCACAAAATTGTTGCCGACCTCCCAGACTCCAATAAGGGAGCCAGGGATGATTACTTCATTATCTCGGGGAACTGGGAGTTCACTCTAGATGAGGACCTCCACCTCAACCCTCTTCCTCGAACAGTTTTTGTAGAGGGTAATGGTAAGACCCTAGTGTTTATATTTGCTTGTTTTTAAAGTCTTCAATACTTCGTTTGTTTCTAATGTCTGTTTTTCTTGCAGCTTTTCCCCAACCAGAAAAAGGTTTCCGTAAGTCCTTTTTCTCCAGCAAGGGTCTAAAGAAGCTATTGGATTTGCCAGTCCACAAGCGCAGAGACCCTTTGGTACTCAACTTTATCTCGGCCTACAAGTCGGTACTCCCCGACGTTCCAAAGAAGAAGAAAAACCATTCTCCTCCTTCTGCCACAACTCCTCCAACAGCGTCATCATCTTGGCCAGATTAAGGGTCAACCTCAGATCCAATAGAGCAGCCATCCACCTCAGCTCCACAACTGATCCCACCATCCTAACGTCGCCGACGACGACGACGAACTGTTTTTGCTGCTGAGATGGGTCGCTAGAAAGCAGTCGCTAAAGACCTCTTGGCCAACATTCCATCCACTGTAGACGCCCAACCAGAGCAGTCCCAGCCTCCACCAAAGTCAAAGCCAAAAAGAATAAAGAAGGCTAAGCTAAAGGCAACGCTGACTCAGATTGATACTGAGGACACCTTGCCAATTTCAAAATTGGCTGAGAGTGAGAAGACTTCTTCTGCTACCGAGAAGAGGCCCACTGATGCCGAACCATCTCAATCAACTCGGTCTAAAAGGCCGAGGTCAGAGTTAGCCACAGCTTTGGGCTCCATGAAGTCTGATGCTTCCTAGGCTTCACCCATTACTTTGGAGGACAGGCCGGTCAGAGTTGATGATAGTGCCGACGACATCAACGTCGGTGTTGCCCTTACTACAGCCTTGCTCCTCCTTGGGGATCTTGACTACAACGCCGAGATGACTGAATATGAAAACTTCGCCTTGATGCTGCAGCACTCTGCTAAAGTAAGCCCCTTTATTTGGTAATTTCTCTTTCTCTATTTCATACTTAGAAAATCGTCTAATAACTTCTGCTCTGTCCATTTTTCTTCAGGCAATCCAGTACGCCCACTCCTTCTCAATGCAGTCTTTTGGGACAAGGAAGGCGTTGGCCGACAAGACTAGGGAGGTTGCAAGTCTGCAGAAAGCTAGCAAAAGGGCTGAGGCAAAAATGAAAACCTTGGCAGACCAGGCCGAGGCTGCTGTTAAAGCCAAAGACGTGGCCGAGGAGAAGACAGATGCTGCTAATGCCATAAATAAGGTTCTTGAGGCCCAGAAAAAAGAGGCCGAAGAAAAGACGGCCGAGGCCCAAAAAGAACTCCAAGACGCCTTGGCCACCAAAGCTGCCGAGGTCAAGGCCGCAGATGAAAAGGCATACGCTGAGGGGGTGGCCGATGTCATGGCGGACTACGAGCGTCAGGTGAAACAGGCATGCAACAAGGGTTTCACCCTTAGTTGGATGGCTTTACTGAAAAAGCTTGAAGTCCCCGAGGACTCCCCCCTCAGGAACACCGACGTCCTCGCCCTGCCATTCCTCCCAACTCCAAGCCAATCCGACGACGATTCTGAGTCTGAGGAGGAAACTTTGGTGAGGAAGTCAAAGGAAGCTGCTGGGGCCAAGTCCCCCACTCAAAATAAACAAGTCCTGGACTTGACTTAAGATGAGGAGGGTGAGGAGATTCCCAAAGATGCTACTCCTGAGAAGGCAACGTCGGATGCGCCTATTGCCGATAAGAGCCTCGACCAAACCCTTGCAGAAATAGACGCCGAGCTCGTGGCTGAGAAAGCCGCCGAGATATCTTCTCAGCAGTCCTCTGAGCTCCAGACCCAACCTGTTAGTGGCGCAGAAGAATCTTAGTTTTATGCTTTTCTCTTCTTTTTGTACCTTGTACTTTTTTCTTTCTTTGAAACAATGCAAGCTCTCGATGTGGCCGATGTGCCTTCTTTTGAATGTTAATACAACTTTTTCTCTTTGAATGCTTTGTATGGCTCTCATACTTAGAATATTTCTGCATATCTTTAATGTACACCTTAACTGTGTAATCTTCTCAGGATGAGATACCTTGGTTATATCCACCAACTAAAAACATCGGCAAGTACATAAGTACTTACAACCTTGGTCTTAACTTGTAAATTTTTTCACAAATTTCAACAAGTGTTTAGTTCAGCTTCAATTTGTAAATTTTTCTCAAATTTCAACAAGTGTTTAACATGATCTCGGTTTAACTTCAACTTGTAAATTTTTCTCAAATTTCAACAAGTGTTAAACATGATCTCGGTTTAACTTCAACATGTAAATTTTTCTCAAATTTCAACAAGTGTTAAACTAATTTTAGCTTGTATATTCTATCTTTCCAGGAACCATTTTCCAACTCTTTGTCCCCTAATGTGAACTTAAGTTTCACTTGGGTTCTCATTATGCATGTATTCCAGAAACCTCGTCAAGTATCTTATCAATCATAAGTGTAGAAAAATCAAGCTAAAACTTTATTTATTATTTCGGCAAATAACAAAAAATAAGAAAATCTAATGATAGAAAAATTTCATATTGCAAGTATTCCAGGGCCTTGGCAACTCTTTGCCCTCGTTATCTTCAAGCCGATATGCCCCATTGCCCAACACCGAGATGATTCTATAGAGTCCCTTCCAATTCCGGCCAAGCTTGCCCTCTCTGAGATCCTTCTTATTCCTGACGACCTTTCTCAAGATGAGGTCACTGATTTAGAACTCCCTTGGATTGACCTTCTTATTATAGGCCCTGGCAAGTTGCTGTTGGCAAGCTGCCAGTTGAATTGCAGCTCTCTCCCTTCTTTCTTCTAGCAGATCCAGATCTCGGGCTAATAATACATCATTAGTCCTATTCTCTACTCCCAGAGTTCTGATCCCTGGGATGCCGACTTCTAGAGGAATGACTGCTTCTGTGCCATAAGCCATGGCAAATGGAGACTCCCCAGTTGATCTTCTCGGTGTAGACCGATAAGCCCAGAGTACACTCAGTAGTTCATCCACCCACTTTCCTTTTGCTGCTTGCAGCCTCTTCTTAATCCCATCCAAGATGACTTTGTTGGATGCTTCCGCTTGTCCATTGCTTTGAGGAAAACTTGGGGTGGAAAAGTAATTCTTGATTTTGAACTTTGCACAGGAGCTCTTCATTAGCTTACTGTCAAATTGTGTTCCATTATCTGCAACTAGTGCTCTTGGGATCCCAAACCTGGTGATGATATTTTTCCATATAAAGTTCTTCACATCCACGTCTCGGATCTTGGCAAGGGGTTCAGCTTCTATCTACTTGGTGAAGTAATCTGTTGCTACCAGCAGGTACTTCTTTTGCCCAATTGCTTGAGGCAGTTTTCCAACAAGATCCGTGCCCCATTGGGCAAACGGCCAAGGACTGGATACCGGGTTTAAGTCTGCTGCTGGTTGGTGTATCAATGGTGCAAACCTTTGGCACTTTTCACATTTCTTGACATAGGCTTCTGCATCTTTCTGCATGTAGGGCCACCAATACCCTTGGGTAATGGCCCTATGAGCAAGTGATCTGCCCCTAGTATGGCTTCCACATACTCCTTCATGTATTTCGTATAAAAAATCTTCCACTTGTGAAGGACGTACACACCTTAAAAAGGGTCCAGTGAAGGATCTTTTGTAGAGATGTCCCTCTACTGTCAGATTGAATCTTGCCGATTTCAATCTGATCTTGTGTGCCTCTTTGTGATCATCTGGCAATTTTCCTTCTTTCAGGAATGTTATTATTGCGTCCATCCAGCTTGGTCCCATGTCCACACACATTGCTTCACGCTCTGTGGTCAGTGGTTCGATGCTTGAGCCCGACAAGTAGTCGACCATTATCGTCCTTGCCTTTCCAGGTTGTATTGCACTAGCCAGGTTGGCCAGGGCATCGGCGTGACTGTTATCATCTCGGCTAACATGCTATAGTTGGCAATTTTGAAACAAGGCCACCAACCTGCCTATTTCCTTTGCGTATACCAACATACGTTCATCTCGGGTTGCAAATTCCCCTGTTGCTTGGTTGACTATAAGCTGAGAGTCACAGAAGACTATCACCTCATCTGCTTCTACTGCTACTGCTAGTTTCAGTCCTGCAATCAGTGCTTCATACTCTGCTTTATTGTTTGAGGCCTTGAATCCCAAACGAATGGATTGTTCTAGTATCTTTCCATCTGAAGATACCAATACTACTCCTGCCCCCGCTTCTTGTCGGTTTGAACTTCCGTCAACAAACAATCGAAAGGAGTCGCCGATATAAATGCTGCAGGGCCTGAGTTTTTCTTCCTTCCTTTGTTCTGGTTCCTTCGACTGGGCTCCTTTTTGCTCGCTTGTACATCGTACACCTCGACTCAACGGAGCCCGAGGTGCGATGGCTCCTAGAGTGAACTCAGCCACAAAGTCGGCCAAGACTTGGCCTTTGATTGCTGTTTTGGGTCTGTATTCCAGGTCATACTGGCCCAAGGCTACTGCCCATCTGGCTATTCTACCTGTCAGATCTCCCTGCTGTAACAGGGACTTCAAAGGATGTTCAGTTAGCACCACAATTTTGTGGGCTTGAAAGTAATGGTTCAGCTTCTTTGAAGCCATTACTAAGGTCAGTGTTAACTTCTCCAGGGGTAAATGCCTGGTTTCTGCATTAGCCAGGGTTTTGCTTACATAGTAAACAGCTCTTTGTTCCCCTTTTTTTTCTCTGATTATCACTGCGCTTATCGCATGTTTCGAAACTGCTAAGTACAAGAATAACTCTTCTTCAGATTCTGGATTTGAGAGAACTGGAGCCGTGGTCAGATACTTCTTCAAGTTGGCCAGGGCGACTTCGCATTCTTCTGTCCATAAGAAGTCTGTGGCCTTTTTCACTAAGCTGAAGAAGGGTTTGCATTTATCAAAACTTCTACTTATGAACCTATTCAGGGCTGCAGCCCTTCCTGTCAACATCTGTACTTGCTTCGCCGATGTGGGGCTTTTCAGTTCTAGGATGGCCTTGATCTGATCTGGGCTGGACTCAATGCCCCTTCTGGTCACCAAGTACCCCAAGAACTTACCAGATCCAACTCCAAATGCACATTTTGATGCATTGAGTCGGAGCTAGTATGTTTTAAGGATATCGAAAACTGCTTTTAGGTCGGCCAGATGACCCTCAGGTTCTTTAGTCTTCATGACCATGTCATTGATGTAAACTTCCACTGTTCTGCCAATTAGATGTTTGAACATCTTGGCTACCAATCTCTGGTAAGTTGCTCCTGCGTTTTTCAACCCAAAAGGCATCACTCTGTAGCAATACAACCCTTTTGGGGTGATAAACGCAGTCTTCTCCTCATCTGGGGGGTACATGGCTATTTGATGGTACCCCCTGTAGGCATCTAGGAAGCTCATCCTTCCATGCCCTGAAGTGGCATCCACCAGTTGGTCGATCTTGGGTAAAGGAAAATTGTCTTTGGGACATGCCTTGTTTAGGCTGGTAGAGTCCATGCAGACCCTCCATTTTCCATTCTTTTTCTTTACCACCACTGTATTTGATAGCCATGTCGAGTAATTTACCTCTCGAATGGCTCTGGCCTCCAAAAGTCTGTCTACTTCCTCTTCCACTGCCTCAACATGCAGCAATGTCGGTCTTCTTGCCCGTTGGATTATAGGTTTGGCCGACCTGTCTACGTTCAGTTTATGGCAAGTGACCTCGGGGTCAATGCTTGGTATTTCATAAGGCGTCTAGGCAAACACTTCAATGTTTGCTCTCAAGAAAGCCTCCAGTTCTTTTTCCTCTTCTTTGGCTAAGCCCGAGCCGAGAAGGAAGAAACGTTTTTCGTTTCCCTGCTGGACGAGGATTTTATTTAGGGCTTCTTCACTCTTCTCGGTTGGCTCCTTGCCGACGTCCTCTAGGACCTCCACGTCCTCATCTTCGATCTCAGCCCTTTCTAGTTCTCGTATACTGCAGGTGAATTTCATTGCTGCCATGGAGCAGTTATTTGCCTGCAACTGATCTCCTCTGACCTCCTCTATTCCATGCTCTGTTGGGAACTATAATAGTTGATGCAATGTTGAGGGAACAGCCCCCATTGCATGCAACCACGACCTTCCCAAGATAACGTTGTAAGGGGAGGGTGTGTCGATTATGGTAAATTCTGTCTTTATCTTCTTGGTGCCAGCCTGCACATCCAAGCTTACTGCTCTTAGTGGCCATGTCGGCGTTCCATTGAACCCGACCATTGGTCCATTGGATTGCTCCATATCATCTGGGTGAAGGCCAAGCTCCTTGTAACATCTGACATACATGATGTCACAAGAGTTGCCTTAGTCAATTAGGATGCGCTTCACTTGGCACTCCCTAACCTGGAGGGATACTACCAAGGCATCGTTGTGCGGATGTTGTACCATCTTCAGGTCGGCTTCAGTAAAGGATACTATAGGTCCTTGGCACTCCTCGGCCCGAGGTCTTTTCTCCCGGACCTAGTACACATGCTGCAAGTGCTTCACCTTCTGGGTCTCCCCCCGTATTTCGTTTTCGTTGACCTCCGAGTGAATTACATTAATTACCCGAGGTCCGCCTGCTTGCTGCTGCTGTGCTGGGGGAGGTAGAGCTGCTAGTGCCTGAGGCAATCTTGCCTGTTCTTCCCTTGTCCTGACCTTATCTACAAGGTCCCTCAGATGGCCTTGCCTTATTAGGTCTCCTAGGTATTACTTCAGGGCTCTGTAACCCTAAGTCAGATGCCCATCTTCATTATGGTAAGCACAATGCTTACCAAGGCTCCTTCCCATAAACTCTCTTGGTAACCTAGCTGGGGCTCTGAAATAGGGTTGAGTTCGGATTTTATCCAGGACTTTGTGAATTGGGATTCGGAATACAGTTGTGACTGCCTGTGCGGTTCTCAGTCCTATCTCTTGTTTGTTGGATCCATTGTTACCTCGGTCTCGCTTCGACGAGCTGTTTACTTTCTCTTGCTTTGTCGCCTTAATCCCTGGCGTGTCCTTCTCAGCTCTAGTGTATTTCTCAATTCTGGCCATGAGCTCCTCCATGCTTTTTGGCAATGTTTTTGCCAATGACTTTCGTAGTGCACAATCATCTTTTAGGCCGTTCTTGAAAGACACGACCGCCACCTCTTGGTTGCATTCGGGTATTCGGTTGAACACCTCATAATACCTTTTTGCGTAGGCCCTAAGGCCTTCATCCTCACTGATTCTCAGAGCCATCAGGGCGTCTACCCTTAATGGCTGTAGTTTGTTTGTCACGAACCTGGCCACGAACATCTCAGTCAGGCCTTCCCAGGTCTTCACACTTCCCTTCGGCAATTTGTGAAACCAATCTGATGCAATCTCCCCAAAGGATGAGGGGAACACCTTGCAGAGCAACGGCTCGTTCCTAGTGTACAGTGCCATCGAGTTCAGGTATAATCCGACGTGAAAGTTGGGGTCCGACTTCCCATCGTATATCTGGAACCTCGGCATACTGAATCTTTTTGGTGCCTCAAATTTGTCCAACTCCACTGAGAATGATGTTCACGGCTTAACAAGGGAAGTTACCTCGGCATTTTGTTGCTTCCTCTTGAGGTAATCTCTTAAGTCCTCCTTGGTCCACCCAGGAGCTCGGCTATCTCCTGATTTCAATCTTTTAGGTGCACTGCTCTCAGTTTCGTTGTGAGCCCTTTTCGACATTTCTCCATTAGTTGCGTCGAAGCACAACTCCTGTCTTTGAACATGCCGATGTTCTTTGGGGTCTGCCTCCTTGGTGTGATGTGTCCTTCGAGATTTTTCCCTTCTCGACTCTCCTCGCCTGACCTCCCTTAACGGCCAGTGAGAGTGTTTTTCGCTCCTGGCGCGCTGGAGGGCTACAGGGATTGTTTTCTGCCCTCCCTTCTGGGCATTGACCACTGGAATCGGCGTGTCCTGCAGTAGGAATAGTGGCTGCATGACGTTGTTTTGTATCATGAAATTGACGATCGACTGCAGGTCTGCCAATTTGTTCGCCATGGTCTTTACCTCATCGTCCCTCCGCAGGCATCTTTCTTTCCATACATGGAGGTCATCTTCGTTGTAGTACCCGCTTTGGTCCGTTTTCTTTGGTACGTCGCCTTCCTGGCCGATGTCCTTTCCTCCGTGATTCTGGTCACGAGTTTCTTTGTTGCAATTGTTTTATTCGATGTCAAGGTCGACAGGTCTCCCACTCCCAGCAGGAGTGTTATCCCCAATCTTCTCTTTCTGTCCGTCGTTGGCCATCTATTCTCCTTTCTTTCCCACAGATGGTGCCAAATTGTGTGAGTGAATTTCTGACCACACTACCAACTCAGAATTCAACTGGAGAGTACTGGCAGAATAGGATAAGCCCGAACGACCTGCAACAGAAAGAAGAGATTCCGGCGGTGGTTCGTCCACCCGGGGGCACTCCGATGATTAAGTCAGTAATCAAATATCTCTCAAAGATCATCCATAGTGCTTAACTCACTGTTCTGAATATAAATTGCGTACCTTAGACCCATGGGGGTGCCTTTTTTTTATAGCCAACACAATCCTAGTCCGAATATAAGCCTAGCTTCAATGGACTTCTGCTCAGTGCTTATCTTGGACTCTCCAATAGATAAAGATAAACTCCCTAAGAGCTTTATCCTTATCCAAGCTGAAGTCCTACCTCATTCTAGGACTTTTGTCCCTTATCCGCTTATCCCGGATTCCGATATCTTCGGAGATAACCTCGGCCTAGCCGAGATCACCTCGGCGTCACGACCAGGACACGTGGCACCTCGACTGACACGTCAGCGTCACCTTGGCCACGTGTTGGTACTCAGAAAATATATCCCCACAACTTTCAACTGTTAAGAGGCAATTAATTTTTCCATTCCGGCGACTATGATTTGATCTCCAAGCTCATCTATGTCACGATTAGGCAAATTGATTTTCGCATTTTCTGATTTGATTATGAAGTATTTTGTGGAATAAGGAGAGGCACTTCAAACTTACGAAATTAATTGTCCTTGTAACCTTAAATATATATAGACCCTCAACTAATTTTTCCTATAGTCTAAATATTGGATTTAAGTGTCCCTTTTTCTTTTCAAATTTTCATGGTCTTTTAGACTAAAAGCCCTCAAAAAAAAAAAAAATTTGTTTTGAAAATTTATCTACAAAAATGCAAAAAAAAAAGATTAATGTAAATATAATGTTAAAAAGTCATGATATATATATATATATATGTTATTTTATTGGGAGACTTGCTTATGAGTCATAGTAGGTGAACTTATAGTGCGATAAATCTTATGATAATTAATAACTTTTTTCATCAACCACTATTAACAAATATCACTAATTGTTAATTTTCACGGACAGTTTAAAAAAAAATTCATTAAAAATTATAAGTTTTTGCAGCAGTTTTAGAAAATATCACAAAAAATGTCACTAATTTTTAACTTTTAGCGACCGTTTGAAAAATTCGTCATAAAAAAAGTCACTAATTGTAAATTTTAGTGACAATTTATAAAAATCGTGACAAAAAAAAAATAGTAATTATTAATTTTTAGCGACGTATGCAAAAAATGTCACAAAAAATTATTTTTAACGGCAATTTTATTAGGACTTATTTTTAATAGAACTTGATGTGAATTAAATCTAACTATTAAGATCTATTAGTAGTTTATCCTATTTTATTTTAGTAAAACCATGTGCTAATGTGGGTGGATTATAACATGTACCATATTATATGATAGGGGAATTTATGCCGAATAAATAGGCCAAACAAAGGTGGGTTTGGGCTGAACAAAAGCTACTTTGGGCTGCTATAGGGAATTGCACAACCAAGCTAGGAGGATGGCCAAATGTTGTTTGGGTCGAGGACCGAACTCAGTCAAATTATGGCCACGCTTTCAACTGAGCTCAGGAATCGGACGAGATTCGTCTGAAATAAACAGGGGTAAATCGAGCTAAAGAACGGTTGAGGTCGACAATATTGATTGGGCTAGTTATATTGGCCACACACCAAGGCCGAGCGGGGTAACTTGGGCAAGTTGATATGGCCTGACCAAATTGGAAGTAACCAGTTGAGCACCTCAGATCTAGACCAGTTAGGAGTAATGCAGTTTCGAAAGGCGGACGACATTGCATCGTGCTGAAGGCAGCTCAGTAGGAATTGCTACGTAGCCCTATCGGAATGCAAAGAAGAGAACCCATCACCCGTACACTTCAATATTGTTTGGTTGTTTTGTCAATGTAGTTTGGCAGTATTGACGCACACACGTGTAAGATGAAAAAAGCATAGTACATCCATGCATCTAAGAAATGAGTAAGGTAGTGCGCGCACAAGCTATATAAGCCCTGCGATGCCTCCATGCAAAAGATCTGAGACTTTCTTTACACAGAGCTACCTTTACTTTTGTCTTTCTTCTCTCTCTAAAGATGCTAACTTGATTGTTGGAGGGGTATTCTGGTAACACACCCGTCGGATAGCTCACCGTTGTCGTGTTTTCAAGTTGAACGACATCACTTGGAGTAACACGACGCTTGGACAAAAAGAGTACGAAAGCGAAGAATATTTGCTTCTCATACAATTGGTGCCATCAGCGGTTGGCCCCTTCGCGCCTAGCGGTGCACGTTCCACCAGATATGGATTTGGCAAAACTGAGTGCTACATGTTTTTTCTCCCTCGAGATAGAGAACACACCGCTTCCTATTGGTTTCCACTAGCCAAAATTCATGCTCTATGATGAAAAAACTGATCCATATATGCACATAAGCCATTTCCGGCAAGTTATGGCTAGACACAGGCATAATGATGCACTAATGTACCTTATTTTCTTATCGAGTTTAGGCAAATTGGGCCTAAAATGTTTCAAGAGGCTGCTAGAGGAGAGTATCGAGAGGTGGCAGCAGTTGGCGGAGGTGTTTATCACCAGATTTAGGACAACACCAAAATGCCTAAGGAAGTTGACTATCTTTTGGGAATCAAGATAGAGCCGGATGACTTTTTGAAGGTGTACAATGCCAAGTATTAGGAAACATTCAACGAAATCCTTGATTACCCGGTGAACCTAGCAATTACTCAATATAAGCACGGTCTTCTAGTCAGACATAGATTCAGAGACTCACGTATTATGAACTAACCATCAACTATGGAGTTACTCATGCAACGCATCAACAAATATATCAAAGTTAAGAATGACGCAGTTGCAGCTACCATGAAGAAAAATCTAGTAGTGGCAGACAAGAGAGTTGTGGGGAAAGTTCACGTAGTCGGACAGGAGGAAAATCAACCGAACAACTGCGGAAGAGAGCAGAGCCGCGAAAACAATCGCAATAGTACGAATTATAACTTTAACTGGAAAAACTACCCCCGTGATGCCGCAGAGAATGCTAAGAGAAAGCTGAACACCCGAACATGCATCACCATGGTCTTCAAAATTCTAATTTACAACATCCTTAGTGAGAATCGTAATGAGACATACATCCGATCGCCGACTAAGTTGGGAGATACCTAAAGAGGCTTTAATGCAAGGTACCATTGCACCTATCATGATAAGCGAGGGCACCGCACAGAATACTGCATGCCTTTGAAACAACACTTAGAAGAATTTGTGGCAGCTGGACATTTGGACGGGTATATCGACGGAGGCTTCAAAGCCACACCTCAGAGCCAAGCTGAACCTAACAACTTAGCCACCTTAGACAGCCCTCCCCAAGGTGTGATCAATGTAATCCATGGGATCATCGAGTCAGCGTGGGTATGCAAGCTTAGAGAGATGATCAAGAAAGCTGAACATATAAGGGAAGTTATGTTTGTCTAGAAAAAGGGAAAGATTAAAGTGAAAGATGTCCTTACTTTCTCTAGTAGAGATTTGGAGTGAATCCAAACCCCACACAACGACGCGCTAGTGGTCACACTATGCGTCAAAGACTTCAACATCAAACGCATTTTAATCGACCAAGGCAGCTTGGTCGAAATAATGTATTATGACGCATTCAAACAGCTTAAGCTGGAAGACAAAGACTTAGCCCTGGCAACCTCACCACTGGTTAGCTTCAACTCACAACTAGAATGGCCAATTAGGAAGATTATCCTACTAGTCAAAGCGGGGTTTGTTATTAAGCAAGTGAAGTTTTGGATTCTGAAGGTACCTTCGACTTACAACCTGATCCTAAGCAAAGAATGACTTCATGCCATGTAAGCGGTGGTGTCAACTTACCACCAAGTAATGAGGTTCCACTTTGCCCCTGGGATGATAAAGGAAGTATGCGGTGATCAAGTCATGGCCAAATAGTGTTTCATGGCCATACATGGAAGTTGAGCAACCAAAGGGTTCATGCAAATGATCGAAGGAATGGAATATCAGAAGGTCTTAGATGATGTCGGAAAAAAAACCGAAGACAATGTCGTTGAAGATTTGGTGGAAGTGCGGATTGATGAGAATGACCCAAGTAAATTTTTTTTGCTCAGCGTGTCCTTATTTTCTTAAGAGTGACTGGAGATTGTAAACTTCCTAGTGGCTAACATTGAAGTATTCGTATGGACGCCTTACGACATGCCTGGCGTCGATCTGAGCTTTATTTGTCATCAGCTAAATGTTTTCCCAGATGCTCAACTGGTCATACAGCGAATGCGGCGATTAACACTTCATCACACTGAGGTAGGGGCAATCCAAAAGGTGCATTACCCTCAGTGGATTTCCAACACAATTGTGGTGCCCAAGAAGAATGGAAAGTGGCGAGTCTGTGTCTACTACAAGATGGTCAATAAAGCCAACCCCAAAGATAGTTTCCCATTACCCTGAATCACCTCACAGCCGGACACAATAGGTTTAGTTTCGTCGATGCTTACCGCGGCTACCACTAGATTACTATATATAAACCAGACAGAGAATGATTATCAAGATGTTTGCCCCTCTACTTGGTGGAATAATGGAGGCGTACATCGACGATATGGTGGTCAAAAGCAAATGTGAGGCCAATCACTTGACTGACCTAGCTGAGATGTTCGCGATCCTTAAGCGGCACAAGTTGTGCCTCAATGCGTCTAAGTGCGCCTTCGACATGGGGTTTGAAAAGTTCTTGGGCTTCTGGGTGACTAACCGAGGAATTAAGACGGATCCCTCCCAAATCAAGGCCATACAAGAGATGAAATGGCCAAACTCGGAAAAAAAACGTACAACATCTTATCGGAATGTCAGCCGCACCTAATAGATTCATAAGTCGATCATCAGGTCGTTGCTGCCCTTTCTTTCAAGCCCTCATGTCGAAGTTTTTGTGGGATAAGGAATGCAACCGAGCATTTGCAGAGCCGAAGATGTACTTGTTATCCACTCCACTCCTCGTCACGCCGAAGCCAAGTAAAGAACTCTACCTTCATTTGGCAGTCTCCCATCACGCCATCAGTGCAATGCTAGTCAGGGCCAAAGGCATACAACACCTCCTAATCTTCTATGTGAGCAAGACCTTACTTCCAGCAGAGTTAAGATACTTGTCACTGGAAAAACTTGCCCTGACACTAATGATGGCCTCCAGGAAGTTGGCGTATTATTCCATGCCTATACAATCGTCGTGCTAATGGAATTTCCATTTAAGGCCTTGTTTGAGAGGGCAAACTTCTCCGGTCGGATCTTGAAGTGGGCAATCGAATTGGGGCAGTTCAACATCAAGTTCCAATCTAGAACCGCCATCAAAGCCTAAGTGTCGGCCGACTTCGTTGTAGAGTTCTTGCCAGGGACTCACTCGGTTTACCCAGTGGATCTTACAGACGCAACTGGACAAAGGGGAGTGGGCACTGTGGAAATTGCACAGCCTACACCCTCTCTAACTTATCCCAACCTATCAGCCGAACAAAGCGGGGAAGGTGTTGCGAAAGTTGCACGCCAGACCGTCAACTTACCAATTGAAGAGCAACCAAGACCTAGCAATGCACTGGTGAGTTTGGAAATAACAGGACAACTTGTTGGACCCAACAACACATCGCTAGGAAGGGGAAGAGGTCATGTAGGTTGCAGTCAACAATGGCGCGCTTGAAGCAAAAATAGTTGAGGCACTGAACAAAGATATGGCCCTGCAGATAGGTAAGCCGAACAATAAAGACGGAGAACGCTTGGCTCTTCAAAAATCTCAAGATCCTTCAGAATGTTGGAAGTTGTTCGTCGGAGAAATGTGAAAACTTTTCATCGATGACACTTCAAACAGGCATGGTGCCGGACTGGGCGTAGTTTTGATCTCACCAGATGGTTTGACCATAGAACATTCAATTACACTTGGGTTCCCAGCATCAAACAACGAGGCTGAGTACGAAGCGTTGTTGGCCAGACTAAAAAGTGCACTCCGACTAAAAGTAACTGAGCTAATGGTTTACAGCGACTCTCAATTCGCTGTCCACCAAATATCTGGAGAATACGAGACCAATGACGATAGAATGGCCAAATACCATACCCTGGTAAGAGACGAGCTCAATAACGATGTGCTAATGTAGGTAGATTATAATATGTACCATATTATATATGAGTGACCCTACTTAGGAGCTAAACATGACAAGAATTTGGGCCACTGCCATGACTAGACACAAGAAATAATTGAAGTGGATCCCATTGAGTTCTCTAAACTTGACAAGAATAAGTCTTGCTTTATTAGTCATCTTTGATGGCCTTCTCTTCCTTATTTCTAATTTGCCTAATAATAAATTGATTTATTTATTTTCATGCTAATCATGTTTCTATTATATGTATTAAATTATCTATCTATTTATTTTTGTGGCTTTTGAGATTTATATAAATCAGTTTTCGTATTATAAGAAGTCTAGTACTTGAGGGAATGAAATGTCTCCATTCAACCCCCTTTGCAAAGAGAATCAAATATTATAAAAAGCAAAGATTGTGACAAGATTTTGCGATAACATTGTGATTTTAGGAGGGATTATAGGATCTCTCTATCTTTCTCTTTTTATGAAAGGCGGAGTTTTGGGCTGATTAATATTTTGAAAATAAATCAGTGTTTGGTTTCAGTTTTTTGAATTTAATTTTTTAAAAATTGAGTTTTTATTTTTCGTATTTTTTTTGTTTTTAGTGAATATTTTTTAAAATTTTAAGTAATTTTTTTACTTTTTTAGATGCACCTTACTTAGATGTATCTAAATAATAACATATTTATGAAAAAAAATTTTAAAAAAATAATAAATACACAAAAATATGATTTTTTAAAGATTTTTTTCACAAATATTATACTTTTTAAGTGTATTTATGTTAGGTGTGTCTAAAAATTTAAAAAAAATTACTTAAAATATTAAAAAAAATCATTGAAAATATTAAAATATAAAAAATAAAAAAATAGAATTTTCTGAAAATCAAAACCAAGCAAAGTGAATAGTTTCCTATCCTCACGTATAAATAGATGAAGTTATACATTTTGTTCAACAAGGCCAAGGTAAGTGTAGGGAAAAAAAAAAAGAAGAAGATAAGTTTTAAGAAAATGATGATTTTTGACATAAACTTTGTGAAAAATTAACAAAAAATATATGACTAGATTTATATCAATAATTATTTAATACTTATTATTATATACAATTTTGAACTATATATTTAAGATCTTATTGCAAAATTTCTTAGATTGGCATTTTAAGCCATTTTATTGGTTAATAATTTGTATAATTAAAAAAATCAACTTACATAATTATCAAATCGATGTGATTGACAACTTTATATAATATATGAAATAGTTGGAGATTATCATAAAGATTATAAGAATAAATAAAGGGTCAATAAAATAATTTTTAAAATTTAGAGGACCTTTCTATATACTTAATAGAAATTCTAACAAGTTATAATAATAAAATTTTATAATACTTAGGGGCTAGCCAACATCATCCTGCCCTCCCTTTGTTCCTTACATATATTCAGCCCCAAAAAAATGTTGGGGTGACCACTGGGAGAAGTAAAGTCCATGTTATGGAAATAGTATAATAATTTCCTTCAAACAACTATAACAGAATTCAAAAATTATATAATAAAAAAAAAGAACGAATTACACTAACGATTCCTATAGTTTGAGCATTTTATTATTTTAATTTCTAATTTTTTTAATTGTGACACATTTGACTCTGAATTTTAAATCTTGATCCAAATAATGACAATTGAAGATATCATTACTCAATTTCGAGGGCACAGTCGTCAATTTGATAAAATATAAACTAATTTGATAAAACTAAATGTCAAAAAAATATTTTTGAATTTTTAAAAATTATTTCTACCCACTAATGATAAATTTTTTAGACATTTTTTTTTTACCAAATTAATTTTTATTATGTATTTGGATGATAATTTTGTAATGGGTGGTTATTTTTATTTTCATTAAATTAGTTTCTATTTTTTTAAAGTCAAATATGACTACAACTTTGATATTATTATTAAATTAATCCATTAAATCAAAAAAATTCAAAACTAAAAATATTTCATATATTAATTATATCGATTACAAATTAAAAACTTAACAATCACTCATAATCATTATCCAAACATATAATAAAAATTAGTTTAGTAAAATAAATAAATGTCTAAAAGATTTATTAATTTTACACAATTTTATTTTTGCGGATAAAAATTATTTTTAAAAATTCAAAAATATTTTTTTGACATTTATTTTTATCAAATTAGTTTATATTTTATCAAATTGATGACTTTGCCTTTGAAATCGAGCAATAATATCTTCAATTGTCTTTATTTGGAACAAAATTCAAAATTCATGATCAAATGTGTCACAATTGAAAAATCAGAGATCAAAATAATACAAATCTCAAACTATAGAGATTGTTAGTGTAATTTGCCCTAAATTTTTTTCTGAAAAATAGATTTTAAACAGTTTAATCAGACATAATATAAAAACAAAATACAAAAAAAAGAAGGTATATGAGAAGCACTTAAAAGACAATGTTCTAAAACTGTCACATGCCCTCTCCATACAGGTTGTGACCATCGCAAATGACTCCAAAATGCAATTCAAAACTTATAACAACCTAATACGACGCACAATTGCACTTGATGGATTTGTCAGGGCTGTAGCACTTGCTCAAAGTACAATGTCGAAAATATTGCAAAAAAACAATATAGAGATCAAAATAAGTTATACAGTATACATAAATTGTCTATAAAAGAGTCGTATATATAGACTTTAGTTACTTTTGATTTGAATTTCAAACTCTTTGACTGTTGGGATTATCTATAAAAGAGGATTTATTATCCATAACAGAGGCCGACATATATAGGCCCGTTTGGTAGAGCTGTGGGAAAGTGATTATAACTTATACCTTAACAGCTTATAGCTTATAATGTGAACATAAGCTGATTTTTGACTTATAAATTAAGTTTCTGCTCCCTCACTCAAAGAATAAGTTGATTTTTGACTTACAAAAAGTTATAAGCTGTATTGTTAAGCTGAACCAAACACATCAAAATAACTTAAATTAAACTAAAAATTGAAATAAGCTGGAAATAAGCCCTACCATAGACTCCTTACTTGGTGCCTATTTGAGATAGAATAGTTCCTTTTTTTAAAACAAAACACTGTTTGTATTTCACACCTGTAGAATTTGAATTTGTATGTAAAAAATATAAATAAATAAATAAAAAGTTTTAAAGGTTGCTAAAAATTAGGTCGTTTCTAAACAGTCTATCCCTTGAAATTTGGAAACCGTGATTCCTAATAGAGTATTCTTATTTAAGATAAAAAATTAAACTCAATTTTCACGTTGAATGATGTGATAATTAATTGGGATATTAAAGATAATACACTCTCTCATATCTTCTTTAATTATTAATCAATCATATTACTTACCAGTTATGCTACGTAGCTCGAATCTTCCCTTTCCCGAAACCCCTGAATTCAAAATGACTTGTTTCGTTGTTTTGATTTTTTTTTTTTTTTTTTTCCAATAACGCAGAAGAGGAACAAAGAAGATGAGGAAGAAAAAGAAAGAAAGAAGAGAAAAGGAAAGGAGCAGAGTAGAGAGAGAGAGAGAGAGATCATCTTCATCATCAACCAAAAATCAAACCCACCCCAACACATTATCATCAACACAGCTTCATCATCAACCAAAAATCCATTCATCATCAACAACATCATCAGATCCAGGAAAAAAAAAAAAAAAACAACCATTCATCTTCATCATCAACAACAACATCTTCATCAACATCACCATCATCATCATCAACACCAGCCAACAGTTTTATTTTTATTTTTTTCCCTTCATTTCAGATCTAGGAAAAAAAAAAAAAAACCGGGCTGGGTTGCGACGATCGGAGGCGGAGGCGGAGGCGGCGGCGGCGATCGGCAATCGACTTTCTCTCTCTCTCCATTCCCTCTTCCCCTCTCTTCTCTTTCTCTCTTTCTCTCTCTCTTTCTCTTCCTCTTCTTTTCTCTTCTGTCTGCTCTCTCTCTCTCTCTTTTCAGACATAAGAAGGGAAAAAAAGAAGAACAAAAAAAAAAAGAAAAAGAAATTGCCCAAAACGATGTCGTTTTGGGCAGTCGAGGGATTCAGGGGAGAGAAATTCGAGCTACGAAGGATTATTCTATTACTTACACATATTGAGTCATAGGTCTAAAAAGTGAGTTTTGGTGGAAATTACAAGCCTGTAACTAATTGAACTACACTTTATTTGGAATTTTAAAATAATTTTTGGGTTTGACTTAAATTTTACTTAAATCATTATTATTTTAATTTGAATAATTTGGTTAATACATTTTAAGTCCAGTTTCAATTTAGTTATTCTGTCTAAATTTTTGTTAATTTTGTCTACGTGTGGACCTTAGAAAATTGATAAGTGTTCTAAATTATTAATTTTAACATCTAATTTAGACAAAATAATCAAATTAAAACTACACTTAAAATGTAGGGACCGAATAATTCACTTTAAAATTATAGGGACAATAAAATTTGAATTAAATTATAGAGAATAAAAAGTGTTGTGTTAATAAGGGTTGAACAAATGTAGTTAATGGTTGGAAATGTCATTGTGTCATCCATGTGTGGATTGCATCACCTAATATATATATGTATATATATATCAATATGAAGATCATCACCCTAGTGTGGAGCATTATACAGTCATATGTTTGTCCTCTTAACTATTTTCATTAATATTACCAATGTACTATATTAAGAAAAAAATCATATTGATTTTGAATCTTTTAAAAAGGGTCATAATCAATGCATAAAGTTCTCGCTTGCAACAGTGTTTGATGGTATTGACTGTTGTGTGATGACGGCGATTGTAGTGATATAAAAATGGTGGTGCCTTGGGTATAATAACACTAGCTTGTCTCATTAGGTCTGGAGAACATTTTTGTTTCTATCAGGTCATTGTTTATTATGAAAAATATGTTCTGTTGATTTTTATTTTATATTATATCAAATATTTAAAAATACATAAATATTTTTTATGAAAATAAACAGAATTGATCAGAGGATTGCTGATCATCAGTTACAACAGTGGATATTGAAAGGTGACACACCATAATATTAGGTGATTGCTGTAATGTTTTTCTCATCAGTAAACCAATGTATAAGAGATGTTTATAAAGTGTGACAATTTTTATCTTCCTAGTGAGATTTTGCCACGGAAACTTTTTTTTTTTTTTTTTTTTGGGAAATTAGAATTCAGTGGCAACTTCTAAGAATATTCATAGAATTATGAAAAAAATTAACATTTTAATTATTAAAATTTATAAATTTTTATCACTGATCTGTTATCTTTTTCTGAACCTACACTTTATTGTTGTTTTTCCTTTTTTTTTTAAATTTTTTTCTAACAGAGTTTGAGTCTATGTCAGGCGCGATTTTTTGTAAGTTGAAAGTTAATAATTAGAAAATGGCTCATGCTTATCTCATCTTGTTTGGCCTCCGTTAGCCCACCACGGAGTCCATATTGATAATAAGGCTCGCTGAGTACTTTATCTTTGTAAAAGATCATATTGATTAGATATTAATAGACACTTGATCAAATCACATTTATATTAACAATTTATTTTTAAAATCATAGTTACCATTGACACAAATTTGATCTGATCCGTGGCTATCGATATCCAACCAACGTAATTATTTTAGAAATAAAATACTCGACGAGATGTACACATTGAACGGTTCGGATCATCGATGTGAGCTCTGTAGTGGGCTCATAGAGCCTAACAACACGCTCCAGTTTGATTTCAGACTAGAGAGACACTATTCCCGAGAAAATATATCTTTTAAACTTATATATAAAATAAGCATTGAATTATCTCTTCTCAATATGTAAATGCATCCATCATTCACTAATATGCATATTTGTCTCTGAAAATAAATAAATAAATAATATATTGTTTTATGCTTGGTTCCAGGGTCCAAAATAACCTCCCTCAAACACTCACTTGTTCAAATTCTGTTTTATTTATTTTTGGTTGGGTGAGGGGAGGAGAAGGTTGTGGAGGTTATATGTATACAGTTAGTGCTACATTTTCATAAAAGTCTCTTACAAAAATATTTTTTTGTAAACTCTGATGGGTAAGAGTCTATTTAGCACTAATTTGGCATGATCAGTTAGGATGAGTTGGGATTAAAATAGTCACAAAAAAATAAAATATATTTTTTAGTTTCAAGCTAAAAAATATTACATCAAAATCATAATCATTTTATTTTTTCTCTTACAAAAGTCAAAAAATTCAAAAAGTCCATTCCAAATGAAACTTTTTAACCTCACACTAAAATAGCCAAAAAGCCAACCCACATCTCAAACAAAACCTTACTTATTTGACTTGTTTGGTGTGATTGTCAAAATAGATTATAGATTATAACTTAACAGATTATAAATTATGACTTTAATAAAAAACTGTTAATTTGTTTGGTGTAATTGTTGGATTATAGATTTAAGTTGTTGAGTAGTGTTTTTTAAATAAGCTGTGAAGTAACTTTTTCAATTAACTTTTATTTTTTGTTATTCACTGCTTGTCTACATTTCTTATAAAAAATAAATAATAATCTGTAGTCCATTTGGGTCTTTTTCTATTTTAAAAAAAATAAAAGATAAAAAAATGTAAGAGTATAATCGTAAATTAGCATGTTCACAGCAAAAGCTGATACTCAGAAGCAAGGGGAAGCAGTTTATCAGAATCAGCTTTTTTGAATTAAAATAAGTTGTTAGAATAAAAAACTGTTTGAAATAAGTTTAACCAAACAGCCCAAAATAACTTTTCGAAAGCTAAAAGTTATAAATTGACTCAAAAAAACCCACACCAACACTCCCATTCTGTCGCGTTAAACTCTTATTGGTTAGTTTATGAAATGGTGCCTTTGTAGGAGATTTTTTAAAAAAGAATGTGTATTATATGCACCTTATAAATAAAGAAAAAATTACATAATTTTATATTTTCTCAATCATAACTAAAAAAAATTAAAAAAAATCATAAACAAACACTATATGAGTTATAACCAAAAATTTTATAAGTCATAATTAAAAATGTATATAATACATCCCTCTCATAGAGGCTCTATGGTAAAATTTCCATATATATATATATATATAACCAAGTAGTTTCCACTTTCAAGAGAGCATCCACCAATCATCACCATGTCAGACATGAGGTGCTTTGTTCTTGTTCAAATACCCATTCAATCATCAACAAATCATTGCCAACCTAGCAAATCAAGCCTCAAATCCTTGAAGGTTCCTATAGGTTCGCCAACATTTTTTTTAAGAGAATGATATACAAATATATTTTTTTATATAAAATGATATGATTTTTTATGATTCTTTTAATTTTAATCAAGACATCAATCATTTGTCTTCATAATTTTATAAATGTCATTGATACATTATTTTGAATATATTTTTTATATAAATTTTCTGTTTAAGTTAATTTTCTATTTATTTTGGAATAAGTAATAGCCAATTTTTGTTACATGTGTACTGCCAAAAAGGCTAGTTGTGGATTCACCTCTATTGAGTGAGGATCAATATATATATATGATATTACAAAGTATATTATTGAGGGGGCTTTTATATCATTTGTGTGATTAATGATTAATAGATAATAACTCCTCATGTTGTATTATTGTTTCTTTGCATAGTAAAAATAAAAAAATATTACAAAATCATACTACTGACAGCTAGACTGGGTGGTATGGGAGGCTTCATTCAAGTGTAATGGGAAACTTGTCTCTCCCCCACTTTGTTTCTTTCTATATCATGCAAATTTGTTTCTCAATCATTATAACATTTTATCATTATTAATAGTAGGAAAATAGGAGAAATGAAAAATTAGGAGTGTTTTAAAAATCGGTTCAAATTGTAAGATTTGGTTTAAATTTTTGAGAGGAAAGTTAGTTTCCAGTCACAAGGAATTACAAGTCGTTCATTATGGTTTGATTTTTCAATTAAGGCTCAAAAAAATCAAATAGAACCAAATTGAATTGTTGCCTATTTATAAGAATTCTAATGTCTTTTATATTATTGAAAACTGCATTTATGTAGTATTTAGTATATGATATTATGAATTTTAGGTGTGTATACAATCGGATTGATCCGATTTTAGAGTAAATCAAGAACCAAATTATAGGAACGTGTTTCAAAAAAATTAGAATTGTAACCAAATCGTTAAATTGTGGGACTGGATCAAAACCGAACCATACAAACCGGTTTGGTTCGGTTCAGTTTTACAATTCTAGAAATTTTATATAACAATAAATATGATATATATTTTATGTTAGAAATAAATTAAAGATAATTAATTTGGTTAAGTTAGTTAGAATTTATCAATTTCACAATGAAGGCTAGTGTTCAAATCTTGTAACAGATTTTTTATATTTTAACTTTTACATATAAAAATATTAAAAAATAATAATAAATAAATATGTCACGGTCCGGTTTGGTTTGGAACCGCAACCAAAGTCTTGGAACCGGAACGATTTGAACAGTTCCACTATCTTCAAAACTAGAACCAGAAGCAAAACTAATAAAAACCAAACCAAAAAAACGATTTAGACCAGATTGAATCGGTATACTAGTTCTACCCCTTTTTTTTGTATACCCCTAATGTATCTTACATGTCTATACTCATTTTGTATAATATCAAATTTTCAAGGATGTTTATAATTAGAATGTATTTTATACATAATCAATTTGTAATTGACTATATAGCGATAAAATTTCTAGTGTAGAGTCATATAATAGAATCAAAATCGAATCATTTTTTGTGGATTAGTTCAAATTCAGTTCTAAAGATTCTACATTTGATTTAGTTCATCAATTTTAAAGACTGTGAAGGCCGGTTGAATTCTTGGTTCACCTTAAAACCAAACCAAACCAAATCAATTTGTGAACACCTTACGAAATTGTATCGCATAGTAATGAAACTCAAACTCAATGTTGATCATACCCTATAAGAGAGTGCCCAATCCATAATGTCAACCCCTTGATCATGTACAATTACAAATTAGAAAATCCAATTCCTTGCTCACCATACCATTATCATCATCCCTAAATTCACCCTTTGTCTTAATCTAAAATAAAAATAAAAATCACCCTTTGTCACAATCATCATCTTCATTTTCACAATCCTATTATTCATTTATCACTGTGATAATAATATGATTCCTTCCTACCACTTAAAACTTTTTATGTTTAAAAAGGTAAAGAAAGAAACACAAGTCGAATTTTCTAAGCCAAAATTATTGAAGTTGGAAATGGCAGCCCTCTCATTATCCCTTCTGAGTCTACCCTCTCAATTCCATATTGTTTTTGTATTTTTGTGAATGGAAGATTAATGTAGGGCCTAAACAAGAGTACCGAATAATTTGGTTCACATGCATTCATAGTGACAACAATATCTAAAATCTTTGCATATACATTTGACATATGTAAGCTGGCAATAGGAGGGAGAGAGAGAGAGAGAGAGAGACTACAACTTATATTTTAATTGAAGACTTATATTTTAATTGAAGGGTTGTATTAATTTTTGTGTGTGCACGTGGGCACCCTCATATTTGCCTGTGGCTATATACCCCATAATTCATACACTTGAACAAGCTTCTTCGAACTTCAAATCCTTCTAAGTTTATGTAGTTAAAAAAAAAAAAAAAAATTAAAAAAAGGACAATTTATTTTTTAAAAAAATTTGGAGTTTTATTCTTATAACAAAATAAATCTTTAATTTTTAACTTTATCAATTTAAATTCTAACTTTTTGATATATTTTCAATCTACACTATTTTTCTAGTTCTATTAAGCAAACTCATAGGAAAAAAAAAAAATAAAATTTAATCATTAAATTCAACGAAAAAAGTACTTTAGATATTTTATATTGAGTTTAATGACAAATACTATTTTTTTGTCGGTTTTCCTTAACGGAAATAGGATGGTGGTTTATATATAAACAAATCAAGATATTAGAATTTAAATTGAAAAAATTAAAAATTCAATGTTTATTTTGTTACAAAGTCAAATTCTTGAATTTTTTTTCTTCTTTTTGTAATTTCTCCAGAAAAAATTATACCTTATTTGTTGATAAAGAGAATCCAATAGAGAGGATGATCAAAATAATTGGCAGTTTGCTAGAGGCACTCTGACACCCAAGAATAATCCTCAGTCCTTCATTATTGAAAAGGTATTAATAGAGAAATTGTGTAGAGAAAGTCGGCATACCTTTTATTTAAGGGTTTTGTTCATATTTATAATAGTAAGTGTGTTGTCCACCAAATTGCACAAGCCCTAATTAAGTTACGATTAATTTGAATTAAGCCTGAGGTTTATAAAATTTTTACCACCTTTTGATTTTTTGACATTGGTATTTCTCTTGTTAAATATAAAGACCATATGTTGGTTAGTGCATATATATTGCCGTTTAGGGAGCTAGAAAACTAAAACAATTAGGTGTAAGGCATGTATGATGATGATGATGATGGATGTTGCGAGTGTGTCTCGAATTCAATTTGGATTGTGCATATAGGCTGTTGGCAGCTTGCATGACTTGACCAACAGGCAAATGGTGAAATTAATCCGACCCTATTTTGATTTTGGGTGTTTTTTGACCCAATTTGATACTTTCGAATTTATATATATATATATTGGGTTATTTTGGCTTTTATGTGGGGTAATAGGGTAAATTTGTTAGCAAAGTGAAGGTTCTAGGGTTTTATGATTCTGAAAAACTTGTAGTGAGAGAGATGATCTATGAAGTACGGGTACTCTAAAAATGTTGCCGTATAAGTATTGGGTACGTGCCGGTGCGGGTATGACTATTGGTACGGTTGCGTGCGTATTGGGTATGCCGTATATGGTTGGATATGCCATGGGTACATGGTGGGTATGCCGTATATGGTTGGGTACGTGGTGGGTACGCAATGGGTGTGGGGTGGGTACTCCACAACAGTGGTTTTTTTTTTCCTTCATAAGTTGGAATTCGATACAAGTCTATGGCTTTATTTCTCCTTAATCATCTTCAAAAAATTTATGTAATTTGGAACCATCAACTCTTTACACGGATATAGAATAACTTTGCCCTCTTTCACTTATTGTTGTATAGTATTATATTTGTATTGTTGAATATTGATTTATTTTGGGTTTTATAATTTCTCTTTATAGCTATTGTTTTGAACTTTGATTTGTAGATGGGATGTTTAACTATAAATTTAAAAAATAAATAAATATTTGATGTACCTTATTCGTATCCGTACTTTATTTTTTTTAGATTTTAGCATATCAGTGTACCCGTATCAAACTCATACCCGTGTCTGTACCGGCACCCGTGCTTCATAGAAGATGACTCATTGTATTCTCAAGATTTATAATTTTTTGATTATGAACTTAGATTTATAATCGAATCATGTAAATTCTTTTGTACTTGTTATTTGTTGTTTCATAATTTTCATTCAGAACAATAAGCGTGAGAGGGACTGTATAGCTATGTTGAATTAATACATGCCCATTTTTCCCAATTTCATCAAGCATAGCATACTATACTATACTATACAGTATTGTAAACTCCTTTGAAGGAGATATGACATTTGATATTACTAGGGAAAAAGAAAGCACAAAAGCAACCAAATTTTGAACAGCTGTTTTGATAGAAAGATGCTTCTTCATAATAATAATAATAATAAATTCACCAAATAAGGCTACCCTTTTCTTTCATTTTCCAATCAGTCACATTTCTTATCTGTTCTTCTTCTCCTTCTTCTTCTTCTTCTTCTTCTCTCTCTCTCTCTCTCTCTCTCTCTCTCTCTCTCTCTCATGAGGTATCAGCATCAGGAGATATGTCCCTCAGACTCAAAAGGGGGACCCCTTTCCTCTGCTCCTCCCTGAAGTGGAAAAAGTTGAGCTTCAGAAGGGAAATACATGTCTCAGTTTTCACACTTGATAAATGGCATGGAAATTGTGGCCAATCCTAATTCACCTAGCAATTTCTAGATGTCTCAATCCTCTTTGAATTTGTGTGGAATTTCTTGCTTCGTCGGTGCTGTTTAGATCAGGCAAAAAATTAATTTGTGGCTCATATTAGGGGTTTAATTGGTTTGGGTTAGAGTGAAAATTTAGTACTGAACCAAACCCTTTGGTTTTATTGTTTGAGGAACTAAAATCGACCACGTACTATTGTTTCATTTTGTTGGTTTTTTCAATTTAATGTAAATGAGGGATTGATCAGAGAATTTAAGAAACTTGTAGAATCTCATATCGAGAATAAATGCAGAAAGAGGGTGAACGTTGCTTCTATAAACACCTTCCTCTTTGACATTTATTACAAAATGTATAGTATTGGTCATTAACCTTTTAATGTCTAAAGAATCAAAATATAAAAAGTATTTAAATATAATATTTCGATTAGTGGACAGTGGAATAAGTTTTTTATGCTTATTTTCGGTTTAGATAATGTTTAGTAAATTAAGAAAAATGTAGGACAGATAATTAATATATATATGTTTAATTACTTTTAGGAGATTGAAAACCATTTGCTTTCATGTTGATTAACAGTCTAAATCTAGCTTAATATTTGTTGTGGGGTTTTGCCTCCTTTTTTCCAAGTGGAAAAGTATATCATCCTCTCAAGAGAACCCATAGAACACATGCTTTTAGAGTGATGTAAAATTAAAGTGAGACAACTGCATCTATATTGTCTTCAAAATCAGTTAGTTTTCGAAAGGAGAGAGAGAGAGAGAGAAGTGATTCAAAGGACCGTCAACAGTGAAATCCATCTCCATCTAAGAGACAGTGATAGACCTCCATTTAAGAAAAATAGTACCTGGAATCTTGCATACATACATGAGAAAAAGTACTCAAAGGCTTTTATATGTATTTTACATTTTGAAAATGAATTGATAATGAAAGTGATTGGTAGTAGTAGTGTTAAAAGTGTGATGAAAAAAAATTCTTGAAATCCAAACACATATTTGAATATCCTATGGATAGTCACCATCCGAGCGCGCGAGCCTTGACACAACAGTAAAATTGCTTTGACTTGACCGTCGATAGTTTTAATTACGAATGCAATCTCTTATTGAAAAAGAAAATATTTTTAGACTCTGCAATGGCAGGAGTCTTGTGCACTGAAACTACCTTTTATGGATGGTCCCCATCTATCTCCGAGGATTTTTCAAGTCGAAAAGGTGAAGAAGGGTAAAGGTGGTCATAATGGTTAAAACCCAAAAAGCAATACAACTTTTTCTTTGAAATTTTACTGATGAAAAATTACAAGCTGTGAACCAAAAAAACAGTACTGAAAATAAAAAAAATAAAAAAAAGCATATATAGAAGATGAAAAAACACATTGAAACAAGACCTTTTATTCTGTGATGATTCTTCCATGTTCCATAGACAAAAGAGATGAGAGAGCACAATTTAACCTTGTTTCTATCACAAATAGATTGGGTATCAGAAGGCTTGAGAGAACTTTGTATCAGACCTATTTACAAAACAACAAAGAAAGGTTTTATATAGCACACACACCTTGCTCAAAAGACAATGTAAAAATCTCCCCTTTTTGGAAAATTCCCAAATTGCCAAACACAACCTAAGAAAATTGCCCATAGCTTGCTGCAAGCCTCTGGAAATGCTTATTGTACAAGTCTGTGGCTTGTGAAGCTTCTTGTTGTTGCTGCTGATTCTGATGCCAATTAGTACTACTCGGCGCGTGCGTCATCGCAAACTGTGATTCTGATTTAGTCTCATTATAAATATCTTGAGCAGCTTGGTTTTGGATTGTTGTTGCTAGTAAAAATGGTGTTTGGAGGTACTCAGACCATTTGATCTCTTCTGGGTCGCCATCAATCGGTTGAATTTCAGTTTCTTTCTCTGATTTTACGCAATCTGCTGTTGGTACCCAGGAAAAGTTGTTGTTGTTGTCAAAGAAGGAACTTTCAATGCTATTGCTGCTTCCATTGCTACTACTTCCATTGTTACTGAATGTGCCACTGTTCCAATTGTGGATTCCATTGATGTCAAAAGTCCCCAATGAAGAAGGAAGACTAATGGAAGGCTTGATTTGTGTTGTGGTGGTAAGAATTGGGCTTGACATGGAAGTGAAAACAGTGGAATTGAACTCAGAAATCATCTCAGAACACCTCGAATTCGGATTGAGGAAAAGGGTTGTGTTTGGATTGGCAGAAAGTCCCATATCAGGCCTGTAATTCAATTGCTGGAAAGAGAAATAACCCGGAAAATCAGGAGGCTTGCAACCGGTGGCGGTGGAGCTCTCGTGGGATGAAACAAACCTCTCTTGGAAGAATTCATGGGTTGGCGGTGGTGGCAGTGGCGGTGGTGGTGGCGGTGGTGTGTTTTCAATCAGAGAATAGCTATCTGCAGCCACTGAAACCTTTGGCTTCTCAGTCAATTGGTCATGGGATGATGATCCACCGGAGGCTCTCTCATTGTTCTTGATTGTGGCTGATACTTTCTCTTCATTCTCAATCTCAGAAAGGGGCTTGTGAGTGTTTGGGTCAATGCCTCTCTGCCTAAGCTTCTTCTTTAAAGACGAGTTCCACAGATTCTTTATCTCATTATCGGTCCTCCCGGGTAATTGAGCTGCAATCTGAGACCATCTAGTGAAGCAAAAAAACAAAAAAAACCCATTTCACAATTTGAAAACAAAAACATGTTTTACAAAGAAAAAAAAAAAAAACAAGATGTCAACAAACTATATACATACCTGTTGCCTAGAACTGCATGAAGTTCAATTATCAGATTCTCTTCTTGCTGTGAAAATGTCCCTCTTTTCAAATCAGGCCTCAAGTAGTTTATCCACCTCAGCCTACAACTCTTCCCACACCTTTGCAAACCTGCAAGTTTATCAAGTTTTGAATACCCTTTTGATTGCATTTGAAAAAAGTACCAAAACCACTGAAAACAATTTAATTAGGGTATGTACCTGCAAGTTTAGGGACAGAGCTCCAACAACCATGTCCAAACTTGGTTATGTGCCTTACAAGCTTCTCATCTTCCTCAGGAGACCACAGGCCTTTCCTTAGTTTCTGCTTGTAACAGCAAGAGTGCCTCCCCATGTGGAGTTCAAATTCTATGACTGCAATGCTGCAAAAGCTACACAAAGATAGCAAGGTTATGTGATTGTCAGCAAAAGAAGAGGAGCTTCTTCAAGTGGATATTGGCTTTGGGGGGGGGGGGGGGGGGGGGGAGAGAGAGAGAGAGAGAGAGAGAGAGAGAGAGGAGGTTCAGAAAATGAAATGGCAGCCTGGTAGGGAATCAAATTAATAGGAGGAACCTCAAAGAGAAAGGTCACATTCCGGAGGTGATTCAAGATTGTCGCTTTTTAAAATCAGGAAAAAAAAAATGTTATGTACCTAGAAAAAAACACTATCTAGAATTCGTAATTTGTTACTGTGAGGGTCACACAGAATGAATCTAATCACTAAATTTCAAAATTTTGAGTACTTTTCTAATACATATCCTTCTTATTTTAAAATTACCTTTTAAAATTACCAATCTGAACTTGGTTTTATGGAGCTCCAATAATCTGACTTTCTATGTCTCATCAAAAGGTTTTGAGAATTAATGAATTTGACAGCAGTGGTGGGGCAAGCTGACAGATTTTTATTTGGTGGGGATACTGAAATTTTTTTTTGTGAAAGACAACATATTTAGGAGTTCAAAATCAGTAAAATTTGAGGTGCATCACACAAGTCATATATGGACTCACTTGAGAGACTTTGCAAAGGGGTTTTAAGTAAATTCCCATTTGGACCAATTGTTCATTCCAAGATTCCAAATACAAAATCAGCAACAAGATTTGAAAAAGGTAAAATGTTCCTGCAGATGAGAACTACCCATGATTGGTTAAGACTTGTATACTTGGTAATAAATTATTTATAACACAAAGCCTTAGACAGTTAATACATTCTGTCATTCCTTTTGATGGCACTATATAATATTCCAAATCCTCCATTGACTCTATCATACAAATTTTTCAGAGAATTTTTTTATTTTGAATATATTGGAGAAGGCCATAATATGGAAGGGGAACCTTTATCTACGAGATTGTGATAAAACTTGAGTCTTTGACTTTCTAATAACATATACAAGAGTTCTGGTAAACTGAATTAGCTCTAATTGGTTTCTTGTTAGGCTTCTCTGTGAGTTTGCAAGATAATTTTCAATTAAAAATAGAGTTTTGTTGTTTATGAGTAATCCTCCAAACCCATGATCACATTGATAAGGTTTGCAATTGGATAGAAGGACAACATAGTATTGAAATCTTTGTAAAATAAGGGGCAGCTTCCTTCTCTTAAAAAATAAAAAATAAAAAATAAAAATACTCTAGTTCTACCAACTCTCCAAATCATTCAATCATCTTCTAAGAAAGAATCAAATAAGATTAAAAAAATGTAAAGAATAACTGTCCACTATTCATGATTGATTTCAAATTTTTTATTATTCAAAATTATATATATATATATATTTATTTTTATTTTTAAATTTTGTTCATTAGAAATTGTATGCTGTCTGCATTCAAGTGCAAGGCTAAAATCCACAATAATGAAAGGAAGTAAACTAGGGTACCCATATAAATGCAGAAGAACAACAACAATGTAGTTGTCCTCTTTTGGATTGAGTACCCATTACTAAAACTAGAGTAAAGACAAATTTGGATAAATTATTTAAAGTTACTTTTGTACATAAAATGGGATGATATTAATTCATTATGAATTTATTTTCTCCATTCAGACATTTTTAATGTTGTTTGATTAGGCGTGCATTGTCATAATCATGTGCTATTCAAGTAAATGAACCATATGAGATGATAGAATGAAACATTGATTGTTGTCATGGTATATAATGTTAATTTTGGAGTAATTATTAAATGAATTGAGCATTCAAAATATTTTTATGTGAAAATAACAGGGTTATGCCATATAAGAAATGCTTGGAGACATAAACCAGAGTAATTTGTTGCTTTTTTTTATTTATTTATAATCTATCCATTGCCTAATTAGCTTATTGTTATGGGCATGGACTACCCTCTCTGTTTCTCCTTTGGCTTCACTATATGTTCTGATGTGCCCTTTAAATACACACAGCATCCCTGTATTATCCCACATTGATTCATCCTTTTTTCGCTTCTTTTTTTTTTTTTGGTTACTTTTTTGATAATGAGAAACGTTGCTAAGACAAGATCACATTGAACCTAATTCTGTAGAGTATACCCTAACACCTGCAATCATTTGTAAACCACAGATATTGATTAAATTCAAGAGACACTAGTTAAAATTGAAACTAAGATGTCTGAATTTACATTTCATCCCAGAATCGCCTGCGTAAGTTTGATCCATCATTTTCCATTAATCCATGTAACAATAGTTGCATTAGATGTGTGTTTTCTATCAATTCATGTAACGACAACTAATAGAAAGTTGACATTGGAACTAATTGTAAGTATAGAGTGTTAACTATTATAACTAAAAAATCACGAATCAATATGAGATTTGTAATAAAAGTACACGGAACAAAGTGTATTTAATCTTTCATTTTCCCCCAACCCTCTTTTTCTAAAGAATTTTCAAGCCAAAGTTTGAAATTAACATATTAATTATCTACTTGCATTATTTTCTCCTACAATGATGCTTCACATTAGATAATTAACCAATAAAATCATGGGAAATTTTCAACCTTTTTTTGTTTTTGGTTTTCCAATTCATCTCTTAAATCATGTGATATTGCAAAATTGAAATGCTTGTCAACATTTGTACAAAAGGGACCTTTGCCAAAGTAAGGGAAAAGTTTTGCCGGCGAGCCTTTTGGAATCCTAGTCCCTACCACAGCTCCCCATCATATTTGACTTTAATTACCCATAAGTACACATTTTTCATGGCCCATCTTACCCTTCGAATTGTCCTCAGGCCCCTAGAGTTGTCCCACTTACCACTAATTTAACCTTGTGGGACAAGTATTCGATTTTTTTTCCTACTCTCTTTCTTTCTCCCGATTCAATAAACTTCTAATTGTTGAATTTACAACAATAAATTAAAATTGTAGAGTCAAAAATTTTGGAATGAAATTATTTTTTTAAGAACAAAATATTTTAGTTGTCAAAAGTGTCATTGCTGTCTTTTTAGTGACGAAATTAAACTTTTTTAGTAATGAATAAATTATTCTTTTAGGGACTAAATTTTTTGTCTAAAAAAATAATTTTGTTTACAAAACGAAATTGTTTTGTTCTTAAAAGTATATTTATTAGCGATGTTTCAAAATTTTATCGCTAAAGGTCATTTTTTGATTTGTCGTGACAACTTTTTTGTAACGATGCACTTGATAACCAAAATTTGTATTCCAATATTTTAAAACCATTATATATTGTAGAGATTATTCATGTTTTGAAATTCTCACCTAATTAATAATTAAAAATGCGTTGAAACAAAATATATATATATATATATTTAAAGATAGTGGATTCTTTATTACGTGAGAGTTCTGTTTAGTACACCTTATTGAGCTATTTATATATATATATAGTGTTTAGTGCAATTTTTGTTAATAATATAGGCGGTTGAAATAGCTTGAATCAACTAAAAAGATCATCATTTGGAAGTTGTGAGAATTTTCTTTTTTAACTTCTATTTTATGATAATCAAAAAATAAAATAAAATAAATAAATAAATAAAACAAAATTGAAAAAGGTGAAACAAGCCAATGAGAATAACACACTTTGAACCACTTGGATTAAAATTCCCAGTTAGAAAAAGTAAAATGTCAACCATGGAAAGCTATGTGTATTTTTTATTACATACAAAAATATGAGCATTCTGCCGACGAAATGTTGATTTTAATATTTAAAAAAAAAAGAGTAAATTATTAATAAGTATTAATAGTTAGACTTAATTCCCATTAAGTTATGCTGAAATAAGTTCTAATAAAATTATCGTTAAAATTAATTTTTTGTGATGATTTTTTGTATATGTCACTAAAATTTAACAATTGGTGACTTTTTTTGTTACAATTTTTATAAATTGTCATAAACTTATAACTAGTAACTTTTTTTGTGACGAATTTTTCAAACTGTTATTGAAAATTGAAAATTAGTGATTCTTTTTTGTGACAATTTTTTTAAACTGTCGCTAAAACTTATAATTAGTGATATTTTTTTAACAATTTTTAAACTGTGAAAATTAACAATTAGTGATATTTTTAATAGTGTTTGATAAAAATACCATCAATTATCACAAGACTTATCAAATAATAAATTTACTTATTAGGACCTAAACATAAATTTTCCTAAAAAAAATGCAAAAACGATGTTGAATTCTTATTAAAAATTTTATTCTTTCTGATTAAATATATATATATATATTTTTAATCTCAATTAAGATGCTTTTTTTTCCCCCCTACGTGGCGCTGAGCGACAAAATATTCCATGAAAGTTACGCGTGGTCATACAAACATTGTATTATATTAAGGGTAAATTATACTGACACCCTGAAGTTTTGTTTAATACAAATTTCTTTTTACATTTGAAAATTTATATTTTTTTTCCCTAAGATTTATATTCTCATTATAAATTACTCTCTTAATTATTGATGTCATATCCTCAAATTTTTTAAATGACTATCTTGCCTTTTCTTTTTTTTTTTTATCATTTCTTTTTCTTATCATCATGACTAAATTTTATAATTTTTCATCATCAAATTCTACCTGAACATATTTTTATTGAATGATGATACACAAACATAAATTCTATATAGAATTTTTAAACACAATGATATAGTATAATGGTGATCTTTCACTTTAAAATAAAATACTCATAAATATGATTTATATTTACAACAATATCACTATCACAATATTTTTATAATATTTTTTTATAAATTTTTATATATAAATATAATTTTTTTTTATTTTTTTATTTCCACCATTATATTTAGATTAGATCAATTTAATCTAGATATATTTAAAAAGTATAAAATTAGTACAAAAAAACTTTTAAAAAATTCATTGAATTCAAAATAAGATAATGTATTGAATTTTTGCATTTGTTTATTTTTTTTGTATTTGGTGAATTTAAAAAATCACAAAATATTATACTTCTTAAATATATCTAGATTAGATATAGCTAAAAAATTTTAAAAAAATTACTTACAATATTAAAAAATAGTAAAAATAAAAAAAACCAAAAATAAAAATAAAAAAACTAAATTTTTTGTGTTAGTTAAACCAAAGAAAATTATTATTATTTCCCTTAAAATCACATGAACAAAATATCTACATTATTTTATTATTTTATATATATAAAGGTTAAGGGGCAAATATGTAATTTTAATCTAACAAAATAATAATGTAATTTTTTAAATGTGAGAGAAGATTTGTATTAAATAGAGGGTTTCAGTCTAATTTACCCTTATATTATTAATATGATTGTTTTTAATAATGTTAAATCTAAAATAAATAAATAAAACGGGAAATTTTTATTTTTTTCAAAAAATAATGAGAATGGGAAAGGTATTTGATACAAACAGAAGTTTTCAAAAGGGACAAGTACGGTGATGTTTAGGTTCGGATGTTATTTTAATAATTTAAATGATTCATTTTTTAAGTTATACTGTTTAGATCATTCATAAAATAAAATAAAAAATTAGATCGATTCGATAAATTGTAGTCATGTTAGTTTATAATATTTATTTGTAAGAAATTGAATGATAAATATTCTTTGAAAACTAGACAAATGTAATAAATTAATGTAGCTGTGAATTGATTTTTACATAGATGATCTACATATTTTGTTTTAAAAAATGAACAATTCAAATTATTAATTTAAGACTTGTAATGGATCTCACAAACCGAAGTAACACCATCCAATCCACTTTGTGTTTGATAAGATCTAAAAGGTTTATTGATTTTAGGAGTGCAAATTTAGAATAAACATATAAATTATTACACATCAAATAACACAAGGGATTTTTTTTTATTTATTTATTTAGTAAGAGTAGAGTTCTAAAATAGACATATGAATTACTACATGTCAAATAACATAAAGTTTTCCCCTTTTTTTATTTTTATTTTTATTTTTTTTTTTAGATACCCACCTGCAGTCATCACCGATCTAATCTATCGGGAGAAATTTTGAAGTCCACACACAATATCAAAGCCCAGTATACCTTATTTGAAACTCACTCAAACACATTTAAAATTTAAGTATGAAAGTGAAAAACTCATCCAATATTAACACATAATAATTCACTTGGGAGAAAAACTCTAGAGTCTATATGCACAACATTAAAGTCTATGCATTATTTCAAACTCATATTCACAAAATTAAGGCCTGGCTTGGCATCTCTAAAAAAATTTAAAAAGCCAAAAAGCTATAAAAAAAAGTTAAAAAGTTATCACTATTCACAAATTAAAAATATAAAAAAAATTTATTTATTACATATTTTAATACAAAGACATCACTGGTACTGAGAATTGATAGAAAGGCTGTCAAAGGAGAAAAAAAAATTAGGTATATATATTTATTAAATTATAGGGTAATGTTGGGCCAGTGAGGGCCCACCACAGGTCCCGTTTTAATAATCCGAACCGTTCAATGTATAGAACTCATCGAGTACTATATACTTGTAAAAAATCACGTTAATCGGATATGGATAGCTACATGATTAAATCAGTTTTGTATAAACAATAGATGGTGTTATAGTTAACGGCTGACAAAAAATTAACACGATCAGATAGTTATCAATATCTTATCAACGTGATTTTTTCCAAGCATATAATAATCGACGAGTTCTACATATTGAACGGCTTCGATTAGTAAAACAGAACCCGTGGTAGATCCACAAGGGCCGAACAACACCGTCCAATTCAAGCCCGAAAAGGCGGCAACCATTTTGCATCTCCTAACAACCGACTACACTGCCTAGGTACTGTACGGGCTACTCAATCACTTCTCCTATACACTTATTTATATAATTTTTTAATACAAATTTTTTCATAAAAAGTCAAAAAGTTAACCCAAACATCCATATTTTTTTCCTCAATTTTTTAGTCTAAAAAGATAAAAAGTGTATTTAGGGGTTGTTTGGAGTGTCCTAAATAAATGCACTTTTTGTCTTTTTGGACTAAAAAATTAAGGAAAAATATATGGATGTTTGAGTTAACTTTTTAATTTTTTATGGAAAAATGTGTATTAAAAAATTATAAAAAATGGTTTGTAGGGGAAAATTAAGATTGAGAGTTGTGCAGCCGTAATTGTTGACTTTTGGTAAATAGTGTTAACTTTTTAACTTTTTAAGTAACTTTTTGACTTTTTAACTTTTTTTTATTTTTCCAAACTTGACCTTATTTAAGACACTTTAAACAACCCCTCAGCCTGAAAAGTAGAGAATTCATCTAATATATATTACGACATAACTTTTTTACTATTTATTTGATGGGTAACTCTACCTTCAACAGTTGTAAGTGGAACAGTTGCAACATTAAAACAAAAACAAAAATATATAAAATAATCTGATTTGTTTTTTTGTATGGTTGTCGGAGGGAGAAATGAGAGTTGCACAGGAGAACGAGTAGTTGGTGAATTTATCTTAAAAACAAGTACAATAATATTTTTATTTTTTATTTTAAATTAAAAAAATTATGATCTTTTTCTGAGGGTCCGTTTGTTTTTAGAGGTAGAATGAAGAAGATTCATAGTGAGGTGATTGATAGTGAGGGGATTAAGTAAAATTATGTTTGTTTTAATAATAGTTGTTAGTATAAGGATTGTTAAATTATTTTTATATAAAATAAATATAAATTAATAAAAAATACAAAAAATTAAACATTAATGTTTTTAAAAAAATGTCCAACATGTAAAAAATTTTAAAAAAATAAAAAATTTCCAAAAAAAATAAAACAAATAAAATAATTATTTTTACTTAACAAAAAATACAAAAAATTAAACATTAATATTAAAAAAAAAATGCCCAACATGTAAAAAATAAAATAATTTTTTTTTTAATCTGGCTGACTATTTTTCTAATACTAAGTCTTGGAAGCTCATCCGAATCCCCTTCCCAAGGGGCTTCATAATTCGGAGCTCACTATTGATCTATTCCCCATCTCTCAAAACAAACACAATGTTAGTAGATCTTATCTCACTACCAATCTCAATCCCAATCTCCTCTTTAACTCTCCAAACAAACAGAGCTCCCTGTTTTTATAAACTTTTTTCTTTAATTATATCCCCTAAAGAAGTTCCAAATGCAATCCTCTCTCTCACAATAATAATAGAGAGCATCAATAATGAGAAACAATTTTATTTTATTTTATTTATTTTTTGCCAATATTAAGTTTTCTTGACCTTAGCAAGGAACATCCCATCGATCCGATAATGAGTAATAAATGAGAAGGGGCCCATAAGGAGATTCCTGTAATCTCCCATCCCTCATCCTGCACTTGTGAGCTTATCCTTAATTATCCTCTCATGGACTATGAACCTCCTCACAAATTATTCAATACTCTTATATTAATATTTCATTTCATTTATTATTAATTCTATTTAGTGTGATTTATAAAATTATTTATATTTTTTATTTTAAAAATTTATGTGAAAATATTTCATGCAACTTATACTTACAGTTTATAAAATAAAAATAACTTAAATAAATTATTCTTTTCAAAAAAACTAATTTTTAAAAATAAAAAAATGTATACTTTAATCTTTAATTTGCAAGACATTGTGCCAAACACAACCATTGTCTCTTAAAACGTTTAACAAATAAGTGATAGGTTTCATGATTTAAATTAATAAGTTATTCAGTACCTTTTAGCAATGCTCAATAGAGATCTAATTGGTTTGGTGCAGTCGCTATTTAGGTAAAAAATTTTATCAAACTGATAATATTGATTTTATTATTTTGAACACCAATACAGACTGTTTTTCCTATTAAACTGTACAGATTAAAATGGTTTGGTTCAATTTAATTGGTCTAGAATCTTTCAAATAATAGTTACTTTTTAAAGTTATAGTATACTCACTAATCTATGCAAAAACATTGACTTAGCCATTTGTCCACTACTTCAAACATATCCAATCCATCCATTTATTAAATAATTTTCAATTCCTAGATTAACTAAAATGCAAACAAAAAATAATAATAATACTAAATACTAAAGTTTCAAGAATAGTGAATAATAGTTAAAATTATATAAAGATTACTAACTTAAGTTATAGAGATGATAATGTTAATTAATTGAGGTTAGTAATTTATTATACTTATTAATATTATTATATTATTAAATTACATATATATTATAAATATAATATATGTAGAAACGGTCTATTTCGGTTTAGTTTGGTACACAAAATACTTGAATCGGTACCGAATCGAAAATCGAAAAAAATAAACTAAAAAATTATACATACCAATTCTTGTTAAAAACAAACTATGGCCGGCTCAATCTAATTTAATTGGTTTGGTTCATTTTTTTAATTTGTCTTACATCTCTAATGCTCAATTCCATTTACTGATTCACATCTTACATATTATTTCTTGTTTGGTTTCAATTTCAAAATTAGTTTTTTAAAATATTTTTAAAAATATAAATTAACTTGATAAAAATAAATATTAAAAGTATATTTTAAAAATTTTGAAAATCATTTCCACGCTCAAAATGTAAACCCATTTGAAAAGAATGAATATTTATTATTTATTATTAATTTTTACTAAATCAGCTTTTAGTTTTTTTCAAAAATTGTTAACAAATAAATTTTAAAAATCAAATCAAGCAGAGATATTTCATACTTTAAATCAATAACTCTTAATTTAGAGCATTCTTTAAATTTGTTCGGGTGATTTGGGAGGATCTAAAAAGTACATTTTTTTATTTTTTATAAAATATGAATTAAATATAAATTGAATTTGAAGTGATATATTAAAAAAATAATATAATTTAAATAAAATGATATTATTTAAATAAAATAGTAACTTCATAACTTTTTTTTAGATTCTTACAAACAAAGGCGTGAATAATTTCTTGGCGGTGTGCGTGGGTATGAGCTGTTATATGTGAAAAGTCAACCATCATCATCGGTACTACTCCACGTTTATTCCACTTGGTTCTTTATTCTTTTATTTATACAATCCTTAATTATTTGTCGGCTTGGCTGTTATTTGTAATTCTTTATTATGATTATTCGAGAAATAATGTTATATGTATTAATTAATATATTAATAAATATATTAATAGATAATGTGATATCATTTTAAAAGTTTTAGATATTTATAAAGTGTATAATAAATATGATCAATAATAATATCATAATACTAGTTGGTACACTAGTTAATATATTAATTGATGCATGTAGCACTAGCGTTATCCAATTAACCAACTTCATGCCTCTAATTAAGAGCTATTTTAGAAAGATAGTTAAAAGTCATCTTTCAGCTTTTAATTCATTTTTGGTTATATCATCTCTTACATTTTTTATGTATATTTTTTTAAAAGTCAAAAAACAATAAAAAAAAACTAATTTTTAATCATCTTCCCAAAAACACCCTTGAATATTTACATTTTGTTTGGATATTTTTTAGTTAAATAAATACGAATATTCTGTCTTCTTGTTTAAAAAACAAAACCAACTGGATATTTTTTTTTTTTTATGATTTTTTTGTCACTATGAGAACGTTTTGGTATATTTCAATAGTTGGCTCCAAGATATGAATCCGGATTTTCTCCTTAACTTCTCTCTTTGACTCTTTACTTGTTGGATTATTGGACCCACTTTTGAGCATAATTTTAATGATTCGCACCGTTCACATTTTTAAATTTGTTGAGTATATCATACATGTAAAAAAGTCAAATTGATCGGATATCAGAAAACATGTGTTTGGAAAACTGTTCATTAAATTTTTTTTTAAAATGATTTTTAGTTCGATGATCCGAACACGTAATTTTTGATATCCGATCAACTTAATTTTTTACAGGTATGATATACTTAACAAATATTAAAAAATGAATGGTTTGAATCATTAAAATTGGATTCAAAAGTAGACTCAATGGCCGAGTAAGTAGGGAGTCAAGAAAAAAAGTTAAGGAGATGATCTTGATTCCCAAGATATGTGAATGACGAAGGGTAAGAGTAATGTTATATATATATATCTTATTTTTTATATCATTTTCTTACTCATAAATATAAAGCAATGGTATCTATATTAAAGAGTTTGACATAAAACTCATTCACTTGTGTTTAAAATTGAGAAAAAATTGTAAAAAAATAAGATTAGATATACTAGCATTTTTGAGAGGGTAAGCTTTGCAAATAAAGGAGGATTGAAGACACATGATTTTCTGTTCTTAAAATTTATGTCATCTTAATTTTAATATTGTCACAATCATACAATTGTATCATGAGATTTTCATATTTTGAAATTTTTATCATATTATATAATTGAAAATACATTAATAAAAAAAAACAAAAGACATGAATTTTGTGACAAATAGTCGGTAGTAAATAGATTGATTATTATACACTTATAAGCATACCTTATGATTTTGTCAAATTCATATTTTGACATCTTATAATATTCAAAATGTTAAAATTTAATAATCTTATTTCATATAACAAATGTCATTTATTTAATTTTCTTTACACAATGCTAATCGATAACACATCGTTTGGCATGTCATTGGAGTTTGTTTCTTCAATCATCAAATTTTATTAAATTTTAGGATAAATTACAAACACACCCCCTAAGATTTGATTAAAATACGAATTACTTCCTGTAGTTCTAGAAATTACATTTTACTCCCTGAGATTTCTAATTTCATAATAAATTACCCCATTTTATTAATAAATCATGAAGTCAATTAACAGTTTTTAATGATATTAGAAATATATTCCAATTAATAATTTAGGTAATTTTGTTATTGTATAGGAGAGCAATTATAAATTTCATTTTTTTAGTTAATTTTGTTAAATAAAATTTTTTGACAATGGAGTATTTGTAATTTTTCAAATCACAAGGGATAATATGTACTTTAAACAAATCTTAAAAGATGTATTTGTAATTTACTCTAAATTTTAACAATAATAGCCCATTCGCCATTCTGAAAATACTAAAGAGAAGGAGAGAGGAGTGAGAAAAAAGAATTTTGAATTTTTTTTTGAAAATTAGTAAATCAAACATGTTTTTTCTTTATTTTTTGATCAAAATGTTAATTTAAAAACTAAACCAAATGGTACTTTGGTCTTTATAGTTTCAATTTGGACAATTTGGTCCCTGCACTTTCAATTTTGTTGTAATGTGGTCCTTCCTGTCATGTGTTGTTAATATTTTGAACCAAAAAAAATCAATGTGCAAAATTAGAGGGACCAAAGTAAAATTTAAAAATTCAAAATTTTGATAAAAAAAAGTAAAATAAAAAATAAATTATTTTGTTTTGAATTTTACTTTCGTCCCTCTATTTTACGTAGTTTTTTTTTTTTTTTTCATTCCAAATTCTAACAGTAAGTGACAAAGAGACCATACTGAAACAAAATTGAAAACATAAAGATTAAATTATTTAAATTGAAATTACAAAAACTAAAATGACATTTTGCTAAAACTACAGGACTAATAGTATAACTTACCCAATCAAAAATTAACATAAAACAAATCATGTTGTTTATAGATCAAATAAAAATAATTTTTAAAAATCTGAAACATTTTTCTTTTCGAGATATTATTGGAGATGCTTTCATATGGTTCAAGTGATGGTTAAATTAGAGCAACATCCAAAATTTAATGTGCACGTTCATAAGCTATATTGGCGATGTTCCAAGGTTGGTAGGTTGTTTAAAGGGCGTGGATTCTGTCCAGTCTTTAATCGGATTGGACCGTGTTGTTGGGTTCGTGGGAACCCATCATGGGTTCCGTTTTGGTAATCTGAACCGTTCAATATGTAGAACTCGTCGAGTACTATATGCTTATAAAAAATCACGTTAATCGGATATCGATAGCTATATGATCAAATCAGTTTTGTATAAAAAAATGGACGGTGAATAAATTAACGGTTGACAAAAATCTTTTTGATCACATAGCTACCGAGATTCCATCAACGTGATTTTTTACAGGCATATAGCACTCGACGATTTCTACACATTGAACGATTCAGATTATTAAAACGGGACCCGTGATGGATCCCACGGCCCTAACAGCACAATTCAATCAGATTAAGGACCGGACAGAAGCCATTCCCTTGTTTAAATTGAAGGTTTGACTCAGTCTGAGCTTCAAGATACTGTCCCACGAGAAAAGGACGATTGATGTTTTGTCAATTTTATGTAATTTATGCACTCTATGTTGACACCGACAACATATACATAGAATATAGAAAAGTTAAGGGTCTATTTGGTAATATTTATGTTTTTAGTTTATATTTACAAAAATTTTATAAATTGATTTTTGTTTATTTTTAGAAAAACATAAACTACAAACGCGTTTGATAACTGACAAAATGTTTAAAAAAATTTAAAAATACAAAAAAGAGTGAGAAATGACAAGTGGTGGCAAGTGGAGGCGGAAGACGGTGGTGGAAAGTGGTGACGGTGGGTGATGGGTAGCGGGTGGTGGTGGGTGACGGTGGCGGGTGGTAGCGAGTGGGTGGTGGTGGTGGGTGGTGGTGGCAGATGGGTGGCAAATGGCGGGTGGGTGGTGGTGGCGGGTGGTGGTAGTGGGTGGGTGGGTGATGGTGGCGGGTGGTGGGTGGTAGCGAGTGGGTGGTGGTGGCGGTGGTGGGGGTGGTGGCGGCGGGTGGTGGGTGGTGATGGCAGGTGGATAGCAGGTGGTGGTGGGTAGGTGGTGGCGGCGGGTGGTGATGGTGGGTGGGTAGGTGACGGTGGCAGGTGATAGGTGGTAGCAAGTGGGTGGTGATGGCGGGTGGTGGTGGGTGGGTCGGTGACGGTGACGGGTGGTAGCGAGTGGGTGGTAGTGGTGGTGGTGGTGGTGGTGGTGGTGGCAGGTGAGTGGCGGGTGGGTGGTGGGTGATGGTGGTGGTGGGTGGTAATGGCGAGTGGTAGTGGATGGCTGGTGGTGGATGGTGGTGGCAGGTGGGTGGTGAGTGGTGGTGGCGGGTAGGTGGCGAGTGGTGGTGGTGGGCGGTGGATGGTAGTGGCGGGTGACGAGTGGATGGCAAGTGGGTGGTGGGTGGTGGTGGTGGTGGTGGCGGCAAGTGGGTGGCAGATGGGTGGTGGTGGCAGGTGGTGGTGGGGGGTGGGTGGTGGGTGGTGGTGGTGGAAAATGGTGGCGGGTAGTGGCTAGTGGTGGGTGGTAAAAAAAAAAACTCAAAATTCAAAAACGGAAACACATTTTTTGAGTTTACATTTTTTAGCCAAATTTATAAACTGAGACCACTGATTTATAAATAAAAAATTTACCAAACAAGTTTTTCTTTGAGTTTTTTAAATTTTTGTAAATATAAACAGAAAACTGAAAATGTAAATGTTACCAAACGGCACCTAAGCGTCTGTTTGGTAATCATTTAATTTTTAATTTATATTTATAAAAATTTTAAAAATTGTCATAAAAATTTATTTGATAATTTTTTTAATTAATAAATAGTTATCTCAGTTTATAAATTTAAAGAAAAAACATAAACTCAAAAAATGAGTTTACATTGGTTTTTAAACAGAAATTTAAAAATTTGACTAACAATTTTTTTTCAATTAATTTTTTTTTCAATTATTTTTTTTTCAAATAATTTTTTTCCAATTATTTTTTTTTTCAATTATAATGTGTATGATCCCATTGTCATAAATAATAAAAAAATAAATATAAATATTTTAGGCCTGAACAAACATATTTTTTAGTTTATGTTTTTAAAATTTTTCATACATTTTATTCGAACCAAACGCGTTCATAGTTTATGTTTTTCTAAAAATAAATAAAAATCAGTTTATAAAATTTTTGTAAACATAAACAAAAAATATAAACGTTACCAAATGCTACCTAAAAATCAAAAAAATAAATTCAAAAATTTACCATAACTTTATTGGAAGGTATAGATTCAAGGGGAACTTACTGATAAGTCCTATGTACCAAGTTCAAAACCCAGCTAATCCCAAAACAAAATACTTGCACTAATTAGTCCAATACATTTTTAATTGTTACCCAAAAATCCTTTTTTTTTTTTTTACAGACACTGTTCACATCTTACTACTGTAGGACTTCCGTCAAACGGTCGCCGGAGACTCGTCGGAATGTTCAACATCGCTAGGAAGTCGCCGAAGTATCACTGGAAAGTCGCCGGAGTTTCGCTGGAAGTTCACCAGAGTGTTAAGAACGTTAATGGAAGTCGCCGGAATGTTCAGAACGTTCACTGGACGTTAAGAACATCACTGGAGACTCACCGGAATGTCTAGAATATTGCCGGAAAAAAAAAAGAATAAATGGATAAATTATAGCAAAAAAAACATAGCAAAATGTGCTAAATATTGATAAACTAAAAGGAAAAAAAATGAAACGACAAAAAACAGCAACAATGGGGAAAACATATGTTATTTTTCAATTTTTGTAAGGTTCAAGCAAATAATCTCTAAATAGTGATCAAACTGAAAAGTAACTTTTGAAACTGTAAAATGTTACAGTTTCAAAACAAAAATCTATTAAGTATTTATCCTTATTAATCAAACTGAAAAACATGTTATGAAACTGTAAAATTTTACAGTTTTATACCATGATTCATTTCAGCACCAAAAAAATTTGAAACTGCAAAATTTTACAATTTTCACCGCCTGTAACTAAAACTGGAAAACTACTTGTTCAGAATTCGAAAATTTTCTCCATTAGAACAGAAAAACAGAAGTGTATAGCTGAGAAAAAAAAAAAAAAAAGAGATCGAAGGAGAAAGGCGCATGTAGAGAGAGGATTATACTCTGGCAACTATTTTTTGTTTAGATCTAGCCAAATCTGATGTAGATTTATTCAGATCTAATGTAGATCTGAGTAGATCTACATCAGATCTAAGTAGATCCACTTATCTTCTTCGTTGGAAATATATCATCTTCTTCGTCGGAAATATATTATCTTCGTCGTCGGTGAGAGTGAAGTCACGAGTTGATTTCGAGGTTGGCGGTTATCAGTGAACCCTGATCAATGGAGAAAGACATGATCACCAGTCGTCGTCCATGACAAAGACGATGAGAGAAAAATGCAGAAAAAAAAAACGAGAGAGGAAGGGAAGCAAAAAGCAGAGAGAGAGAGAGGAAAGGACTTTTGGGTGTACTAAAAAAGTTATGGGATTAAATGGTGTCCACATGTTCCACATGGGACCTGTAGGTAATTTCCCCTAGATTGAATTTTGTATAATGGAATTTACTCTTAAAATGCATCTCAACCATTCAATCATTTTCTGAATATTTTTTTCCATAAATATTATGAGTTCCTAACATTAATGAATAGAAGATTTTCTATTCGAATTCACTCAATATTTTTGTTTTAACTTTCTCTTTATCACATTAAAAAAAATAATAATAAAATAAAAAAAACTCCTCGTATCAATGATTCTACGATTCTCTTGCTAATCAAGATGTTTCGGGTTTCATTCATCACTCTCCTCAAAACAATTCTCATATTTGTTCAATAATTACTCAATATACATACCATATAAAAATTACATATGAGACCAAATTCACAATAATTTTGTGGTTTGGCTTATTTACATTTTGCTCCTCGTATTTCAAGAATGGACACATAGTTCTATTATTTATTGTGTTTGGTTTTAATTTTTGAAAAATGAATTTTTTATTTTTCGTATTTTTTTATTTTTAGTCAAATATTTTAAAATTTTAAGTAAATTTTTTTTTTACTTTTTTAGATGCATTTTACTTAAATATATACAAAAATAAAATATTTATAAAAAATAATAAATATACAAGAATACGAAAATATATTGAATATTCGTATTTTTGGTATTTAGTGAATTTTTAAAAAAAACTTTCACAAACATTATACATTTTAAGTGTATTTATGTTAAGTGTATCTAAAAATTAAAAAAAAATGTTTAAAATATTAAAAATTCAATAAAAAAAAATTATAAAAAGTGAATCTTAAAAAATGTGAAAAAAAAAAAAAAAAAAAAATCCAAACTAAAAGAAAGTGGTCACCGTGTCCCTTGCGTCCCTTCCAACAAAGTGAGAAGTCAAATTTTAAAACAAAAAGACTCAAATGCCTTTTCTTCATTTTTTCATTGAAAACTCTGACTTAAGGTAATCCATACACATTCTTGAAAACATATTTATACGGATAAATTCAAATCAACTTAATAGCGCACATTATTAATATCTATTTATAATTAATATATTTTAGTTGTTTGTAGACATTATTATAAAAAAAAAAATTACAAATTAGTTTAATTTTTTTCTTTAATTTAAGTTTATTGAGTTAATATTTGATTAAATTTGAAATTATGTGAAAATTTAGGACCAAAAAAAAAAAAAAAAAAAGAGTATTAACATAGGAGAGAGAGAGAGAGAGAGAGAGTAGATAAGAGTAGGAAGTGGTAGTTTGGTCATTTAATGTTTGTCATGAGCATTTTAATTCAAAATCATAGGTGGACTTACAACATTGAATTGCAAATAGACCGAATCATAAGAGGATAAAATAGATTTTGTCCATGAACTAATCAGGACAAATCCTCGGATACCCTTTAATGTAAGTTTTTAGTGTATATATATAATTTGTATGGAGAGTAGCTAAGCTGGGATTTTTTTGGGGGGATGAATATTAACTATAGAACCCAAATGACATTAGAGGCTTGTGGTCCCCCAGTTTATCAATACCAAGAGAAAATATATAGATAAAATTTAATAAGGGGACTGCATGCTACAAACAAAAGGCTGTGGGGCTTTACCAATAAGCAGAATATGTGATATCACTCTTATGAGTCTATTGTCGGTCCATTATCTATTTCACTTTATTATAGAGCTTGGCCATGACATACACAACCCCAAAAAAATAAAAATCTCTTTTGAGCATGAAGGGATTGCTCCTTTTAAGCTTTTTATGTTATTTTATTGGTATTGTGTCATTCACTCTGTAATATTGAGTTACAAAAATAATAAAAATAAGAAATTCAATGTGTAATACAAATTATTTTTAGCTAACAAGTGTTGAATATAGAAATTAAAATATTATATTTGAATATGAAAATTAGAATAGGAATTAGAATATAAATTATTTTGATTATAAGAATCTTACCTTGTGTATATTGTTTCCTAAATTGTATCATAAATATTATATATATATAGCCTCTACCTCATTAATTAGTAAGTCAAATAATTTTTTTCCATTCTTTTTGGTACCAGAGCCTTCCTAACCATCTCTCTCTTAACCACTCATCACCACCGACTGTCTTTTTCCTTCTCTCTAGCCTCCGACAGCCCTTTCCAACTCCTTTTCTCCCTCCAACAGCTTCAGCCCGGCCTCAACCCAGCCTTCCTAGGCCCCCTCCTTCCTTGTCTTCACCTCGGTAGGCTTTCTTTATCCCTGCCGAGGCTCTGGTTGCTATTGACCAAACTTGGTTCTGCTCTTACGTGCTTCGACTGCCTCTTTAGATGGTCCATGGCATTTTTTCCCCCCTTTTTAGGGGTGATTGGACTGATGTATTAAGTCCCTTTGTCTATCATTTTATTTTTTTTGAGCTACCGGGTTTATTTAGTAGTATCTATTTAGATAAGTCGTTGAGTTTTTTCCGACTTCTTATTTTTTCTTGGACTATGTTGCTATCTTTGTGTGTTTTTCACCATCTTCTTCCACCATGACTGATCCATCATTTGCTGATATACCTACCAAGCCTGTTCCAATTAGTTCTGATTTTTCTGTTTCTCATCATACTCATGTTCATCGTATTACGAGTGTGGTGTTGAATAGGAAAATTTTTGCCACCTAGAGCCACTCCTTTCGTGGTGCTGGCACCCCTCACACTGCGGCTCTAGTGGATTCTACTACTTTTGCTCCTGGGTCTCTACATCTCCCTAATTTACAAGAGTTACAGACTTAGATTGGTCAGTTTCAGGCTCAGCTTAGATCTCTTACTGCCAATTCTCCTGGCCCATCATCTATCATTACTTCCACCCTTGCAATAAACACTTCTACTGCTTTCCATGTTTGGTCTGCTAGTCCTTCATGGGTTCTAGATTTTCGAGCTAATGATCATATGATGGGTGAGTTTTCCTTTATTTCTTCACGAATCCCTACTATTATTGCCCAATTTGTGTGTCTTGATGATGGTTTGTTATCCTTTATTCATCATAAAGGTGTAGTGTCTTTATCTCTTACCATTACCTTATCATCTGTTTTACATGTCCCAAATTTTGCATATAATATCTTTTCTATTAGTCGTCTTGCCAAACAATTTAATTGTGTTGTCATTTTCTTACCATCCTCTTGCTTTTTACACGACCTGAGTTCGAAGAGGATTTTTGGCAAGGGCTATGAGTGTGATGGGCTATACTATTTTGGGAATCCACTGGACGAGTCTTCCTCTTCTTCCTTAGCTGGTTTTTAGGCCTCTATTTTGCCTGCTTCTATGTCTTATGTTTTTAATATTCAAACTTTAGAATTATGGCACGCTCGTATGAGTTATGCTAATTTTCAGTATTTATGTCAACTTTTTCCTTCATTTAATAAAACTTGCAAAGATTCTAAGTTTCATTGTGTAGTTTGTGAGTTGTCTAAGCATACCCGTACTAGCTATATCTCTCATATGACTTGTGCTCCTAGTGCTTTTGATTTTATACATTATGATATCTAGGGCTCTTCCCCTATCAATGCTTTTTTTGGTCATAGATATTGTGTGACTTTTATTGATGATTACACTAGGTGCACTTGGTTTATCTAATTCATTGCAAGTCTGACTTCTTTTCAATTTTTATCCAATTTTTACAAATGGTTAAAACTCAGTTTCATGCAGTTGTTAGGACTATCTATTCTGATAATGGTGGAGAATATATTTGTAATGCATTTCGTTTCCATCTTAATCAAATCGGTATTCTTCAATAATTTACTTGTCCTCGGACCCCTGAACAAAATGATGTTGTTGAATGCAAAAATCGTCATATAATGTCTATTGTCTGGTGTCTTCTTCGAGGTATGGGTGTTCCCAAGTCTTATTGGCATATGGTTGTCCTTACTACTGTTTGCCTCATTAATAGGACCCCTAGTCGTGTGTTGCATGGACTCACTCCGTTTCATACCCTTATACCCACCACCACTCTGTTTCCACTCTTACCTTGTGTCTTAGGGTGTACCTGTTTTGTTCAAAATCAGAGTCCCACTCGCACAAAGTTAGATGACAAATCTATTCGTTGTATCTTCTTAGAATACTCTTCCATATCCAAAGGGTATAGGTGTTATGACCTTGTGTCTTGTTAGTCATCACTTTTACCACACTTTGGATATTACGTTTTGTGAGGATCTTCCTTTCTTTGGTACTAACCTTTTTTTTTTTTGCAGGCTTTTCCTCTTGTTATTTCCACTATTCACCCGATGACCATTTTGGACGAGGTTAAGAATGAGGTTGTCCCCCTTCATCATTCTTAACCTTCGCCTTCTTCTCCATTGTAAGTATACTCCCATCACCCACGCACTCAATCCCCTCTGCCGCCTCTCTGATCTCTAGGTCAGGTAACTCTTTTCCTTTAGATTCTTCACCACCTTTTCGTTGTAACTCACATCGAGATTGACATCCTCCAAATCGTTTGAGTTATTTGAGTAGTACTTATCATCCCATTTCCTAATATCTTTCCTATGACAGGATTTCTCTTTCTTACCATTCTTTTATTGGCAAGTTTAAATCAGAGTCCATTCCTCGTTCTGTATCTGAGGCTTTTCAAAATCCCAAATAGGTAGTGACTATGCAGACTGAGATGACGGCTTTAGAACAGAATCACACTTGGAATTTTGTACGTTTACCTCCTAGGGAAAGCACAGTTAGTTGCAAATGGGTGTTCACTATAAAGTACCTCGCTAATGGCTCAGTTGACCGTTACAAAGCCCGCTTGGTGGCCAAAGGTTTCACAGATTCCTGGCAAAGATTTTGGTGCCACTTTTGCCCCTGTCGCCAAACTTACTTCTGTACTTCTCCTTATCTCCCTTACAGTATCTCATTCTTGGCCTCTTAATTAACTTGATGTTAAGAATCCATTTTTCCATGGAGATCTTCTTGAGACGATTTATATGGCTCTTCCACTAGGTTTTTGGGCTGAGGGGGAGTATTCGGAGAAAGTGTATTGATTACGCAAATCCTTGTATGGTCTGAAACATTCTCTACGAGCATGGTTTGGTCGCTTCAGTTCTGTTATTATATCTATGGGCTTTGTTCAGTGCCACTCCGATCACACTTGTTTCATTCGTCGAAATTTTGCAGGTCATTGTATAGTCTTGTTAGTTTTTGTGGATAATATTATCCTCACAAGTGATGACTCTATCGACATTGGTCAAGTAAAGAAGGACTAGGGCCAAACTTTTGATACTAAGGATTTGGGATGTCTCAAATATTCTCTGGAAATTGAGGTGGCTCGCTCAGGGGAGAAGATCTCCTTATCTCAAAGAAAGTATTTCCTTGACTTGCTTCAGGGTATTGGTATGTTAGGGTGCAAACATGTTTCTACTCGTATGGATCCTGATGTCAAACTCACATTAGAATCTATGAGTTACTAGATGACCCAGGCATGTATCAGCGTCTTGTTGGATGCCTTATTTATTTGACCAACACTAGACCTTATTTGACATTTGCAGTTAGTGTTATGAGTCAATTCATGCATGCACCTCGTAAAAAGTACCTTGGCGTTGTTCATCATATTTTGAGGTATTTAAAAACTTCTCTTGGCTTAGGATTATTCTTTACCGCTGGTCTCTAATCTAGGCTCTCATGTTTCACTGATGCAAACTATGCAAGATCTAAGATTGATTGGCGTTCCACTTCTAGCTTCTGTACTTCCTATGGTAATCTTATCTCATGGAAAAATAAGAAGCAAACGATGGTTTCTAGGTCTTCTACAGAGGCTGAGTATCGGGCTATGGCACATGAGATGTGTGAAATTCTTTGAATTCGCTCTATTCTGGTAGAGTTGGGTTTTGAGGAGACCGTTCCTTCCTCTTTATTTTGTAATAACAAATCTGCCATTATGTTATCCTTTGATTCTGTACTTCATGAGCGTACCAAGCATATCGAGGTTGACATACATTTCATTCGAGATAAGTTTGGATTGGCATTGTGTATCCATCATTTGTCTCTTCTTTTCAGCAGTTGGCAGATATATTCACAAAATCTGTGGGACCAACTTTGCTTCAACCTTCCGTTAACAAGCTGTGTTTGTTGAATATCTTTACGTCAGTTTGAGGGGGAGTGTTGAATATAGAAATGAAAATATTATATTTGAATATGGAAATTAGAATAGGAATTATTTTGATTATAGGAATCTTACTTTGTATATATTGTTTCTATTACAAGAATCTTACCTTATGTATTGTGGGGACATAATTTTTGAATGACAACACGTGGCCGAGGTGTCATCGAAGTGCTAGTCGAGGTGCCGCGTGTCCTGGTCATGACGCTGAGAACATCTCGGCTAGGCCGAGGTTATCTGCGAAAATACCGGAATTAGGGATAAGCAGATAAGGGACAAGAGTCCTAGAATGAGAGAGGACTTCAGTTTGGGTAAAGATAAGACTCTTAGAGAGTTTATCTCAATCCTACTGGGAGTCCAAGATTAGCAGTAATCCTAAGTCCATTGAAGCTAGGCTTCTATCAGGACAAGATTTGTGTTCGCTATAAAAGAGAGGCACTCTCATGGGTCTAAGGTATGCTTTTTGTATTCTGAATAGTGAGTTAAACACTTTTACTATCTTTGAAAGATAAACTAATTTGATCGTCGGAGTGCCCCGGGTAGACGAGCCACTGCTGGAATCTCTTCTTTCTGCGACAGATTGTTCGACCTTAATCTATTCTGCCAGTGTTCTCCAGCTGAGTGCTTGATTGACAGTGTGGTCGGAAATTGACACACACATGTATATTGTTTCTTAAATTGTATCACGAGTATATTATATATACATGCCCTCTACCTCATTGATTGATAAGCCAAATAATTCTTTTTATTCTTTTACAAGGAACCTCTAAGGCAAGACTACTTTAGATACACGCAATTACCCATCAATAACATGTATCAAGTGAGTTCGGGCACATCACCAAAAAGAACTGTCCAGAACGTTTGAGCTTATGATTCTTTTCAGGAATTTTTGATAACTAGGATACTTAGGTGTGTTAAAAACACGATCTATACAATTTCACTCCAAAACCGATTGAATGTTTCAATTATAAAAATAAATTAGAAAATGTGAAAGAACTTTTCCACTACTAGAATATTAGTAATCCTTCCACTCTAAAATATATATATATATATAGCATAATGTTACAAAAATATTATAGTGTTTGTTTTATCAATCAAAGTATCCATACATAATTATTTGTGAACAAATTAATTATGAGAGTGAAAAGTTATATGTTAAATAGCTTTGAGAAATGAGAGTATTTGTACACAAGGAAGTCGTATGCAACACTTTGGGAGACATGGAAGAGTGGGTTTCTCTTGTGCCAGAGGTAAATTTGATTATGGACTTTGCTTCATACCCCCACTGGGGGTCGACCTTCAGTGAGGTGGCAGCCCCCGATTCGCTAAAAAAAAAAAAAAAAAAAAAAACAGTTTTTTTTTAGCCAATTGGGGTTTGACACGCACGACCCCCAGCACCCCCAGCTGGGGTCGGAGGCATTTCTGTTTGATTATATAATAGTTTATACTTTTGTATTGTGTTATATGTGTAATTTTTTTATTATTATTTAGGATTATTTATAATATGAAGACGATTACAATTGGATAATCATGGTGGAACAGACACATTAAACCCACCAATGAATCTAAGAAATAGGCGGTCCACTAGCTTAACAATCAACTTAGAAAAGAGTCACATGATGAGAAAAATGGAATAATATAGAAAAAAGTTTCATAATAGAGAAGAAATTATTTATCTTTCACATTTAGCACTGATTGATTGCTACTTAACCTTCAATATAGAAGTCTACAGAATAAACAGCTAACTAAGCTAACTCAATTAATTTCATATTAAAAGATGGTAAACAAGCGTGTTTAACAAATTTATGAATGAATATATCTTTTCAGATGAGTTGTGCCTTTCTAAAAAAAACATTTCTATACATAGTCCAAATATTATTTTTTATTTTTAAATGTTCTTAAGAATAGGAATTACACTTGCCTTCTCATTCCAAAAAATTAAAATCACATATGAGGAGTAAGGATCGTTTGTCCTTAAATATTTCTGTCCTCCTATTTTAAATCACTTACAATTATCGAATTATATGAGAATCTCGAGATTTAAAAATTCAAGATATATTTAATGATTGTGAATGATTTGAGATACAAAACAGAAATATTTGGAGACATATTTAGAGACAGGCAGAGGTGAGACCATGACAACAACAACTCCACAATAATACTTCACTCTCTACTTTAGTACGCTAGATGAGTTGGAAGATTGTGATGGTAAAGAAGCTTACGTGTAGAGTGATCAAGAACGCACGCACGCCATGAGAAATTGCGATGCCTGCGTCTTTTTCTATAGATAGTCGCCAGTGCCACAATTATTGATCATTTATTTTGCACACTCTACTCCATCACCAATAATTCTACACTCTCATACCAAAACTTTATTCAAAAAATTTAAAATTTATTTAGGTTGTATTTGATTTATAAATTTTGATAGGAATGTGAAAAGAGAAAAAGAAAAAGTATATAAAATATAATTATATTTTATTCACAATTTACTTACTTTTTTTATTTTTCTTCTAAATCTCTATACAAATTTATAGAAATGTGTATGGACTTATTTTTATGATCTGAATCATTCATTTTGTAAGGTTTATTGAGTACTTCATGCCTACCAAAATTCATATTAATCGGATATCGATAACTATATGATCGAATTGCATATTTTTTATGCTATTTCTCAAAAGAACAACTTATTGTTTATTTTTTTTGGTTATCAATCATATAGTTGTTGATATCTGATTAATATGATTTTTAATAGGTATGAAGTACTCAATAAATCTTACAAAATGAACGATTCAAATCATAAAAATAAACTCATTATACATATCAAATTGAGACACAACAATTATGACAGTGCCTTTAGTATATCAGTGACCCTATTTCCCAAATTTATATATCAAGCCCAACTTTAAAGTATAAGTCTCGCGATTCAATAATTGAATATGCACTACTCATTACTTTTCAGGTACATTGGAAAACCAACAAAATACAAATGCCTAAATCCTTTCCCTAGATTTGGTAACGATGTCTGCAATATGCCCTACTCATTACTATTCATTAAATTTTTTATACAAAATTCTGAGTTTGGATTCCAGTTCCATAAATTTTCTTTTACTCGGATTCATATAAAAACTGACTACAAATTGAATCGAACCGAACCTAACCCATCAATAAACACACAACATAAAGGGAAGTCTATTTTTCAGTGTGCGCGGTACGATACGACCGTACGACGATTGTGTGGAAACAGACTGTCCATGCATCCGTCCACGGTACACACCACACACAAAGATGGGTCTTCAGCCACACCCTCTGTCTTTTAGTGGTATTTTGAAAAGATGGTAAAAAGTAACTTTTTTTTACTTTTAACCAAGTTTTTTTAGAGTGATTTGGGAAGTTGATAAAAAATTACTTTTTTTTAATTAATATTTATTTATGGTGTCACATCACATTAAAATGACTAAAATAACCTCACCAAACTTTAAAAAATTACATTTTACCCAAAATCACAAGATATAAACATTGAGGGTACTTATGTAATTTTCCAACCTATTTTTATCACTTCCCAAATGAGCAAAAAAATGCCACTTTGCGTTTTGCTCAGCCACAAAACGTGACGTTTTGCTCTCATGCCAAAAGAGCCCTTAGAAGTCACAAAGTCCAAATGCCGAAAAAAAACTATTCCAGAATTTTAGGGCTTGTTTGATTTGTAAAATTAACCTAATTTTAACCTTTTGTTTTTCAAATCGGAAAGGAAATTTTCATTGTAAAATTAATAAAAAAATAAAATTAATCTGGTGCAATGATGTTTCAAGATCTGAAAATGATTTAAAATTTTCACAAAATAAAGGTACAATACAAGCCTCCATAAAGGAGGGAAGACCGTCACAATGTAGGAAAACAGACATCCACTTAGGAAAGATTATTACATCAAAAAATTAAAAATTCAAAAAATATAAAAAAACCAAATCTAAATTGTCACCAAACTCATTCAAAATTCTATCACTTTACAGCTAATGTTTTGAAAACCAGACCGGTGAGCGAACCAAAAAAGGGACCGAGTGAACAAGTAATCGGTTCAATCGTCGGGTCAAAGTGGTCGAACCGTGACGTCATAATTAATATTATATAATTAAAAATATAACTATAAATTATAAATAAATAAAAATATATATAAATACTCAAATAAAAATAAAAATTGTTGTATATTATTTATTAATAATATTTAATAAAGTCATAATTGATAAAAAAAAAAAAAAAAGTCACTTGTTTTAAAGAAATTAAAATTTTTAAACATTCCCTCCAAACAAATTGATTTGAATGCTAGATTTAATTTTGGAGGGAAATGAAATTTTCAACTCTCCCTCTAATCAATATGTTTCAAATAATTTGATTGAATCCCACATAGAATTTTATAGGTTCTCTTTGAAAAATCTTTTCTTATAAATATGAATAGACTTTCATGATCTTCTCAAACTTCCAATAAGACTCTTCTTTATGATGAGACTCTTGAAGTAAGAATTTTTAGTCAAAATTTTGAAATATATATATAAGAAAAAAAGAAAGAAAAAGAATAAATAAATAAAAAAATCAGGCCAGCCCTCAAAACCCGGTCCGGGTCATCGGTTTTGCCGGTCTGACTGCTGGGTCTTCCGATTTTTCATTTTCACACTGGTTTTGCTCCTACTCCGGTTTTAGGAGGTTGACCGGATCGGAACAAGGCCCGGTTCTAGGTCCAACCGGTCCGATCCAGGTTTTAAAACATTGTTTACAGCCTTCAATTTGGAATTTGAAGACCCTACATCCGCTGGTCAACACAGAACATTAAGGTTGATACAGTCGCCTAATGTGAAACAAACACGTTATCGAATTGTGAAAAGATCTAAAACAAAATCTTAAAGTTTTGGGCTCGAGGGTGGAGAAGGTAAGGTGGTGATGGCTGGACATGAGAAAAATATTAGATCTAGAGAATGATCAGAAGGAGAGGAGAGGGAGATCAAAGAAGTGGGGAAACCACCGCCGTTGTTCGTTTTTATTTACAAACAACATTAAACATGTAGGTTGTTTAATGAACACGTGTTTCAAAATCTTATTTTGAAAACAACAATGATAGAGAGTTCTAAATTTTGAGCTCTAAAGAAAGTTCTATTAATGTGGCAAGGGTAAAAAAAAACAAACAAACAAACAAAATATCACATCAATGATAGAGAGTGTATTTATAATTTACCTAAAAATTGAATGACAACCTTTTCCTAAATAAATGAAACTGATTTTTTTATGATTACAATAATTTAGTAAAATTTTGTAAATTATTTATAAATTCTTAAAGTTTTTAAAAATAAAAACATAAACCAATGAGTTTTTTTTCTTACAATTGATAAAATTATATAAAATCAGAAAATTATAATGATAAATGTGATCAAATAAATCCTGAGAAATTAATACTTTTAACTTTAAAATTTTGATCATTAATTTTCAACTTAAAAAATTACGTTGTTGAGTTCTCTGGCAAAATAGTGCTATAATATTTATGTTAATTTAAAAATTACATCAGTGTGTTTGGTTTGAATTTTTTGAATTAAATTTTTTGAAAATTGAGTTTTTTAGTTTTTATATTTTTTGTTTTTAGTGAATATTTTTTAAAATTTTAAACATTTTTTTTTTACTTTTTTAGATGCACCTTTACTTAGATGTATCTAAAAAGTAAAAAAAAATGTGAAAAAATATTTTTAAAAATTAATAAATATATAAAAATACAAAAAATGTACCGAATTCTCGTATTTTTTTTTTGTATCTTTGGTATTTAGTGAATTTTTAAAATATTTTTTTCATAATTTTTTTACTTTCTAGGTATATTTATGTTAGGTATGTCTAAAAATTAAAAAAATTGCTTAAAATATTAAAAAAAATTTAGTAAAAACAAAAAAAAACACGGAAAACAAGAAAGTAGAATTTTTTAAAAAGTGTTTTTGGAAAACTCTAACCAAGCTTGCTTCTCTCCCAAACAAAACCTATACGTTAAAAAATAAATAAATAAATTACAGTAAATCTCCTTAAATTATGACTCATTTGCATTTTACTCTCATGAATTTCAAAACTCAAAATTTAACCTTCTCAAAATATTTTCTTATTACAATTAATCATTTTTGTTAGAAATCTGTTAGAAATCTACAGAAAATCAGATTATGTGTAAAGCGCATAACACATTTATTAAATTCAGAAGAAAAAAATGCCCCTATCTAGTGATATTGTTTATACTTTGCCACTAAAATAAAGGATACAAAGTGTAAATGAAATCACTAGATAAGAATATTATTATTCTAAAACAACCAATAACGGATATTATTGTTCTAAAAATTCAATAAATGTGTCATGTGTTTCATAATCTAATTTTCTATAAATTTATAAAATAATCCTAACAAAAAAAGATTAATTGTAATAAGATAATAGTTTGAGGGCTAACTGTTGAGTTTTGAAGTTTAGCGGATAAAGTGCAAATGAGTCATAAATTTACTGTAATTTACTCAAAAAAATAAAAATAAATAAAAATAAAAATTGGGAACACTCTTAAAATGTGCAATTAAAAAAAAAATACTAAAACACATGCAAAAATAAAAAAATGAACAAAAAAAATGAATGTGCAATAAATAAGAAACAGGAGTGTAGGCATACACGTTTTTTTATCTGGTAAGAGCATCTCCAACGGTGTATCAAATTTTTCACTAAGTTTGAGTAAAACTTTTATTTGATATCAAGTGCTCCAACGGAGATTTTTGAAATTTCATCAGAACATCAGTCGATTGGGCGGACGACCAAGCGGATGTCCGGCCTGTCGACCTGCCAGTTAAATTTTTCACAAATTTTTGCCTTGAGGTGGTCATCATCGGGTGGATGACCGACCAGTGTAATTTTTTCACAAATTTTTGGCCTTGAGGCGGTCATCTGAAGAGAATAAAGAAAAAGCGAAATCTTATATTTGATATCTATTTGATGAAACTGTTGAAGCAGAAAAAGGAACCATTTTTCACCAAATTCAAATTTGAGTAACTATTGGAGATGGTCTAAGAAGTTAAAAGACAAAAGAATTAAAAAAAATAAAAATAAAAATGAATGTATGTACACTCTGAAATGTTAAAGATCTACAAAATCACTCACAATGATTTGATAAAAGTGTTGGGTCTTATATAATTATGTGTAACATATTAAAATTTGATACTTATCATACTGTATCATTGTGGGTTATGGAATTTTTTAAAAGAATTTCAAACATTTTTTTTAATCATCTCTCACAAAAATAGTGAGAATACTATTTTTCAAAAAATGTTTGTCAACACATTAAAGGCATCTTCAACGGTTCACCAAATATTTCATCAAGTCTGAATTAAAAAAGTACAAATTCCTCTATCTAATATTAGTCACTCTAACGGTGAATTTATAACTGTCATCAAAACAAAGGTCATCTGGGGGTTCGACCGGCAAGAATAAATGAAAAAAAAAAAATTCTACTCTGTGTTCCATATCCAGAACCAGAAAAATGATGGTTGGCTCAATCCATAACCCATCTCATGGTTTGCTTAATCTGGGTATCAAGAAAAACAATGTTATACTCATTTTCGCCCCAAATTCAATCCAATTCCCAGTTTGTTTCTTCGCAATCATCGCAACTGGCGCCAACTACTATAAATCCTATATACACAGTCGCTGAGCTTTCGAAACTAATCAAAGATTACAAACCAAAGCTAGTTATCACTGTTTCTCAATTATAGGAAAAAGTTAAAGGCTTTGGTTTATCATCTATTTTTCTGGGTTTTCAAAAATTTGCTTCGAATGTTACAAACTCAAATTCAAAAGTTACATCTTTTATTGATTTGATTAGGAGTGTTGGGTCGGTTTTAAATTTGCCTGAGGTTTCAATTAGATCAAATGATACAGCTGCTCTGTTGTATTCATCAAGGACACAATTGCAAAGAGGCAACGAAATAGCTTTATTTGGCTAAAGAGGTAGTCGACTAGTGTAAAATTTTCACAAAATTTTGCTTGAAGCGATTAGAAAGTTGCCAGACATCTTCGGTTTAATGAAAATTTTGGGGAGTTCTCAATTTGATATCGTTTTGATAAAACCGTTGGAGCAAAAAAATGTGTACTTTTTCACCAAATTCAAATTTGGTGTTACATCTGGTAAACCGTTAGAGATGGCCTAAGAAGTTAAAATTTAGGGATGATCTTCTTCCCAAAAAGTCCATGTTCCACGGTTTCATGTAATTCCTAGCCACCCAATGTGATTTTTTTTTTTTTTTAGGTAAACTACAAATAAATCGTAATAGTTTTACTTAATTTTTATCAAATCTTATTAAATATAACTTTTATTAAAATTGTTGCAAAAAAGAATTTTTTGTAACGATTTTTTACATATGTTGCTAAAAATTGACAATTAGTGACTTTTTTTGTTACGATTTTTATAAATTGTTGTTAAAACTTATAATTAGTAACATTTTTCTATGACGAATTTTTCAAACAGTCGTCGAAAGTTAAAAAATAGTGATTTTTTGTGACGATATTTTTAAACTGTCGCTAAAACCTATAATTAGTGACTTTTGTGACAATTTCAAACTGTCATTGAAAATTAACAATTAGTGACATTTTTTTAATAGTGTTTGATGAAAAATGTAATTTATTATCATAGAATCTATTAAATAATAAATTTACCTATTAGGACCTACACATAAATCTCATTTTTTTTTAATGAATTAAAAATTCACAGTGTAGTTGAAAAATGTATGAGACAAGTTTGTTTGGTTTGGGTTTTCCAAAAAAAAATTTAAGTTTTTTTTTTATTCACATAATTTAAAAATATACCTAATAAGTAAATTATTTGTGAAGAAATATAAAAAATTCAATAAATATTAAAAAAATGCACCAAACTTTTATATTCTTTTATATTTAGTGAATTTTTTTAAAGATTTTTTTCACAAATATTTTACATTTTAAGTGTATTTAGATTATGTGAATGTAAATAGTACAAAAATTGGTTAAAATATTAAAAAAACTTCACCAAAAACTAAAAAAGACAAAGAAAAAAAAAACTCAAATTAATTTTAAAACTCAAAACCAAACAGAATGCTAACTATATCCAAACTCAAAAATATGTATTCAATCAATGACATTTTCCATTTTAAAATTTTTTGTTTCCCTTTCTTCAGTGATTCGTGTCTTAAAATTCTCACTATAAAACATATTGCAAAATTTTGTGGAATAATTATACCAAGATCCCATCTAAAAAAAATTGTATACCAAGACCCCTCAACTATTAATAAATATCACTTTACACTTTCATCTATAAATCCGTACATATTGACCCCATCAATTTTAAAAATGTATCACTTTGTTGAGGGAGTCTTGATATAATTAACCTAAATTTTATTTGACATTGACAATAGCAGTTCAGTCACTTTAATTAGTATTCTTTGTCTTTCATTTCTGTTTTTTTGGATGAAGTTATTTTTAAGAGTAATATACTCATAATTTTTGTATAAAAAAATTTCATACACAATTATGAAGTATTTTGTGATTCTTTATCTCACAATTCAAAAATGTCACAATTATGTTATTGTAAATGAGCTTTTCTGTATAAAAACTTTGTTTTCGAATCACTTTTACATTACTATTGGCATTTTGAAATTGCCTAACAAATTTTTTTGAATTGCTTTTGCATTACTATTTATCCATTATGTTATGCAATTTTTATTTTTTATTTTTTTTTTCCTTTCCAAGTTTTATTTTAACAAATGACAAATTATACTTGTAATCCTTGTAATTTTAATTGTATCAATTTTGCCCTTTAGTCTTTGCACATAGTCTTAATTTAATTCAATTGATAACATTAGTAGAAATCAATGACAAAATGACTCATTCAAAAAGAATTGAACCATTTCAAATTAGACAATAATCCCCCAATCACTTTAAAAAGTGTAAATGAACTATTTTGGGTTATTTTGAGAAGTAAGTTAAAAGTTAATTTTTTTACTTTTTTTGGATTTTTTGAAAAACATGTAAAAAGTAGAGAGATAATGTGACTCAAAAATAGTTAAAAGTCAAAAAACTGACTTTCAACCTCTTGCCAAAAGATTTTAATCAAATTTCTAAATGAATATTGTCAATTACATTAAATTGACACAATTAAAAAGTTTTGAAGATAAAATTGATGCAATTAGAATTATAAGAATCGAATTAACAAAAGACAAATTATAAGAATTAGTTAAATAAATAAAATGAAATAAAAAAACAACTTCACAATTTTAATCTACCAAGGGCTTAATTTGAGTGAGACACATAGGAATGAACTATTGGACAACAAATAATGCATCACGTTCCATCATCTAAACAGGTGTTTGATGATATTATATCATGCATTATATTGATGTTTACATGTTACTTTGTTTTACACAAGGTGTTGATGTGATATATTATTGAATTAAAATTTATTAACAAACAAATAAATAAATAAAAAGTTTTTAAAGGATTTTAATGAATGTTCATTTGAAATTAAGGGAGACATAATCTCTCTGTCCTTGAAAAAACAAGTGGAAGTGCCTCTTTTTCATTATTCTCTCAAAGCCCTTTCTTTCAATGCAAAGAAAATTTAAAAAAAGAAAAAAAATAAAACTAATTGACAAGAAAGATCAACTATATACATGGCCCCAAATAATGGATTTTTACACTTTATTCTTTGTTTTTATACATGTATATTTTAAGGAAGATCTTAAATGCTTTTTCATTCGTAAAATTTTACTATATATAAAGCAACATGTGGAATTAGTTTTGGCCACCAAAGGCCATCCATCCAATCAAACAATAATGTTTTTGCAAAATATGCTCTTTATAAAATAATCCTTTATTTTTCAAAAAATAAAAACAAAGTATTGTTTTTCAACCCAATTGAATTCAATACAAGATTCACATAAATATTTGGTAAGCAAGAAAAAAAATTCAAAAAAGTATTTAGAATTAGAATGTATAGTCTGAATTTAAACTTTATGAGTACATAACCACACATTACAAATTTTAAATATTTTCTGGGTACATATAGCATTTGTAAAAATTCAACAAACAAATTTTGAATAAGTGCATATTTCTAGAAAAAGAAAATAAAAAAAAAAACACACAAGCTTATTAGGGTTTGCCTATTTTTTTCTAAAAAACTTTTGTTTTTGTGTTTTCACCATTTCCCTGTCTTTTTCTTTGTTCACTAAGATTTAAAAATAGGACATGTAAAACATTGGTAGAGGACTGCTTTTGCTAATATGGCTAATTTTATGTTTGGCTCTTAAACTCTCCTACATCCTGGCATTATTGTAGTTAAATGTCAAGCTTTTATCACCAAGAAGATGCCACAACTTATACATTTAATGAAAAAGTATTGTTATTTGATCTAAAAGTTATGTTGGAAAAATAATAGTTTTTTGGTAACTTTAATGCAATATTAAAGTGGGTGTCAACACTCAATTGAAATAGAGTAAAGTGAGTTTAGATTATTTGTAGCAAGATCTTTACACCACAAAAAGAATGACAAAAAACATTAAGGTTTGAATGAGAAATTGACTCATTAAGTTGGCCTCATGAAAGTAGCGTTGGAAAAAGTGTAAAACATTGAATCCCCACATTGATTGTAAATGGGAGCATTGATGGGTATTTAAATCTAATTTTTTGCTTAAGGGTGTACGCCCTTTGGGGCATCCAAATTTTCCGAAGAAAGGGAGTTATGGAGCTTCAAGCTTGAAGCTCCATAACTCCAAGTTGGTTAGGAAAAAATTGCCACATGCGCGCCGCCCGCCCTGACCGGATAGGTTCGGGTTTGTGATCCGTGGGACTTGGGACTTGGGCTTATGGATTGAGTGTGGGGGTTGGACTTGGCCCACCCATCTTAATCCCATCAGTTTTGCAGGTTAATTCAGAATTAAATCTTTCATTTGTTGCAGGGGAGCTTCTTCGTTTCTCCCTCCATGTGTATAAAAGGAGGCCCTCTTCTTCAGCTTTCTACCAGAAAATTTGCTCTTCCTGTCCAAAGTTTTCCTCCATTTTTATATTATATTCTTCCTGTGAGAGAGTGCTGCAAAATTCTATTTGCCGAAGCTACTCAGTCAGTGTTTTGTTGTAGCTAGTCCAACTGTCGTATCCTAAGAGACAAACGTCGAACAATCTTCAGCATCTAACCGGTGATGCGGCAAATCTATTTTAAAGACACTATCTAGTGCAAACTTTGGTTTGTTTTCTGTTGCTATTTTATTTTATGTGTTTATGTTCTTCTAGTTGTTATTTCTAGCATGATATTGTATTATATAATTTAAATTATAAAATATGAATTTATTTGTTTTAGTTAATCACACAATTTGTACAACAAGTTAAACTAAACACAATAAACGTGTTTGATTTTGATTGATTAATGTTATGGTCTTACAAAGCATCAATTAATCAAGACCGAACACGTTTCTCTATATCATGTTTGATTTGATTTTCAAACCAGAGAATATTTGCAATGGTTATGCTACTTAATCTTAATATCTTAGCAATGAGAAATAATATATAAAAATAATAATAAAAGAGAGGGAGAGAGAAAATTGTAGGAAACATGCCACATTATTTGTGGGGAACACGGAAATTGATAAGGGTTCATTAGGGGGTCCATTTGAGAGGACCCTAATACATCTTATTTAGTTGGACCATTAACACTAGTAGGAAACATAACCACATGGATATCTCTCATGAGAATTAGTTAAATCACACAACTAAAACTCTTTTTATCTTTTTGTCTTGTCAAAGTTATGAGAGATGATGACACAGGCATATGGGCCTCCTCCTCCTCATCACTGTTTGACCTTTGCTTACCCTATATGGAAACTTAAGATCTCAAAAACAATCATTAGTAGTTAAAACACACTACAACTCATTCACCATTAGTCTCCTCTTGTAATTAGTTATGTTAGTGGACTTCTGCCTGATAAAAATGGGAAAAAGAGTAACCAACAGTAACAACTTTTTAGACTTTATTAAAGGAGTTTTTATACTTGAATTGATCCAACAAGTTTGATATACTACATACAACAAAATCACAAGTATATTCTCTAGATGAATTTGAGTCACAACTTAATTTTAGTCTTACTAAAATCCTAACAAATAGAAGTCAGAAGCATAGATGAATCAAAATTTCATAACAACACAAAAGTCAAGAGTATAAATGGATGGGAACTACATAACAATACAGTAATTACACATTATGTAAAGATAAAAGGATTTAACTTTTGATTTAGATAAAAAGTTGAAACGAAAGTAAACCCTAGTTAATATAGTGGCCATTGACTTTAAGGAGAAGGCAGCATTATAATAAGGTTTTTTTAAAAGCTCTTTAATCACACCCATTATCTTAAAAAGCTTATAAAGCCTTTAACTCCATCAATTACCAAAAGCTTTGTCTGGTTGAAATCTTCCCCTTTGTCTCCCCTACCTTGAATAATTACATTCATGCTTTTTGCTCTCTATAGTGGGTAATGATGAAGGACTTTCTTCCCACATTTGCATCATAACCTTCAATTTTAGAAATGTTCTTGTGTCCCCAAATATGTATATTTGAGGATCTAATGAGAGGGCTAACACCTAGGAGCCGTTGATTTATGTGGATGAATTACCAAAATATTGGGTGTTTTTGAGGTAATTCCTAATTATTCCATAGCCGATAGTCCATGTGGGGTCTATTGTAAAAGTATTTGATGCTCTCAAAGAAACGGTGAATGAAGTTGTTGGGCATTAATTAACCCAATAGTACTTAACACTTTTATGTCTTATTTGATTTATTGAAATGAAATTGAATAAAATGATATCCATCATGAAAGTATTTGATACCCATTGTTAAATCTTATTTGATTTATTGAAATGAAATTGAATAAAATGATATCCATCATGAAAGTATTTGATACCCTTAGAACAATGTGCAACAACTTGTTATTAATGGCCTGTTGAGTTATTGGGCATTATCCCAACAGTATTAAGTTCTTTTTTGTTATGTTTGATTTATTATAATAAGATTAAATAGAAAGGTTATTCTAACATAATATTTATCCTCACGTTTATTTCATTAAGATTGTATTTAAATCATGATTGGAGGAGAATTTTGTGAAAAGAAAATAAAAAGTAAAGAGAACAATGAATAATATATAAGGGTTATTTTTTTTTTTTTTTTAACTTTTTCCTTCTCATTTTCCTTCACAGGTCACCTATTCAAACATAATTTTAAAAAATGATTAAAAAAAATTACAAATAAAGTCATTATTCACCATTGTCAACGAATACTCACTTAGATTGTATTTGAATTATGAATTTGGATAGAAATTTAAAAAATGAAAGAAAAAAAGGTAAGCGAAACTAATTATAAATTGTGTTTAGATCATGAATTTTGGTTTTGAAAAAAAAAAAAAGATAAGTGAAATAAAATTAATAATTCAAACACAATCTTAATAGGAAAACTAGTAAGATAGCCACAGTATTTTATGCTAGTGAACCAAACATTATATTAGAGTTGACCTCATATAATTATATAAATAATTATTATTCCTGAGCTGCTGGGGGGATTTACCCCCAAAGCATACAATAATTTAGTTTAATGGAGGGGGTGATGATCCTTTGGTTGAGTCTTGTCAATAATCAGTGTGGTGCTTAATTAGATTTGTGTCTAGTTCTCATTGGATCAAGAGTTTAACAATTTTTGGGTAAGGGTGTCTACAGCTCAAATCAATTGTTGAGTGGAGGAGAGAGATCATCAAAAAAAATTTATAATAAACAAAAAAGAAAAAGAAAAAGAAAAGCAATTAGCACAGACACACTTCAACATCTAATCCATCTCCAATTGAGTTTGATTAGAAGGTTATCCCCATAATTCATTCTTCCACATATCTCAACCACCCCATCTTTTTTTACTCCCTCTCTTTTTGCAAGTGAATTTTCACTGTCAAGATTTTTTTGATTGCTTACATGCTACATAGTGCCCTTTTCCATGCTAGTGCTTTCTTATGCCAACATCACCTCTTTCACATTCACTGCATACCAAGGTCTTATTTGTCATAATTTTAAAAAGTTAAAAAGTTAAAAAGTCATTATCTTATTTAAGTTACATCACCTCTCTATCACATCACTTCAAATCCAACCCATACCCAACTCACATTTCATAAAAAGTCAAAAAATACACTTATTTATATCATTCCAAACCATCCCTTAATCTCTTTGGCACAATTCACTCTAAGTTAGAAATTGATAATCAAAAAATAAAATTAAAAATATTTCTCATCTAATTTTTAGATAATTAATTTTTTTTCAATTTATTTTGAATTATTTGTGTCTAATAAAATGTAAGCAGAAACTATAGACTTTCACAATAAAAAAATTATAAACAATTCAGATAAACTGTACCAAATAATCTACTATAAAATGATAGCTTAACTTGAATGAGAAGTCCATTATTATTATTTTTTAAATGTCATACAAATTAATAAGTTAAAAATAAAAAAATAAAAATAAAAAAAAGAGTAAGATACACGAGTAGTGACTACTGGTCTATTGGCAATGGTTAACTTAAAAGAGTCGTCAAATGCTATTATGTGTTACATCAATTTGTAAGTAAATAAATAAATTGTAAAATTTATCAATCGTCACTCGTGTAATATTTTCCTCATTCAAATGGTCACAAGTCAACTGGATTTCCAAAAGCACTCGCAAGTTATTTATTTATTTATCGAAATCGAAATGGAAAGCACTAGGGAGTTTAGAGCATCAATTTTAACAGATTTAAAGCAACTGAAAAATAAATAAATGTCTTTTTTTTGTCTTTTTTATGAGGTGGAATTCCTCCCAAGTAAGGTCACTTTCGACCAAGCACTCCAAGATTAACATCCGATACTTACCACCCACAAGCCATATTTATTAGTTAAACCAAAGACTACTATCAATCAAACACAAGACCACGAGTTTAGGTTAGTTTTAGCTAATTTCTTTGGCCTTGTTTAGTTCAATTTATTATAAGCGGCTGATAATAAAGATAAAAACAAAAAAATATATGTATCATCACATTGTTCCACATAGTTTTTGCCAGATTTTAATAGAATAAACTTTTAGTTATTAAGTAATTCTGTGTCAAAAGCAAAAGAAAAAAATTTACTGAGAATTGGTTTTTTTTTTTTTTTTTCTTTAAAAAAAAACACAACATGTTGTGATGCGAAACAGGAGCATGTATCATTTGCACTGCTTACGTGAACCTACAAGAAATGACAATACATGGGGTGGGGGAAATTACAACTCGGCCTATCTTTTTAAAAATATTTTTAAATTAGTAACAAAGTATATAAGCATTATAGTTTATGGGGTCTGTTTATACGTAATAATTGTGATATTTATCAATAAATCTCATCTCACAAATAAATATTCTAATTAGTCTCAAGTTTTTTCTATTGATCGGTTAAGTTCTGTTAGTGAAGAGTTTATTTCCGTGTGGTCCTATTTTTTATTTTAGTAGTGTTTTGGTGGACAGCTATATTCTTTTATTAATGTGACATGTATGATGTGATACTCTAATGTGATAAGTATTAATGTGACACTCCAAAAAAATTAAAAATTCCTTGGTGTATTTTTCTTAAATGTGAAGTGGTGGGTATGATGTGACACTCTAAAAAAAATAAAAATTTCTTAGCGTACCCTTCTCAAAGGTGACAACGTGACTGGTATGATGTGATACTCTAAAAAAAATTAAAAACTCTTTAGTGTACTTTTCTCAAATGTGACACTCTAACGTAGCGGGTATGATGTGACAATAAAAACTCTTTAGTATAATTTTTCTATATGTGACACTCTAATATTTCAGGCAAATGAGTCATTCTACATTTAAAAGGACTAAATGGATCATAATAAAAAATATGAAATTATATGAATTACAAATTCAAAATATGAGACTTATTGATCAATCTCCCTTTTAAAAAGACATAATCAAGATTTAATTTTTTTCCCTAATCTGTAAATATTTTCTAAAAATTTTCCACTGAGATGTAATTTCTCCTAATATATAATAGACAGTTGTAAGGTGCAAGTAGGAGGTTTGTATAGTAATGATTGTGAATTTTGAACTGAAAATCCCAAAATAGTCAGACGTGAAAATTTGTCCCAGGGGACTTGAAGAATGATCAAGTAAAAGAAAAATGTTCCCTTTTGTATTGTGAATCATCCAAATACTTTTTATCCAATTCTCTATTTTTGTAATTTTGCTTTGTCTTTTTCTTTTTATAATAACGAGATGTTTAGGCTAAATTTTGCGTATCTCAACTAAGTCTAGAATCTTCAAATTAATTATTAGACAAGCTTCCAGTAAATGTTCCTAATAAAATGGTCATTCCTAGTATAACATAGTCAAAGCAAAACAGAGCCCTGATTTTTTTTATTTTTTTTAATTATATATATATAATCAAATCATAAGAATTTGTAATTGGCATTACAAACGGTCATAATAAAAAATACTATTAAATCTCATAATTTTGATACCACAACCCCTCCTAATAAAAAAAATCATAATGTTCAAAACAAAATTACAAAACCTCAAAAATAAGATTTTTTACATGGCACACACGTTTTTTTTTTTACTTTACTGCAATGATTCGTATATAATATTACAAAATTTCATTTTTTTATTATTTTTTTATTTTATTTGGGTCAAGAAATATTTTATATATTGAATGGTTGTGGTGGGATGAAGGTGACAGTGGCATGGTAGTGGGGTGGTGAGGATAGTGATGTCGACGGTAACGGTGGCTATGATCATGGTGATGGTGGTGTGTTGATGGAGTGTGGTGGCCTTAATAAATTTTAGTTCGGAAAATATTTTCCGCTTTTCAAAAGTGAAAAATATTTTCTACCAAATAGACTTGTTTTGTTAATAGTATAATCAGCTTAGTTGATTCTATTTTTTCAAAAATAGTTTTTAAAAAATTCTACTTTCTTATTTTTTGTATTTTTTTGTTTTTACTGAATTTTTTTAATATTTTAAGCAATTTTTTTTTTTTTACTTTTTAGACACACCTGACATAAATACACCTAAAAAGTAAAAAAATTATAAAAAAAATCTCTTAAAAATTCACTAACTACCAAAAATATAAATTAAAAAAAATACAAGAATTCAGTATATTTTTTTGTATTTTTATGTATTTATTAATTTTTTAAAATATTTTTTCACAAATTTTTTATTTTTTAAATACATCTAAGTAAGGTGCATCTAAAAAAGTTAAAAAAAAAAAGTTCAAAATTTTAAAAATATTCACTAAAAACAAAAAAACACGAAAACTAAAAAACTCAATTTTCAAAAAACTTAATTCAAAAAACTCAAACCAAACACACTGATTTCTATTCAAAACAAAAAATTAAACCCAATTTTCAAGTCCAGTGATGTGACAATCAATTAGGATATTAAAAGTAAAGTAATACTATCTCTCATATATTTTCTAATCATCAACCAATCACATTACTTACACATTATTAGGTTTAGAAAATGAGTCTAGAAAGTGAGTTTGCACATCATATTTATGAAAGATTTTTTTTTATTGATTTTCATTTTCTATTATACCAAATATTAAATTTTTTTTGCCAAACAAATAGAGCATTAGTGATTGCTTTGCACAAAATATTAAAGAGAGAATTACATTGACATGGTGTCATTTAAAAAAATTACAAAAAAGTGAAAATATTATAAATATTAATAATTAATATCATAAATTTTTTCATTAATACATTCTAATTTTTTTAAAACCATCTTGAATAATAATTTTCCCAATATTAAATTCATTGTGGATAATTTTGTCAAAGAGGCCGTTGAAAATAGGGAAACTAGTAATTCAATGTGAAATTATTTTTTTAAAAAGAAAATTACACCTTGGTAAATTTTGTAAATATTAATTATTAAAATTTTAAACTTCACCATGTATTTGTAAATATTTTTTCAAAAGTCCACCGAGCTCTAATTCCCCCATTGAAAATAACATGGCTGGCTTTTTTTTTTTTTTTCTTTTTTTTTTTTTTTAAAGATTGGATAAAACCAGAAAACGGATTACAATGAATCAGAGAGAACCACAGACAATAGAGCTGTGGAAATATCCTTCATCCAAACTGATAACTCCAGTTGAATTAACTGCCAAATGAGCCAAACCAAGAGCTATGAATCCCAACGGATTATGAATCACATTTATGTTATTTTTAAAATAAAATTTTAAATAAATTTATTTTAAAAATAATAAATATTAAATAATGAAATTAAATAAAGAATCAATAAAAATTAAATATTGAAATTAAATAAAATATCAGTTACATAAAATGTCAACAAAAATTTAAAATAAAACATCAATAAAAATAAAATTATTTTATTTTATTTTTTAATTGAGATTTTTATATTTTATTTTATGTTATTTTATTAAATACAATACATAATGAAATCAAATACCCGGAAGGCAAATGTATCATTTTATAATTTAATACCATGGGATTCCAATCCCACCATTTATATCTCACATTCCTTCCTAAGACACAATAGTCTTACATATATGGGACTTATAGTCCGGTTAGACTCTTAAGAGTTGTTTGGAGTGTCCTAAATAAGTGTACTTTTTGACTTTTTAAACTAAAAAGTTGAGGAAAAAAATATGGCTGTTTGGGTTAACTTTTTAACTTTTTATGAAAAAATGTGTATTAAAAAATTGTATAAATTAGTGTGTAGGGAAAAATTAGGATTGGAAGTTGTGCAGCCATATTTTTTTACTTTTGGTGAATAGTGATAACTTTTTAACTTTTTGAGTAATTTTTAACTTTTTGACTTTTTTTCAACTTGCCAAACTTAACCTTAATCCGACATACAAATTCTCAATTAAACAATGAACTCCAAGGTGTCCAATCCCCTCTCCAATTCTTCCAAACAAACACTACAATACACCTACATCAATGGCCTTTTTACTTTTTACGAATAAAACATGCCCAAAAAAAAAGATAAAATGATATTATAACTTGTAAGTTGTAGTGACTTTTTGGTTAAAAACTCCACTTTTCAAACAAAGTCTGAATTAATGACTAAAACACAAGTGATTCTATTTGTACCCAAATATTAACTCAGTACGTTTAATTAAAATTTTGAAATGTTTATTAATAAGGATAATACATATTAAATTTTAAAATAATTTTTTTTTTTTTTTTTTCTCATAATACACCGAACCTAATCATTTATAGGACACAAACTCAAGAATTAGCACTCCAAGCCCATATGAGAATTTAAAAAACGCCATGACTGTTACATGTGAGTGCTTGCTCATTGTGTCAATAAAACCACATAAGATTCTCACGATGAACGGTTAGAATGTTACACAATCTAAAAACAAAAACTAAAAAAGGTATTTTTCATATTATAGTCTTCATCTTCTTTGCATAATTTTAATTATTTTTTCTTCATTTTTTTTGTTACTCCAAAATTTCAATTCACCTCATCAAAACTTACCATTTTTATCAACATCATTATTTCTTATTATGTTATTACCTGTAAATCAAAAGTATTTTTTGAAACAATTTATCAAAGAAGAGGTAAATTTTCACATAAATATAAAAATTTTATTGATTAAAGATTGGTTACTTGAAAAATATTAAGTAAAAAGAAGTTTTCCCTAATCAAGACGGATTTATTCAATCGTTTAATAGATTTGGGGGCAATCTGCCTTTGATTTTCACATCTTATGATCATTATTTGCCACATTCAAAAATTAAACCGGAAGAAATCCATATTGTTGATTAAGAAGTTAATCTGACGTGTGTGTTCATGAATATTCTTATCAATTTATGTATAAGGATTTTTGAAAATATTTTAATTTGGGATTTTTGATTTATTTATTATTTTGGTGTTCCTTGAATGGTAATTTGTAAAAAAAATATAGAGTGTATTGAGAGAAAATTATAACTTTAAATAATTTAATAAAGAATATTGAAAAATTAGACATACTTAATGATTTTTTAGATATAAATAGAATCTCCTATAATTCTATTTTCTCCAACAAAGCCCATATGAGAGCCTTTTATAGGTTTTAGAACCAGTAATGGCCCAACCTTAAAATGGGCCAATAAATTGTTGTAACAGCCCAACAATAAAACTTGTAACAAATGAATGTACTATTAACAAAATAAACGGCAAAATAACAATGAATTTAAAATAGTAATTTTCTTAATTGTTTGGTCTTTCCTTTTTTTTTTCTTATAGATCCAAATGTCTCATTCTAATATAAATTAAATTAAAGGTCAAATATAAACGTGTGTGTATTATGTGTTGAGAGATAAATTTGGATATTCTCATAATGTTGAAATTACTAAACGGAATACTTCAAAAAAAAGACTCATGAGCATACTTTTCTTAAATGTAACACTCCAATCAATGTAATATAAAAATTACTTAGTGTGTTTTTCCCAAGCGTAACACTTTAATATAACACACTAAAAAACTTCTTAATGTACTTTTTCGAAACGTAACACTTCAATCAATGTAACACACAAAAACTCTTTAGTATACTTTTTTTAAAACGTAACAACGTGACATTTCAAAAAAATTTCTTAGTGTATTTTTTTTTTTTTCCAAACGTAACACTCTAATTAACATAACACACAAAAATTACTTAGTGTATTTTTTTCAAATATAATACTCTAATGTAACTAGAAATGTAAAAAAAATTGAAAAAACCGACCAAACTAATTAAGCCGGACCAAATCGGCTATATTTAGTCTTTTTTTTAATAATAATCGGTCTGTGTAGTTTTTAAACTTGAATTTTTTTCAATTTTCGATTTAGTATCGGTTTAAACACCTTGTGCACCGATCTAAACTGGAACCGCCGCTTCAACATATATTGTATTTATAATATATATATATATATGTATAATCTAATAATATAATGATATTAATAAGTATAATAAATTATTAATATTAATTAATTAACCTTATTATTTTTATAACTTAAGTTTGTAAACTCTTGTTGTATATAATCTTAATTCTAATTCATTATTCTTGAAATCTTAGTATTTTTAAACTTTTTTTTGTTTTTATTTTTGTTAATTTAGGAATTAAACAGTATGTATCAAATGGATGGATTAAATATGTTTGAAATGCTAGACAAATAACTAATTTAATATTTTTATATAGATTAATGATTATATTTTAAAGTGACTCAAGTTTGAAAAATCTTAAACTGATTAAATCGCACCAAATCGAACCGTTTCAATCGGTTCAGTTCGGTACGGTTTGATGAAAGAAGCGGCCTATATCAATGTTCAAAATAATAAAATTAACGTTATCGGTTCGGTGTAATTTTTTAATTAAATACCGACTATACTGAACCGATTACATCCCTAAATGTAATACTCTAATACAACATTAGAAAATCACACTAACAAAAATATAGATTTTCACACTCCACAACCAGTACTTCAGCCACAAATCCCTGCAAAAAGAATCTTCTACACTTCACCTTTCCGTTCTCATCCTACAAACGAATCAGAAAATTTAAAAAAAAAAAAAAAAAAATCATAAAAGGGCATTCACTTAAACTCAAATGGCACTAAATCAAATAAATATAGCTTTTCAAAACAAAAAAAAAAAAACTAATTGATTCATAAAAAAACTCTTAAGACTAAATGGATCAACATTCCTTTATATGAGATCTAAGAATAAATTTTCTTAAAATAAAATAAGTGTAATAGTCAAGTAAATGAAATTGCAACAAATATGTAACTGTCAAGAACTATTAAGTAACTGAAAATTAAAATTGCTAACATAATTGTGAAGTTTTTTAAAATAATCTCAAACCTTAGTAGGAGAATAGAATGTTTGTTGGTGTTGATAATTATTTTTTACTATGTTGTGATAGTTCTCTCTTTGGTTTCATTTTAAAATTTTTTTTTTTTTTTTTTTTTTGGAAAAATATTAAGAATTAGTTTGGTGAAAATAAACACCAAAATATGTGTTTTGGATTTTTGATATCTATTTTTGCACCAAAAGAAGACAATATGAAAATGACCAGTGTTTTTAGAATTTTTTTATGATTTTTTCACCAAATTAATTTTTTTGTATTTTGGTCTTTTGATTGTGGTTGTATGTTTGAACTGTTGTTCTGATGATCCAAGTAGCTAATTCTGTAGGTGTGCTTTGGGCTTACGAATGAGCCTTGGGCCTTCTGAATGAAATGGGCCAGGCCCAATTCTTTTGCACTGTTCCATCTTGATCCTGCAATTTTCTTTTTTAATAAGATACACAATCAAGAAAACTACACTCTTTAATGAAAAGGTTAATTGAAAACTCTAATTGGGCAGGCCCAATCCAAATCCAACCTCTAAATTTTTTGAATTTTTAGTATAATCTCAAATTCGGTCAGGCCTGTGCAGGAACACTCACAACTTGAGTAACTTAAACAATATTATTAGAAAAATGCTTCATTCATATAATTTATTTCTCTCACAATTTTTCTAATGAGGTGGCAAGATAAAATTTATTATAATAGTAATAAATTCTACTAGGTGGTAGACATAATTCAAACTAATTTTTTTATTATGATCTTTATTTGTAATTTTGTTGATATATTTTTTCTTTATTATTTAAAAAAAAAAAAGTGTAATATATTGGTTGAGGACAACTAATTGTTTAATCTAAGATAATTTTTTGTGTTATTTAAACAATCAAGTCTAGCCCAAATTATTTAAGATAAGTCGGCTCAAGTTTGGGCCAATTCAAACTTGTAAGTTTAGGCAAATCTCTCTGAAAAACTCTCAACCCAACTATCATTACTGAAGGATATCTCTAATCTTTTATCAAACTTGAATAGTTAAGAAGCACATTTAACTATTTCAACATATTTGTATTAAATTAAGAAAGAGACAATTGTTTCACCAAATCAAAGACGAACCAAGTCTTTTACCAAACTTTCAACAGTCATATTTTTATTCAAATTTAATGAAATTTTAAAAAGAGTAAGAACTAGAGAATAGTTTTCTTTCATAAAAAATTATTAAAACATATTATAGGATAAATTTAAAAAATTTCAAAAAACTTTGATGAAAAAAAAGAGGGAGTAGGAATTGGAGTTTTTTTTATTTTTTGTTATCAAATCAAGTTTTTTACTAAATTTTCACTTAAAATTTATGGGTGAATTACAAATACAATTTTTGGGATTTGTTTAAAATACAAATTGTCCTTACAGTTTAAAGAATTACAAATACCCCTTTGTCAGAATTTTTTTATTTAACAGAATTAATTAAAAAAATAAAATTCCTAATTGCTCTCCTATTCAATAATAACATTACTTAGCTTATTAATTAAAATAAATTTCTGATATCATTCAAAATTATTAATTTACTTGATGATTAATTAATAAAAGTGATAATTTGTTATGAAATTAAAAACTTTAATAAGCGAAATGTAATTTTTAGAATCATAGGGACAAATAATATTTCAAGCAAATTTCAAAGAGTGTATTTACAAAATTTGAGAGAGAGAGAGAGAGAGTAGAGATTGGAATTACCAGATAAAACAGATCAACATGCTCCTTTGCTAAAAAGTTAATTAAACTAAACATATTCTGATTTGTCTATTACTCCCTGCTGGAGCTGAAATGTGGAAGAAAAACAAGAATGATTGGCCAGTGATATACCAATCCAGGTAGACAAAGCATAGGAAAATTTAATTAATGCATGCTTTCTAGTGTCTACTGTCAAAGAATACTAGATGTCAAGCCATGGCATGACAAGCTAGAGCAATATAGTATTGTGTAGAAAAATAGATGGTTAATTAGAGTGACAAACAACTACTATCCTTACTCCTCCCAGCTACCACCACCACCATCGCATCAAGGAGATATTTTATTATTTTTATTTTTTCTAATTTAGGCACTGTTTTGTATTGTTTTTCAATTTTTTTTTTTATTTTCAAAAAATAAAAATGAAAGTTTGATATTCATATCATTTTATATTTTTGTGTGAAAATGCTTTCTAAAACACTAGAAAATAATTTAAAAGAAACTCTTAAAAATTGGGTGATTTCGTAGAGAGTCCTACTAATAGAACCTCAATTATTATTTTTTTTCTTATGAAGCCCCCCTTCTTTCACCTCCACTATTAAAATTGCTCATTTTCTCATTTTTCTTTGAACCCTTACCAAATATATTATAGCGATTCCGGTTTAGCGCCGACCTTCATTGTGTCCCGGACTTGGGTTCCGTGGTTGAATATTGTATCCATCTCTTGTTTTTCTCCTTTGACTCTTTATATTTGAATTTTGGAACTTGTTGGGCAAGTTTAGAACAGGTTAGTTGTTGTTTGGTTTAGATTGCTGTTGTCCATATTTTGGTCTTTTCGCTCGAACGAGACTTCTTGCGCTCAAGCGAGAATTAGGAGTTCTCAGGTTTTCTTCCAGATGCAACTTTTATGGGGAAGGTTAGGATCTTCGCTCGAGCGAGGTTTCTTGTGCTTGAGCAAACTTTGTATTATTTGTTCCTTCGTTTGAGCGAGACTTCTTGCGCTCGAGTGTGCGTCTGCATTTGTGGCAGACTTGAAGCTTTGCATTCTGTGCTCGAATGAGGTCACTGTTGTGTCTGGTCGCTCGAGCGAAGACCACGTATATCAGTTCGCAGCAACTCATTTTTACACAGAAAATTGAGATCTTTTCACCTCAAAACCCTAATCCAACACATTCTCTCTCTCTCTCTCTCTCTCTACAAATACTCCTAGATCTAAGTATCTCTTAACCCTAGTTCCTTTGTTAAAGTGTTGGAGCATCACAAGGGCTTTCCTTTAATCCGAGTCAAACCGAGTTTGGGGCATCTTTGAAGTTCTTTTTCTTCCTCTTTGAGCTCTACATTTGAGGTAGGGATATTCTACTCTTTGATGTGAGTTTTAACCTAGGTATTTGACATTTTGTATAAATGGTGGGATTTGGAAAGATTTGGGTGGAGTAAGGTTTGGATTTGAATTTTTTTTTAAAAAGGGGGTTTTCCAATATTTGGTTTCATATATGTAGATGAGAGCTTGGTTATGGTATTATAAGAAATTAAATGGCGAGATTGAGTCTTGGGGATGATATTGGGAAAATGGAAAGGTTTTGCCCTAATTTGTGTAAAATGACTATTTTGAATAAATAATGAAATTGACATGGGAAAAATGAAATTGGAAGGATGTATGATTGAATGGTGTAGTTGGATCTATAAAATTACTGACCTTTGATAAGTTGATCAATTATCTGTTGATATATCTGTTTAGAAATATCTGTATTGGGCTATCGGTGGAGGATAGCTATGATTGTTGTAAAAACTGCATGTGGATTAGGTGAATTGAAACTAATCAATTGAATTATGTCATTGAATATGACGATTTAATTTAACCATGAAATATGTGATTTGATCAGTCATTGTATATGACAACGTTTTTAAATGCATTGTATATGTATCGTTGTTTGGGAGGAGATAGGGGATGAACTCCATTGAAAATTAAGTTGGCCGGAGTGTCCAGGGTAAAAGTCTTGAAATCTTATATACATATGGATGTCGGTTCCTTTGGATGTGATTCCGTAAAATGGCAAGAAATAGAAGTGCTGGATTGATGAATGTATTCAATTGTGGACCATTGAATTGTAGTCTCATTTTGGTTGTTTTGATAATAATGAATTTGGTTAATAGATTTACCCGAAATAGATGAATGGAAATGAATTGAGGTATTGGTTATCTATATTGAATGGTCTTGGAAAGAATATGCATTGGTTCAGAATATTACACATTTATCTGATGTTTATATCTTAGTTAAATCTCATATATTGTTTTAGCATATCTCTACTGGACTTTGGCCCACCCTACTTGGGAAACCATTTTTAGATACAGGTGACATGCCGCCTTCAAGGACATAGTTTGGGAGGTTTAGGAGTTGAAGGCTTCATTTTGTTGTTTTGTTTTGTGTTAAATGTTTATTCAAGCCGAGGACTTTACTTATATAGAGATTTAGACTCTTCTTTTGTTATAACCAAGCAAGGTCTTTGAAAGATATAAGCCCGTAGGTCATTTATTTTGTCGTTATCAATTAGAGTTACATACTATAGTTTCAAGATGAACATTTATGAAAGTGTAATGTATGTAATATCTTTTGTAATATAGACTCTGATGAATGAAAATATAACATTTCTGCCATGTTTGTAGATCTTATAGATGGTTGGTTTATCTAATATTTTGAGGGCGTTACATATATCCTTTAAAACCCCCTCCATCCCTCCCTCCCTCCCCCCCCTCCCCCACCCCCACCCCTATACTTCCACTGATAGCCTCCAATCACACCGTCATTGACTCTCCGTCAACCCCCTCCTCCTCTAGCGACCCTTTCCAGCCCCCTTCCCCTATTGACAATTCCTCTCCTCCTCCGACGCAACTTTCTAGATCGCTCTTCCTTCCTCTCCCCTATCGGCGATCCTCTATCTAATTTATTTCACCAAAAATCTCTCATTCCATTAATCTCACTCATTTATTATCGTTGTCGTCCACACAACTACCCTAGAGCTCTCCCTTACCTTGCTCATGTTTGATTCCTCTCTATGAAATATGGGTATTTCGACAAACATGTCATACTTGTACTGGGTATTTACCTGCGTATAGTACTTTGTATAGCAATTCTGCATACGTACTGGGTACACGAAACACGTATCCAAATTTTTTCGTCTTCATTTTTGGCATACCGAAACGTACCTAGTATATACACAAATCATACCGTACCTCAATCAAAACAATATTTTCTTCTACTACAGAGATAAAATTCATTTCACTAGACTTCTTTTTTATTTTTAGCTTTATACTTAACATGATTTTAAAATTAAGTTATTCTTTGTAAGTTATTTAATATAATGACATTTAATTTTGGTGTATACCTTTACTTTTGACATTAAATGTTAATTATAGGTTGGATCTTAACAAAATAAATAATTTAATCAATTTTTGCATTACTTCAAATTAAAAAATATTTTTTTTTTACAAACATACTAAGCCGTACACTCGTACCCGTAACTCACTTTTTTTGAATTTTACCGTATTGGCGTGCCTGTATCATACCTGTACCTATGCTTCATAGATTCGTCTTCATTTGAAATTGTCATGCCTATTCAAAAGATTAATACCAAACAAGCAGTGGAAGTTTAGTTCACAACCATCAAAACAAATGGTGGTAGTTCGTGTTGGAATGTGTTCCACATTGCCTAGAGTTGCCCTATCTATGCTAATTATAAGACTCCAGTTTTTCTCTTCTTAATACATGGGTTTTAAGGAGAAGTGTAAACTAGGCTTTTCAATTCGGTATCAAAGCTTGGTTGAGCCTGTGATTGGTGTGTCATTTGTCCGGCTACTGTCTGTTGTGGTCTAGGAGGATGTGTTGGAACATGTCTTATATCGCCTGGAGTTATCCCATCTGTGCTAGTTATGAGACTCCAATTTTTTTCTCCTTAATATCTAGATTTTAAGGAGAAGTGTGGGTTGGGCTTTTCAATTGTTCGAATGTAGACCACCAAACAAATGGTAGTGGTTCAAGTTTGGACTACCAAACTAGACTTGCGAAGATCACAAAGGATGTGAGGATTGTGACGGTCACTTGAGAAGAGAGGGTCACCATCGCTGCTAACCCTTTGTAGTCGCGATCATGATCTCGTGCTCACGAGAGAGATATAGAAACATCATGGCGTGGAGATGAATTCAAATGGGTCATCGAAGCTTGGAGGGTGGCGGAGAAAGGTCTAAGAGTGACGTAGGTGATGGCACTGCTGGTAGTTGATGAGTGGAGGTAGTGACAATAGCGACCAGAGTTGGAACTGTTGGTGGTGATGGCAGCAAAGGTTGTCGGCCAGAGTGGAGGTGTGGTCGGTTAGGGTTAGGGTTTGGTAGAGTAAAGATAGAGATAAATTTATAATTGATATGAGGACAAAATTATAATAAAAAATAAAATAAAAAATGTGAGGGTCCAACATAAAAATTTGGGGCCTATTAGTGTGCCATACAAATTTTTTATATCAAATTATGTTTGTATGTTTTTCATGATAGAACACAAAAATGATATCAAATATGCCCATTTGAAAAGACAACTGTGTAGTGTACGGCTAATTACAAGTGCTAAATGAGAAATAAACTGTGTTTGGAAGGGTTTTGGAACTTTAGTTCCACCCTTTAGTTTGCATATGACGTTTGGAAGCAGCTTTCAAAATGAAATTCCACGCTTACTTTTAAAAACTCGGTCGAAGGCGGGAAAAATTGAGCTAACCGGTCGTCTGGCCGGTTGACCAGAACAGTGCATAATTTTATTTATTTATTTATTTATTTTTTTGCATTTGACATATGTTAATTTTTATATATTCGAAAAAAAAAAATTTTGAATTTTTTTTTATATGTTTTAATAGAATTTTGAGTCATATGTTTGATTATGAGTTGTAAGTTTTTGTATTAAACATCATATGTCACATCAAAATTTTTCCATTTAATTCAAAACTCTTTTCAAAACTCTTTCACCAAACAAATTTTTCACACTCAAATCATAATTTCAAAACTCACAAATTCAAAATACAACTTCTACTCTCAAATTATATTTACAAAACTCTACCAAACGCAATAAAAAATTACTAGGGCGGCGTAAAAGTTGTAACCAAGCCCGTTTGTGAATTGTTACAAGTAAAAGCTTTTCCAATGATATGATAAAAAGCCCGCTATTGTCCAAAAATAAATAAATAAATAGCATCAAACTCAATTTTGAGCTTTTCAATGCTCTACCTAATATTGTGCTATATTGTAGCATTGCTAAACTATGATAACCTTTTTTTGTTTCTACATCTCTCATGATGCTACTCAAAAATTATATTTGGTGTTAGGAATTTTTCAAAAATAAAAATGGTTTGTTTTTCAAAACCCTCTTCATTTCTTAGAAAAACTTTTAAACCTTTTCCCGCATCAAAAACATGAGAAAAAATTGATGACTTAATAAAATCTCACATAGAATATTCTTTTGAATAAAGAATTGTGAGAAGAATACTAATGTGATTACAATTAACTCAATATATGATAGTTAATCAGATGTAACGAGCCAAATTCAGTGGCCAATAACTTCAGACTAAATATAGACATTGTTCTTAATCCAAAATGGTCTCGTGGTCTATATAGTCATTTTGTATAAGTAAAATTTTATAACAATCATCTCCTAGAGGGGGAAAAAAAATTTAAATTTAAAAAGCCAAAAGAGACTTTGTGGGTAGGTTATTGAAAGCTCAGCAGCAACATCTTCACATGGCTTGGAGTGTGTCATACCACATCAAGTTGCAAATATGTGTCAAAACCAATCAAACTCTCAGTTATTTATTAATGAGGACTGTGAGGATGATAAAGTTGTTATGCTATCCTCCACTTGAATTGAAAGAGCCAAGTGGAAATTTTTTTGACAAATTGCAAATCAGTGAAAAAATGAAAAAGTAATTGTAATTTTTTTGAAGAAGTTTCATAATCTCATATAATTCTTAGTTTATAATAATTTTTTTAAACCAAACATAAATATTTTAGAGATTCGCGGATTAACAATCTAATCCTTCCTCTTCCAACTTTTAAACAAACTAGGTTTGACAATCTTGTGAGTCCTACATCATCTCCAACTGGTTTTTAGATCTCTTACAACTAATGGATTAAACCATTTAGCTTATTGGAGAAAAGTTGAACACTATAAAAAATTTAACCATCACATCATTGTAAAAAAATTATTTAAAAAAAATCAAATAACAACATTTTAAAAATATATATATTTGGCTAATATCTACATATTCAAACTGATTATGCAGTCCTTATGAATTGACTCAAAACTACTGGTCCTTCAGACTAAAGTTGCTTTGTGGGGAAGTTTGTGATCACCATATATGGCCATAAAAGTTAAACTAGTTGAGGTTAGCCTATTCAATTTTTTAATTTTTTTTTAATGTTTAACATTTTTTTTTAAAACACAAAAATTTGTTTGACAAATTGTTTCTAAATACTATTTTTGAATATATATATATAATCCTTTTGGGAAACACCAAAAAATTATTTTCAAATTATCAAAAATTTCTTGTGCACAAAAAATAGAACTTATATGATATTTTCAATTTTTCATTTTTTAAAAAAAAAAAAAAAAAAAGGCCCTAACGTACTCGCATGAAATCACTAATGATTGTATTGTGGCATTAATGCAGCTTAATTACAGCTAAGAATGAATAAATGAGGACATAATGTTGATTTTGTGACAGAGGATCTCTATCTTAACAATGTGCTATCCAAAACCAGACAAGTTAGACAACTGTAGCCAAACATAAAATTATGCCGTTAAAATTCCATGGTCCCCCTCTAAAGCTTGTCACTTTTTGAATGACAAATGTTCATCATTAAATTTTATTTCTATTTTTTTGGTTTTTTTTTTTTTTTTTCATTGTTTTTTTCCTTTTTTTTTTTCTTTTATTGCTTTAGCTAGAAAGCATTCCCACTCACTCCTTTGACAGATCATCCATCATGTGAGCATTGGTCACCACTGTTTTTGCCTTTTTTTGTGTGTTGTGGTTCTGCTTTTCTATCATTTTCCTTTTGAACTTTTCTTGGTTCCCAACCATATCATTCTTTCCCTTTCTTCACCTTTCTCATCTTCTCTTTATTTGGTTTTGAACCTGTAAATCACTCTCACAAAACTCTCTCTATCTCTCTTTTCTCTTGAATTCAGTCATGGATAGTGAGACTCCTGTTGTTTCAGATCATTCTTCTGCTCCAACCGAGGTAATCTTTTGTGTTTTCTCTGTTTTTATTTCAGTTCTAGATTTGTTTTTAAATTTAGTGATGAAAACTATCTGGGATTTATTTTTGTGTTAATAAGTGATTAAACTTTGTGAGTATATTTCACTTTAAATGGATTAAAGCTATGATTATAGATCAACTGAGAATGACCCACTTTGATATGCTTTGTTTTTCTCATTAATCAATCTTAGTAAATGATACTTTGGTCATGATTGTGAATTTTTGGGACCAAGGCCCACATAGAAAACCTCCCAATCTAGATTTGTTTTATGTTTTTTGATTGGCTTAGATTTGTTAATTGTTTATGCTGGCAAATCAGCTTGTTGAACATCTCTACCATGAAGATATTCAAAAGCAGCTAATTTTGGTACCAATTTGAATAATAAAGCAGTTTCTTATACAAAAATTGAAAAATCTTCAAGATTTTCTAGGCTATTCTCATTCCAATTCATGATTTGTCATCTCCTGGAAAATACTGCCCTTGGAAAAATCAGACCTGGATTATAGGATGGTAGAGGAAAGGTTCTCTCTCTCTCTCTCTCTCTCTCTCTCTCTCTCTCTCCTACATATATATGTCTACTTTATATTTTTATTCCTTTCTATATTTCTGTTTTTGAAATATCATAGTCATATGTTAGATCAATATGAACATCTTGTGTCTATGATAGTTGAATGTTTTCTATAATTGGGAAATTCTCAGAGTCCTCTCACAAATATGATTTCAGTATTATAATGATTTCAGTACTTTTTAAATTATACCAAAGAAACCATTGTTGTGTGATCAATCAGTTCCATTTTTTTTCAGAAAAGAGCAAGTAAATTAGATACCGCTATATTATATATGTTCATCACTAATCAATCACTATTAGATGGAAAAACAATACCATCTTGTGATCGTGGTTTAGTACTGCCTAGTTGCTTGTATTTGGTTCACTTTTAAATTTGATTTCTCCTTTTTCTTTTCATGAATCTTTGTTTTGTTTCTAGCTTTAACTTTGATCTAGATGGCGACTTTTACAAAATACAGATACTTTCTGTCTTCTTTACTCCTTAGTTTGATACCAATCAATTTTGCTATCAATGCAGCAAATCGAGAAGGTGAACGAAGAGGTTAAAAAAATTGAACAGGAGGGTTTGCCTCCATCCAAGGGAAGTGAAGAGGAAGAAAAGCCGAAATCTAAGGAATTGCCAAGTCAGCCTGCCCCTTTGTCTGAATCGGAAGAAAAAATTGAAGATAAGCAGATTGAGCCTCCTCTAGCCGAAGAGGTAAAGAAAACTGATGATACTCCCGTTTTGGATGTTTCAGTTGAAGATAAAGCAGACACCTCTATTGTTCCCGAATCAGTAGCAACCAAAAAACAGCCACAAGAGGAACCAGAAGTTGAGACACAACCGGAAGAGGCACCAAAGATGGAAGATGTCACTGAGCCATCAGTTGTTGATGACAGCGCTAAAAGCCAACCACAGGAGCAACCGGTAAGTGAATCTGTTGAAAAGGAAGCGCAAGAGCCACAGCCAGTGGAGGTTGTTGAGAAGGAACTCGAGGAGGAGCCAAAAATAGGTGATGCCCACAAACCATCAGTTGAAGCAATTGAGGAAACAGCAAAAGTGGAGGTTTTACCTGTCAAGGAATCAGAAACAGTAGTTGTGAAAGATACTGATATTTCAGAAGTGGAGCCTAAGAAGGAAGAAATTCCGGAAACAGTAGTGGCGAAAGATATTGATATTTCAGAAGCGGAACCTAAGAAGGAAGAAATTCAGGAACCAGTGCCAGATGTGGATGATAAGCCACAAGAACAATCCAAACTTTCTGAACAAGTTGAGAAAGAATGTGCAGAGGTTGAGACTAAAGAAAGTGTGATAGAAAAAGAGGAAGAGACTTCACAAGAGCAACCACCAATAGAGGTGGTTGATAAGCAAGCCGAGGAGGAGCCAAAAATAGCTGATACCCCTGAACCGTCAGTTGAAGTTGTTGAGAAAACAGAAGCAGCAGAGGTTCTACCTGTCAAGAAATCAGAAACAGTAGTCGGGAAAGATATTGAAATTTCAGAACTGGAGCCTAAGAAGGAAGAAATTCAGGAATCAATGCCAGAAGTAGGGGATAAACCACAAGAACAGTCTAAAGCTGTTGAACAAGTTGAGAAAGAATGTGCAGAGGTTGAACCCAAGGAGAGTGTGAAGGTTGAAATAGCGAAAGAGGAAGAGACTTTGGCTGATAAGACTGAGCAAATCACTAAGGAGGAACCTATTGTGACAGAAAGTTCAGATCAAATTGCATCAACCAATGTGGAAGCTCAAGTTGATACAAATGTTGTAGAAAAAGAAATTGTTGATGAGAAAGAGAAAGAACTGAGTGGAACCGAGGTAGTTGAAGGTGTATCAAAAGAGGAAGTTGTGGAACCAGGAAAGGTTGAATTAGAGAGTGAAGGAAAGAATGTTAAAACTGAAGAGAACAAAGAGAAAGAAGGCATGACTGAGGAATCAGACAAGCCTAAAGTAGACAAAGTTGAGGATGCCGTTACTTCAAGAGACATTGAACTTGTTGCTGAAAATGGAAAAGAAAGCATAAAAGATGAGACTGTCGCTTCAGTTGAAACAGAGAAAAATGGAGAGGAGGGAGAGGAAGTCACACCTACTACTGTCAAAGAACCAGTTGAAGAGCCCAAGAAACCGGAGTCAGAAGTGAAAGGAGAGGAAAATGTACAAACCAGTGAAACCAACTTGGAGAAAGTAAAAGAAACTAGCGAGATAGCAAAACGTGATGTTCCAGATCCTCCCAAAGAAGAGGTTTCAACAAAGCCTACTTCGAAACAATCAAATAACCTTATAGCAAAGGTGAAGCAATCTCTAGTGAAGGCAAAGAAAGCCATCATCGGAAAATCACCCAACTCAAAAACAGTCTCTTCTGAAACCAAAGGTGATGTTAAAGACAAATAATTGGGCGAAAATGCAAGGATTTCCTAAAGCCCGGTATCTTTAATTGTTTTGTGTATAGTGAATTTGTTTGGTTGTGCAATGTTTGTCGATTTCTGTTGGTCATTTGGCTTGTTTGTGTGAGTAGCTAGTGTGTTTATAGACATTATACAGAGTGGTTTATTGGTTTATTCAACATTGTGAAGTTTTAGGCAGAGAATTTTTTTTTTTGGTATTTTTTTTTCTTCTTTCTATCCATTCTTTTCAAGGCCTGTATGTAATAGTCTGTGTGTTGGTTTTCAGTTGTTTTAGAATTGGAGATGATATATAGAATTCTGTTACAGTTGTGATTATTGCTACCATTATAGTTATATAACTATTTTGAATTTTATATTCAATTTTACGAGAGAATTTTTTGTTTTCCATTGAATTGCTAGTTTATAACATACCTAGAGCCTTAGATGGGATCTCTTCACCAACTTTATACATGCAGTTTTTTTCTGTGTGATTTTCTACATGTCCAAACAGGTCCTCCCTCAACTCAACACCTCATACCTCATCTCAGTCACTTGGTATCAAATCAAAGTGGAATGTAATGACTTGGTTTGAGTTCAATAACCTTCATGGAGTGCAGTAAATGGTTTTTGTTTGATTGCTGCATTGACATAAGTTGCATATAATTCTGGAAAACCTTTGACCAAAACGTGGAGTCACAGCCGATCATTCAAAGGAAAGGGTAAGAGATTATGACATATATTGTAACACAATTATAGCCATATATAGATCCACGGACATAGAGGGCCGGTTTGGCTAATCTTGAGCAAATGAAGAAAGCAATTATAACCACATGAAACTTTATGACTTCAATGCATTCATGAAATTGAATAAGATGTTATCTGCATAAAGAGCTTCATTTATTTTGCGAGTATGAAATGTCCAAAGAGTCATCTGATTAGCTCAAAATGAAGAGATTTATGGCTCTAATGCAATTGTGACATCAAGAAGCTATGGCAGATGGAAATCCACTTATTGAGTTAATCCAGAATCTCCAAATAAACTAATTTAAAGATTTTTTAACTCAACTTTTAGATACAAAACATGTATTGTAAGATAGCTACTGTTTCATTAATTCAAAGAATGGTTCCAGAATACAGTTCTAAATACATATACTACGAAAATCAATTCTTCTGATTGCACCAAATGCACGGGAGAGACGTATATTAATGTACACACAATGGAGAGATTTCGAGTCTCTTGAACATACCAAAACCTGTGCAACTTGTAGCATTACAGTCCAACTAGAACTCAGATGGTGGTTACAAACTATACTCGTCCAAACATGAAATGAACATAAAGTTCAAATCCAATAGACTCAAAAATGATTCTGCCTTCTCTGATGACGAGTTTAGCACTGGATGTCAGTCACAACCTGCATACAAAAGTGCAGATTCAGTTTTTCATTTTACAAAACACTTCCTTGAATTTATCACATCAATGGAAGATTAACTAAAAGGAATTGCCAATCATCTCCACTTACAACCTGGTACAATGTCATTTTCCTTGGTCAAGTTAACATCTTCACTGCTGCTGACATCTTGAGGTTGATCATTTTTAAGCACTACAGAAGACTGTTCAAAACCCTTGTTTTTTGCCTGACACTGGCATTGAAAACCACACAAGTTTAATGGACACCAGCCAAAGAGAACAAAATGTTTAAAATGACAATGATTGGAATTTTGCATGGTTAGTAGATTCTAAGTAGGTTTTGATTCGCAATATTCTAATACAAAAGGTTGAACGACTGATTCATCTTCGACTGATTACATGTTATCAGTAGTGAGAGAATTGTCAATTAATACACAAATTTAAGAGTCTCTTTTTCAGGCACCCAAAAACCTTAAAGAAAACCGAACACGAAATGCTACATGGAAGTTGAGGAATGAATAAAGATAGCTCATCAAAATTCTAGTTTTTCTTCACATGACCCCAAAGAATTTCACAACCATCAAGAGAATTATGTCTTATGAACATCATCTTCATAGTTTTTCATCAGTAGTACAATATGCCCCTATAAAATGTGATGTGTATGTGCATCTCTCAATTCCCTTGCAACAAGGACCAAGTAATAGGAGTTTGAAAATTAAACTCTACATATAATGCCGGATACTGTGCCCAACCACTTCCTTGACAATTCTCACGTAACAGACTTAAGTAGTCCCCGCATACTCAAGAGATGATGAACAATGACACGCTAAGTCTCTTTAGACACAAAGAAAGAAAAATATAGCAACAACCCTTTGCCTTAGTTTACTAATACCTTTCCAACTTCCTCATACCCAAAACAATAATAATAAACATAAATAAAAAAAAATCTGGAAAAAGAAAAATAAAGAAAGACATAAAGAGGAGACAAATGACAGTATTGGTTAGATTTGATTATAGCCACATGGTATATCTCAATTCATCCCTGTTGTCGAATTTTCAGAAGTGCTAAATGTGCAATTGGATATATAGTGTGCTTTAACCCTCATGCGACACATAACTCACTATACATATAGTTCAAAATTCACTTAATGAGACTTCTTGGTGAAAATATAACTACGTGAAGAAAGCACAAACCTGACCAGATGTCTGGTTCATTGGGCAACTGGCATCTGTATTGTTAGTGTGCTCTCTCAAGTCTTTTGAGTTTGAGGATGGAGCTGAATTTGGAACTTCCACAGAAGCAGCCACCCCAGAGGCATTCAGTTCCACAGCTGAATTTATAGGAGGCGGCCCTCCTGAGAAAGGAACCAAGGGTGCACGTGGTGCTGGCATGGCAAGTCCTTGACCCAGATGCCCAAAAGCCTGAAGGTTAGGCCCCACCATCCCATGGAAACTAGCTGGCCCCGAAATGGGCGGTGGACGCGGAGCTGGGAAATGACCTTGCATGTGGGGCATCTGAATCATAGGGCACATAGTAGATCCACCATTCATGTCCATCATACCCATCCCAAAACCCATGCCCATGCCCATGCCCATACCCATTCCCATTCCAACACTCATGGGTGAGAAATGTGCCATATGAGCTGGATGTATATGTTGCATTCCTGGTGGTAACATCATCGGTGGCATATATAACCCAGCTCCCATAGACATAATCTGTAGATATATAAGAAACAGCAAGGACATAATTATAGTTGATTATACAAATTCTCAAAAGAAATAACATACCAAATAAATTAGTTAAAAGATAAGAAATTTCACCTGTACTTGGAGTTGAAGTGTCTTCAAATACTCTATTGCTTCATCAAGCATTGAAGCTTTGTCCACCTTATTATAATGCCAAAATGTGAAAGTTAGTCATTAAGAAAAAGTAATAATTATAAAAGACAATATAATCACAATGTTTTTAGGGGGCATTGCATGGTATAGTGGTAAAAAATCAGACCACCAAAAATGAGAATATGGATTCTGATGCTGACCCTTGTGTAAAATATACTTATATGTTTAAATTTGTACCCAGTCCAAGCTTGCAAAACCTTCAATTAACAGGGAACACCACCGAAAGACCTTTTAAATCAGTAGTACTTCCTAAATTCACGATCATATACTTCTAGTAATGTAAATCCAATTTCAGGAATCAGATCCACATTTCAGGAACCAAAGTTCAGAATGGAAGTGGAGGTAGAATGTCATGCAAATTAAATCTTCGATCCACGAGGTCAGAAGTTATTATTTTAAAACTCTGGTTTAAGTGCATCAATTATACAATTGCATAGCTTACCAAGCAAAGATAGCATGGATTTTAAGAAAATATTGTTTACCTTGTTGCAGTTGGGTATGAGTTCTTGTAATGCACGCATCTTTTCATTAATCCTATCTCTTCGTCTCTGTTTGTAAAAAACAAAAATTAAGTACTAACAAAGATTTAAAAATACATTACCAACAAATGAAAATAAAAATAAGCTCTAACATCAATATTATTATGAGTCTTTTGGGGTGGATTTGCTCACCCTTTCAGATAAATTGTGCACTTCTGCAGCTCGGCTTCTTTTGGACCCTGCACCTCCTCGAGCAGGAGCTGCTTTTCTTATACCTACCGATTCTTCTTCAACATCCTGCACATAAGTTTATCCTTGTGAAATGAAATGAATGAAAAGATCTGAAAATGGAAGAGTAGAACCCAATATTTCAACATACTTCACTTCGGCCTTCAGAGTCGTCAGTCTCACGACATTTTCTCTTCAAATTATGCGTCGGACTCGGATCATTAGAAGCTCTCTCTGCACTATTGCCAGAACATATAGATGAAGAAGCAACTACTGGCTCTACAGTTTTTGCAGTTGAACCAAGAATTTGTTTTGGTGACTTGTCATTCTTAGCAACATCTTCTCGACAAACAGCTTCAGATTGTCCAGTGGTATGTGAATCCTCAAGTGCAGCTGCCACTGATTTTGAATCTACCTTAGGTGGCACCAAATTACATTGATTAAGGGAACCCATTTCATTTCTTAATCCACTACTCAAATCAGGAAGAGCGGAATCAGCAAGATTGCTAGTACTTGGAGCTGTACCCTTATTCTTACCCGCCATCACTTCTGTGCCTGATGTACCCAGAGTGGCCATAGCACCAACATTTTGAAGATTAGCTCGAACAAGAGCTGCAGGCCTGGAAAAATGAGAGAAATTCATAATGCTAGAGTTAGTGTTTGGCAGTCCCGAATCTTGCTTCTGAGTCTTTATGTTAGGAAGTCCTGAAGCTTGAGCTTGAATCGAATCCCCACAAACAGCGTGCTTGGTATTGCTGGCATTATTGCTAATTATACTCGAAACTCCTGATGTAAGAGATGGATCCAATGTTTGACTTTCATGGAATGACCATGGATTGAACTGGCCACTCCTGGATCTCAAAGACTCGCCAACTTCTAAAGAAGAAACCTTTGGTGCATTTGCTTGCTCTAGACTTAAATGTGAACCCCTAATGGTCTGGTTACCACTGTTTCTCTTATCCATCGATGCAAAACTATTCTGGGAAGAGAGCTCATTAACAGTTACACCAGATAATTCGGGCAATAATTCAGAGCAGTAATCGTGTTGTAGAGAATCATCAATGGGATAGCTCAACCAAGGCACCATGTCATCGTCTTGTTCCAATCCCATTTCCCCTAACTGAACCTCTGTTGCAAAATCATCCAAAACAGAATCCATTACCCCAAATCGTCCCATCTTTAAATTGTTAGCGTTGTTCCCTAGATCTTTACCTCGATGTTTTGGAGTCTGAGATTGAAAATTGTTAGCAAAGTTTCTCCTAGCTCTACTAGATTGGCCTTGCATCATGATCTGTCCGTTTTCCCATACTAGCTCCACAAGCTCATTTTCGGGTCTGCATTTTCATACCCACCAAACAATTCTCAAAAACACAGTAACACAACAACAAATCAAGAAAGAACAAGAAGAAAAAAAGCAGTGATGGGTCTCAAATTAAAGAAACAATAACAGTATAGACCTAAACTATACTATAATTAAATGAAATAAGCTTACCCATGAGATCGATCAGTTGAAAAAGCCATTGTCTTCGGTTGCGCAGATTCAAGGCTCCCTCTCGCCATTCTATAAAACTCCGATAAAGGCATGATGAAAGGCCGACACAACTACGACTGAGAAAAAGCCCCTAATTTGAGCACTTGGTTGGAGTAAAAGGTGTCAACAAGAGTGTTCTGGTGAATTGTAGGTTCTTATTCAAGACTTGGTATCATTTGATGATGCCATGTGAACCATTATTAGGGGAATTCATTGCCAGAAAACACAAAACTGCCAAAGCAGTGTAACATCATCAGCAAAAGCCCAAACCAGCTTTAAAGAAGCATCTAGCACTAAATTTCATGACATCAAAAGTCCCAAACAATTTTCCGTGTAAAGACAACTTCACCCAAAGATATGTATACTCATACTGACATACATGTAAAGCATATATACAAAAATTGTGGAATTCATTTCCAAATTAACCAAAAACAGCCAAAGCACAAACCAATTTTAAAGAAACATCTAGCACAAAATTTCATGGCATGAAAGAGTGACTTGAAGCCCCAAATCAACTACTGTGCAAGACAACTTCACCCAAAGATATATATATACACATACCGACATACATAAACAGCATATATGCATAATTTATACAGGGGGGCAAAAAAAAGATCTTTTACCTATGTCCTAATCAGAAACAATATAAAAGTAGTGCAAGTGATAAATAAAAAAAATATATAGTTTACAGTCAAAACCATTTCTTTAATACTAAAGGAAATGATCAATTTGAGTTAAAAATGAATATTTTTTATTGCAAATTCAATCATTAGAATAAGAACTCAGTTAAACCTACATGAGATTTTCCTAAATCAGCCAATAATCTCGAAGAACCCCCAAATTTTTTTATCAATTAATTTGTTTGTCAGCTTCTCAATCATCCCAATTCAAAGGAAATTGATTTAAAAAAAAAAAAACCACCTCTTCAAAACTAAATTAAAACTCTAACCCAAGAACCTCCAAGATCAGCTCACGCTAACACCCACACAAAAAAAAAAAAACCCCATCAAAATCATCACAAAAGATTCAGTTTTTTCTGTGAAAATCAGAGTCCTCCAACCTTTACGTTTCTGGGCAATGATAATTCCTCGAACCCACCAACATAACGCTAATCCATATGTATTCACATAGCTTTATCAAAGCTATGATCTTCACCAACCAGTTGTCTTTGAGCTTGAAGAAAAAGAACTAAGGTTCTCCAACTTTAATAGAGAGAGAGAGAGAGAGAGAGAGAGAGAGGATCTAGGCAGTCATAGAAGGCGGCGAAAAGCTAGCGATTTGCAGGGGTGTCCCAGAGAAGAAGGCACATACGATGCCATACTCTGTGAATGTGAAGTATAGGGGTCGTAAACCATGGTTAAAATGGGACTTAACCAGAGTTTATTTTTGAAGTATTGTGTGCTCTCTTTGTACTTCGGGACAATTTGGAAAGTTGATAAAAAGTATTTTTTAACATTTTTTACATAAAAAAGTTGTAAAAAAGCTATTAAAAAGTTAAAAAAAATTAAAATTTTAATTTTTTATTAACTCCTCAAAACACCACTAATAATGATATCTTATGCCTCCGTTTGGGAAGTGGGTTGGCTTTTTGACTTTTTTGATTATTTTAACCTGGGCTTAAAAGTTTGGTTTGGGAAGGGCTTTTTGGCTTTTTGGCTTTTTTGACTTTTTTTGTGAGAGAGGAGTGTAATGATTATGGGTTGGATGTGATGTTTTGTTTTTTGTGGCTAAAAAAGCCTATTTTGTCTTTTGTGGCTAAAATACCCAAACGGAGGCTATGTATGTTATTTGTGAATTTGATTATTACAAATAATATAATTTGATTATTATAAATGATATAATTTAATATTAATTAAAAAAATTAAGTTATAATCAAATATTATATTAGATATAATCAAATAATTTTTAAATTATAATTAAAATAATACCATAATTAATATTATAATGTGTCATAACTAACAAAATAATAAACCTTAACAAAAGCATAAAAATCATGGCCCAAAAATCATAATCAAATATGCATATGCCATAAAATTTCCCCTTGCTTGTGCAGAACAACATGTTTATCATATGCATTCATATATGTGGTTGCTCTTCTTCACTTGCATCTCCATCCCACAAACCTGTACTTTTGACAAAATAAACATATAGAAACCAAAATGAATATAAAATAAATAAATAAAATAATAAAACTTTATAAGATTTCAAAAAAAAATCATCAACTCATTTGTGTTTTTCTTTTTTTCTTCACGTTCTATGTTTAATTTCTATATATTGTTACACAACGTAATGAAACAAGTCTAGTTGAGTAATAAATTATTCTTGACAAATTGCTGGTAATTTTTTTAGTTTGCATTTTGTGTTAATTTAGTTTTTTTTATTCTAATTATATAAATTTTATTCTAGTATATTGTGTTGAATTTGTCCAATTCATAAAGTTTGTAAAAATTGTACTCAAATTTAGAGCAAATATGTTATTCACTCACCTTAAAATGATTCAATGGTTGATATCTCATTTGAAATTATGAGATTTTATTCTTGATTTTGTTTAATTTTTAAATGGCCTCGTTTGGGAACATATTATTTTAGTATTTTTTTTAACTTTTTATGAAAAAATATGCAAAAAAAAAGTACAGAAAGTGATGTGACAACTTATTTTTAACTTTTTGACTAAAATATTTAGTCTCCAAACGAGAGTTGATTATAATTTATTGGGCAATTTGAAAAGTTGGTAAAAAGTCAATTTTTGAACTTTTTAATTTTTTTACACAAAAAAGCCAACTATTTTAGCCAAAAAAAGTCATCAAAAAGCTAAAAAAATAATAAAAAATTTAACTTTTTACTAACTTTTCAAAATACGGAGTTGATTTCAAACTAGTTTGTGTCTTTGATCATTGGGTGTGTATAGTGCACGCGCTTGGTAAGAGAGTAAACATTTTAAAATATTGTACTAATTTATAGTTGTTAAATAAGGTGGTATGTCTCCATTCTATTCTATTCTAAAAATGTATAAATATATATGCCGAAATACCAAAAAAAAATGTATAAATATATATATATATATGAATGAATTGAACATACACTTTAAATATATTATCCAGTTAGATTTGACCATAGCATATTTAGGCCTTGTTTGGGATCTTTCAAAAAAGACAAAAAGCCAAAAAGTTACTCAAAAAGTTAAAAAGTTAACACTATTCACCAAAAGTCAACAATTACGGCTGCACAACTCCCAATTCAAATTTTCCTCTAAAAACCAATTTTCACAATTTTTTATTACACATTTTTCCATAAAAAGTCAAAAAGTTAACCCAAACATCCATATTTTCAACCTCAATTTTTTAGTCAAAAAAGACAAAAAGTGCACTTATTTAGTCTTCCCAAACAAGGCCTTAGTATTTATGGGTTTATTGACTTGATCATCACATATTTAATATTTAATATTTGGTTTATTGTATTTTTATGTTGTAAAAAGCTAAATTATATAATATATTGTGATTAAGTCACTTTATTAAATACGTGAAAGGATTGGTAGCCCCTTTCTTTGTTTTGTACCATTATGCAAAGGAGTTTGAAAATTGGGGGCGCAAGGGATTAATGAAGTCTTTGACTTGCTCATGTTGGTTTTTTTAATAATTCTACTTTGCCCTTAATGTTGGAGAGACTTTATATATATATATATATATATGATGTTATGTAGTGGGAGTCTTAACAATTTAAAAGAAAATTATAATATTGATATACATATATATATATTTTCTTTTAAAGAAAATTAATGTGTTTGACAAATAATCTTTTAGTTGTTTATTTGATTTTGCAAGTGGTTTGCTTTTTGACTCTTTTTTTTTTTTTCTTTTTTGGAAAAAAAAAATGATTATATTACTCTTTATTAATTTTCACTGCTTTTGTTTTTTGATAATATAATAAAGTGAGTATAAAATAATCTTCCAATGCATTACTTTACGCTGTATTTGATTTGAGAATTTGAAAAGATATTTAAAAAAGGAAAGGAAAAAATTATGTGAAATGTAAATAAAATATATCTACATTTCACTTAATTTTACACATTTTTTCTTTTCTCTTTCCAAATCTCTCTCCAAATCTTTCAACCAAACACAAGCTTAATTGGTTAGTGCATTGCTCTATAAAAACTACTAGTAAAGTTTTAATTTCTTTTCGTTGGGTAAAAAAAAAAAAATTAGTTGACTTTTTAAAGTTAGAATTTTTTTAATTTGATCTCGTTTGGGAACAGACTATTTTAATAACTTTTTGACTAAAATATGAGGTAAAAAAATTAGTATGTTTGGAATGACCTTTTGTTTTTTTTATGAAAAGATATACAAAAAATAGAGAGAAAATAAAATTTTTGACTTTTTAGTTAATTGTTAGTTTTTTGATTTTTTTTAGTAATTTTTTGACTTTTAGGCTAAAAAGTGATATTGTTAAACGAGGCCTAAGTCATTATTTGGTATAAACTAAACAAGTACACTTATTTAGATAAATATACTTATTTAGGTCACATCACCTTTCCTTTTTTTTTTTCATCTTTTTTGTAAAAACTCAAATAATATACTTATTTAGATAATTTCAAATAAAAGTTCGTTTCGGTTAGCTTTATTGACTTTTTTTTTTTTTTTTACTTTTATAAGAGAAAAATTAAAATAATTATGATTTAAATATAATATTTTATTTTATTAAATTTTTAACATATTTTGCCTTTTAGTAACTGGAGTAAATTTTGTGAGAGAATTTCTAAGTGGATTGTTTGAATTTGTCACATGATTATCTTTTGATATTGCTAGATTTTGCTTCAATGATTGCATATCTTTTGTTCTTTATTTTCTATATGTATATAATTAAAGATACAATCATAAAAAAATTAAAACAAAGAAAATCTTGATTAAAGGTGAATAAACGGTCATAACTACCCATTAAGAAAGCAACACATAACTTTATTTAATTAGGATTGCACTTTTATGAACATCTTAATTTTATACTTAATAAAGTGGAGACACCCAAATCACTGTCTTTATCTTAATATCTTAGGCGGTGCTACATGCACCAATTAATGTATGCACTAGTGTATCAACTAGTGTTATGATATCATTAATGAACCTATTTATTATATAAATTACAAATACTTAAAATCTCTAAAATTATGCCACATCATCTTAGTACACTAGTATGTACATTAATTAGTACATATAGCATTATTCTAATATCTTAGTAAGATGGATGTCGGATACACTAAATTCGTATTAAACATGTTGCCATAAATAATTAAAAATAAAAATTTTGTTAACCAGAGATGCTTGTTAGAAAATTTAAAATATTTATACATGTAACAAAAAAATATAATTATTTTAAATTTTATTAATCAATACTTTAAGATACTTATTAATCAAACCCTTAAGATATATTAAAACACAATAGGTCATTTCAATTAGAGCATATTGGAATTATATTTGGGCCAATGAGGGACACTTAAGGGAATGAAAGCCTGTCTGTTTGTCTATATATATATATACTAGTTACAAAGGCCGTGTATCACAGTGTATTTAAATTTTCTATTTTAATAATTTTTAGAAATAAGAATATTATTTTATAAAATTAAATAAAATAAATCATTAGATATATGATAGAATTATATAAATTGTATTATAAATAATAACAATTAGAAAAAAATATAATAAGTCTTATCGTTTTAACATAATTATATTATTTTCCTTTTCAGTAAGACTTAAGTGTGAAGACATAAAAATAAACAAAATAAAATATTGATTTTAGTATAAAAGAGATAAAATAATTCCCTATCTAAAAAAAAAAAAAAAAATGAACTAATAAAGAAACAGAAGAGAATACATATATATACAAATGACCCATTTTATTAATAAATAAATTATACTCGCATAACAAATGATCAATTTTATTAACAAATAAATCCTTAAGTCAATTAATAATTTTTAATGGTATGAAAAATATCTTTCAGTTAACCATTTTGTTAATAAATAAAGTATTAAGTTAATTAACAGTTTTTAATGATATGAGAAATATTTCTCAATAAATAATTTTGATAATTTATTTTTGGTTAGGAGAGTAGTTATTGATATTTTTCTTCTGATTGTTAGGTTAAATTAAAATTTATAACAAACAATAGTTGTAATTTGTATTATTATAGGACTCATTCATATTTTAAACAAACACTATGGGTGTATTTGTAATTTGTTAAAAAACTAAAAGATTTATGTTTTACAATTGACCACAATGTTTGCATATTTATGAGAAAACTTTCATTCAAATTGTTATACCATTAGTAAATTATACATAATAAAAGGGCAAAATATGAAATTTCCAAACAAGCTAAGGGCAAAAATAGGAGAGCTTTCATTTCCACACACCACTTTCCCTCTTTCCACGCATTAATGATATTTTTTTTATTACATTTTTGTTCTAAAATAAAATTACCAAAATATCCCTTTCTTCTTCAACCAAAACTCTAACCCTAACCCTAACTATCCTCATCTCTGGCCACCACCCCCTCTGGTCGTCTCCTTTCTCGACACAGTCTCTCCCTCCGTCGCCTCCCCTTCCCCAGCCTCCCTCTTCTCAAATTGAAACCCCTCCTTCACCCCGCCATTTATAACTCTCTTTCTGTCTCTGCGAATTGAGGATCGCGAAGGGGTGAGAGCTACTGCAGCGGTGGTGTTGCATCGTGAAGTGGGGGGTTACAAGGGTGGTGTTGTGTCACCACCACCTCATCCACTTGAGAAGACGATCGACGCTACCCCCTTCGCTTGAGAAGACGATCGACGCCACCCCCTTCGCTTGAGAAGACGATTGACGCCACCACTTCCATCGTTCATTAAACCAGGGTCGAAAATACACACATCGATTCAACCATCAACATCCGAACAAAACATATTGGTTCGACCTTCAACATCCGAACAAAACATATTGGTTTGACTTTCAACATTCGAACACGTTGATTCGACACTATACTTCCGAATCAATGTGTTTGGTTCAAAACTATACTTTCGAACCTTACATATTAGTTCGATATTGTACTTCTGAATGAACCAATGGAGGTCTTCTATAGAGGTTGAAAGCATGTTAGCTCTCTCTATGTAAGAGACTGCAATGGAACTCCCTGGCTCTCAATCATGACTGCAATGAAGGTTGGAACCGATTGGCTTTTCCTAACAAGGCGTAGCTGTGTAGATGTTGATCCTGTGTGGATTGAGAGTGTTGGAAAGTTGTGTGTGTATGCTTTAGATATCGGGGTATAATTAGAATAAAAGTGTGTAATGAGTAATTTTTTTTTTTTAGTTATGTGAACTAAAAAGGATGTGCACAGAGATAAATAGGGGGTGTGGAAATAGAAACTTCCCAAAAATAGGCAACCCAAAACAAATATTCCCAAACAAAGCAACCAAAATGTCTAACATAATTTTCAAAATGCCACCACTCAAATTATTTCACCAACCAACTAAAGGGCAAAATAGTAATTTCAAAATAAGCTAAGGGCAAAATTGGAAAAAAAATGACAAGCCATGGGCAAAAAAAGGATGACTCTATTTATACACCTTAATTACTCTTAGTTCATACCATTATTCATAATTTTTTTATTGCAATTTTATCCTTCAATTAAATATCCAAATTGCCCTCATCTTTATTCCATCTCCTTCATCCACAAACCCTAACCTAACTTATTGACAACCACTGTAGGCTGCTGCCACCGCCGTCGCCACCGCAGCCCCTTGCCTCCGGTCACCATCGCCATCAACCCTCGCCATCGCAACTACCACCAACCTCTCTTCCTAGGCCTGTTGCGCATTCCACAGCTCCATTGTCCACCCTTCCGCCATTGCACGCCCTTATCTCGCTATCATAAACAACCCCGCTCCCCCTTTTTCCATCATGAACAACTCTATCACCTACCTCTTCCATTGCGATCCATCTCCCTTACCTCTCCATCGCGACTCAACCCTCTTGCATCCTGGTTCCTCCACCGTAGGAAGGGAGAGAGAGAGAGAGCCCTAGGGTTTCCAGATCTAGACAATGAAGAAGAAGATGAAGATAGAAGATGGGCCAGATAGGGGTGACAGAGGGGAAGGGGTGGAGGTCAATGGTTGATGGTTGGCGATGGGTAAGGGTTTGGATTTGGGTTAGGGTTAGGGTTAATTGGAGAAGAAAAGGGTAATTTGATATTATTTAAAACTTAGTGGTGTGTATTGAGATAAAATTAAAAGTTTTAATTTGTGTATGGTGTGAACTGAGCAAGTGGTGTGTATTGAAAGGATTTGTGGTATGTAAATAGAGGCACCCGCAAAAAGAGCTTCTTATATATGTAAATATCGGCAGTACTAGGGGTCTCGAATTGTCGAGGCCGAATGTCTCGACAATTTCTCTCTTTCTTTTTTTTTCTTTTTTTTTAATTGTTAGGTTGTGCTTTTTTTAAAAATATATATATATTTGTATGGTTGTGTTGATTTGATTGTGTTTTTTTTTTTTTTGGAAGGGTGGACATCATCCCGTATCAACTTAGCCTAGGTTGAATTCACTACAAAAAATTAAGGTTTTAGAAACAAAAATTTAGGGACAAAATTATTTGTTAGGGACCAAATAATTTTGTTGCGAAAAGTGTCGTTATTATATTTTTAGTAACAAAAATTGGACATTAGTGATGAATTATTATCTTTTTGAGATCAAATTTTTTGTCTAAAAAAATAAATCATTTTGAGAGCAAATTATTTTGTTCCTAAAAGTCTATTTATTAGTGACATTTTCAAAATTTGGTCGTTTAATGCCATGTTTTTGACATTTCGAGACAATCTTTTAGCGACTATCCTCGTGACAATTGAAATTGGTTCATAAATGTCTTTTACTACAAAATTTTCACTTTTACATAGAAGTGGTCGCGGTTCGGTTTTAGACGATGTGCAAATCGGTTTGGACCATCCCGTATGTATACGGTTTGGAAAAAAATTTATCCTGTAACCGCCCGCAATGTGGGTTGCGGTTTGTGCGAATAAGATTCACAGATGTGCAGGCAGTTGCAGACGGTTTGTGGATTGAACTTTTTTCTTTAAAAATTTATTTTGGAGCTTTTTTTTTTTTTTTTTTCTTCTCATTTTGTAAATATTTATTTTGGGCCATTTTCCCCTCATTTTCTAAAATGCTTCAACATTAATAATTAATGAATTAAAATTTATAAAATTAAAAACACAACAAAATCAATTCCTAACACAAACAAATCATTCAAAACCCTAAACTTTTAAATCAAATTATAAACTAACACAATCACATCTTTCAAAATCCTAAACTTGATCATCAATTTCATTCACTATCTACTACCTAACAATACAATTAAAGTAAAATTATTAAAAACCCTCAGCTTACCTAAAAGTAATTTTTCATTAACTTTTACATTCATCCAAAATGCAATAATAAAATAACAACGGTCTACTTTAAAAAAAAAAATTAAAAATCTAAGTGCGAGCGGGTTCTGTCACACCCCAAAATTTGGACAATTAAATATTAAATCAGGACTAAACCCCAATTAATATTCCATCATCCAAATCTTAAGGGTGAAACAAAAAAACTAAACACCAACCAAACCATTCACCATAATTTCATAACTAACTAATACCTCCAACATTAAGGTAATAATACATAGTCAAAATAACTTAAATAATATACGGTTACAAACCATGCCAAATTATCTCAATACTAAAGTCATAAAAAAATAATAAATACATAAACTAATATCAATCCTAAGCTCAAGAAAACAAAAGAAATCCAAGAGACATGTCCAACAACTATAGTTATTCCACGTCACCACCATAGCCCCAACTAATCCTGCAAATGAAGTTCGGCTGCGCTTAAACAGAACGCATTCGAGTTGCCAAGAGACAAAATGGGTTAGTATACAGGTATACTGGTATGAGTACAAGATTTAACACCCACGTGTCCACCAGACACAAACAAAAATATATTTAATTCTTGTTACAGGACAAGACAAGTAGTTCCAACCGCACCGAGATGAATGGGTAGTTTCCCGAGATACGGTGACATTTAGTTTCTTATCCGTACACAACAAAATATAAATTGAGTATAAAATAAACAAAATAGAAATGAAAATATGGTGAGTCAACCTTGCATAAAAAAATTAGTAAGACCCACCATCCTGCAAAAAATAAAGTTAGTATAATTTAATCACAAGTAACTTGCTGAAGAAGTATAAAAATGAACTGTTTCATACTTAAATAATTCGAATTGACCAAAACTTAAAGAACAAAAATTATACAGAATCAAATTTTCTAAAAGACAATGTGAACGAATTTAATAGAAACTGAATAGGTTGAGAGAAAAACTTGATAGAAGAACTTAGACGGAATTTAACCAAAAAATCTGAAACTGAAAACGAAAAGAAACTACCCTAAGATGATTTTTTTCGGAAAAGTTCAAAACATGAAAAGTGTTCAGAATAATGTTTTACTTCAGTTATTGAGAAACCAATAAAAATAAGCTCGTTCCGTGGGTTAAAACAACCTCTGAAATCTGCATTGCTAAAATGAATCAAAACTACAATAACTAAGATCATCCGATTACAAATTTTAATCAATCTTTTTAATAAAAAGTTAAAACACAAAAATTGTCTAGAATCACGTATACACGTCTCTGCTCAAATTTCATAATTTATCGAGATCGTTTACTATTTTTCAAGATGTATAAATCAATACAATTCACACTATAACAACAAAACTCATAATTAAATTCTTTGTACCTTAACTCCACCATTTCAGCCATTCACTTCTGGCCTACACATATATCTCATGTACCTTCCGCATACCTAACACTGCTCTGAAACCAAACTTGAATGGGGATATCGTCCCGAGTTTTACCCCCACTCCCCAGATGGTTAGCATATACATACGCACGTAAATTAAAGTACTCGTCTACTCATAAGAACGAGGCAACAATATACATATACAAAACATCTCACTCATGATGACAAACATAACAATGCCAAACCTAAGATATTCAAATAAATCTCATAACCCTCACTTTTTTTTATACACTCTTTTTTACCAACACTCAAATAAAACAACAATCCTTTGAGTCATGGTGGAGTATAAAGAATTTATCTATGAGTTCCTAATTAATTTTAATTTTAAATAACTATGAGTGTGATTACAACCATAAAATAAATCCATATAAAAACCCTAAACCTGGCATATACAATTAATTAAAATAATTAAAATCAATCAATCAACTAAAAATCCTAAACCTTACATAGACAACTAAACAATATAATTAAAATTAATTAATTATCTAAAACCCTAAATCTTACATATACAACTAATCAAAATAATTAAAATCGATTAATCATCTACATACAAATATGAAATCAATTCAACATCAAATAAATAAAAATAAATAAATAAAAACAATAAATTAAATATAAATAAAAAGAGATAAATTTTATACTCACAATATTTTTTTAAAAATCAAATAATCACTTAAAGAATTAATAGGATCACCAAAATAAAACCATCATCTTTTTTCTCCCTTTTTCTCTACCTTCCGCCGTCTCTCTCTTACACAAACCCAGCCAAGAGCACTCTTTTTTTTTACTTTGATTACTCTCTCTCTCTCTCTCCAGGGCTCTCTCTTTGCTACCGCACCCCACGTACCCTCTCTTTCTTTCTTTGTTTTGGTTGATTACCTAATCTTATTCTAACCTAATCCATATATTATATAATATTATATTATATAAATACAATATATATAAATAGACTCTATATGATCAACACATATATATATATATAAAACACTTTTTATATATATATATAAAATATATATAAATATTTAGATTAATTATATATAATTAAATATCACATTAAATTAATTAAATACCACATTAAATTCTCATGTAATTACATAATTAATGAAGTCCCAAAATAAAATAAAGTAATAATAAATAGTAATAAAAAAATTATGACTTACGAAAAAATCCAAGTCGCTACAGGTTCTTGCAGGTGCTAGTTAAACCCGCAATCATGTTATATTTCAAACCGCATCCGTCCGCCTTATGTTTGTGAAACAACCCATTTGTATGTGGATCGGTTCGGGTTAAGCGGTTCGGATAACCCTATACCGAGTCCTACTTTTAGAGACCAAAACATTTGGTCTCTAAAACTCTTATATGTTGTAGTGACTGATTAGGTGATAAAATTGACTGATCAGTTAGCCTGCTGGTTAAAATTTGTTAATTCCATATAATTTTGTACGAGTCCCTACTAATTGAAATAAAAATATAGCAAGACTCGTACAAAATTATATGGAATTAACAAATTTTAACTAGCAATCTAACTAATTAGTCAATTTTATCATCCAACTAGACCAACATAACTCATTCACCTTATCAAATTACACAGGCTGAGTAGGTGCGAGAGATCTAGTTTTTTGGCACACCTTTACACACAACTACCCTTCCTAAAAAAAAAAAAAAAACAATCAAACCAACACAGCCAACAAATAGAAACAAAAAAAAAAAACACAAAAAAAAAATAAATAAATAAATAAAAGAAGAAGAAGAGGAATTCGAGGCATTTAAGCCTCAATCATTTGAAGCGCCTAGATGGAAATGTTTGAGATTTCTAAAGAAAAGTTATAATTTAACTCAAAATAACATGATATATTGTGTGTTAATTTTTAATTTCTTATAAACTCAGTGAGTGTTTGGAGTTTATATATATATATAGCTTTTTTAAGGTTATTTTGAGCTATCTTCCAGCTTTTAACATATTTTAAGTCCTATCATTTCTTTATTTTTTTATACGTTTTTTCAAAAACTATAAATAAATTAAAAAAATTAACTTTTAACAATCTTTTCAAATGTGCTTGGAAAGTTGTTAAACAAATTAATTATTTGTAAGTAAAATAGTTAATATGATATTTGACTTTTGTAATGGATGACAAATAATTTAATAATTTTTTGACTTCTGTTTTTTTTCTTTTTCTTTTTCTTTTTTTTTTGGCTAGTCCTCAAACACCCCCCTCAATAATATAAAACTTCACTCCCTTGTTACATGAGCATTTAAATTGCCTTTTTTAATAACTTTTTTATTTTTTAAACTTTTTTAGTTAATATGTTTGAAAAGTTCCTAAAAAATTTATTCTTTTATAAGTAAAAAAGTAGATATAACATTTGATTTTTTTAGATAAGAATAAATGACTTGATGACTTTTTAACTTTTCTAAATATTGCCAAACACTTCCTAAATAAATTTGGAGATTGAAGTTAAAACTCAGGTGGTGTTTGGGAAGCACCATCCCAAATTTTTTTCTCATTTTTTCCACTAAAAGACAAAAGTTTTGCAAAACCAAAAAAAACACATCCAAACAAAATATCACATCCAACCCCATAATCATTTCACTTTTTCTCTCACAAACATCACATCCAATCACATAAAAACCAACTATCTTCCCAAACACTAAAAATTTTTTATCTCATAAAAACCTACATCTAATAAAATCTACATAAAAACTCACTTTCCAAACACCCACTCTGACATTTTTCTAGTTAGAGTTAAAATTGGATTTGTTTTTTTTTTTTTTGGTTAAACTGGGATAATAAATTAAAAGAGCTTAAGAGTACACAAGTGTAGGGTATAAACCCCATTAGCATCATCATACAATTGGTTTACAATAGACAAAGGAACATGGTCAAAAAAAATGTAAACTCATTGTTATAGTGTATCTCATATTAGTTATAATATCCGCACATATGTTAGTTTCACGATAGATGTTATTAAGTGCTTGAATTCCTAATCTCCTCATGAGAGTTCTGCAATCAAAGATGAGACTACTAAGATGGTGGTGCATAGTAAAATCTTATCTTTCATGAGTAATTTTTGTATATATCATTTGTAAATCAATTTCAACCCCAATATTTGCGAAATTTCTTTCCCAAGCTATTTTCAATCCATATCTTAGAGCCTACAACTCTGCTTCAAGACATGAAGTAGAGCCAATAAATCTTTAATATCCAGGATTTGTTTCATTCTTTGCTTTAGATTTGCAATAGCAACAAGGCGAATCTTACAATAGGTGCAGTTTGCCAATTGTCTTTTAGTTTTTCTTTTTTCAATTTAAAATAGTTAATGTATCTGGTAATTGTTAAAAAAATGTACTTTTGAATGAGAAAGTTACTTTTTCAATTTTTTTAGTTATTTTTTCTAGTTAAAGACAAATAGCATTTTGCAACCCAGAAAAAAAAAAAAAACACAACATTTTTGACTCATATCAAACAGAGTTAATCTAAACACATATGATAGTTGCAAAGGTCTTATATCTTCAAAATTCTTATCAATGTTCTCATGCACTTCTAAATAGGTGATTATTCAGTATTTTTAGAGTATGAATATGTAATATTTTATAAGGTTTTGATCGGTAAAAAGGGATAGAGGCTCACGATTTATGTTAAGGATTCGGAAATAACATGCGGCTAAGGAGTGTTTTGGGTACAGCGTAAAAAGTCAATTTTTTGACTTTCTAACTTTTTAGTTAAAAAAAACTACATAAAAGCTAGCTTTTTTAGCACAAAAAAGTTAAAAAGTCAAGTTTTTACCAATTTCTCAAAACACCACTAAGTAGTTAGTGATTGGCTTAGAATATGACAATGTGTTGTTCCGAGATTATTAAATAATTTCTCCTTCTAAAGCATCAATTCTATATTCTAAAGCATTGAATTCTTTATTCTCAATCACTCTTTTCCCTTATCTTAATGACGTTGTCATATTTTTAGCTAATCATTAATTATCATGCTTTTTACTATTTTTCAATTACTTAATATAAAATTATAAATTTTATTTTTTCTATCAATTATAATGCACTTGATACATCAAGTGATATTGTTCAAGGAGTACCAAATAACATCTCCACAATATGAGACCAAAATCGCAGGTAGATTTCACTCAAATAGTGGACTCTCCACTGACTCAGTAAAGAGAAATGGGTGCATTCCACGTGGACCCTGCCATGACCCAGCAAGGGATTTGCTTGTTTGTGGTTGTGGACGGTGTTATCCAAATCCCACCTTTCTCTCTCTCTCCTTTTCTTTTTCTTTGTTTTGTGCATGCACCATATGACATATGACAAATGACAAGTCATATGAGTACTCATGAGAGAGGAAAAGTTTGACAATGGTTTCATTTCACAGATGGTTGGTGGCCAAAATTTAATAGTTTGAATGGTTTGAAATTGTTAAAATGACGTCGTTTTAAGCGTAAAACGACGTAAAACGACGTTATTTTAACAGTTTCGAACTATTTGAGCTACTGATTTTGTAGCCCTCAAATATTTTTCTTCATTTCATGCGTGTAATTTACCCAACCGCCCACAAGTTTGGAAATTTTTTTGGGAAGAGCGTGGCCGCTTGAATTGAAGGAGACTCAAATAGTTTGAATGGGTGTTAGTCAATCGTCTATTTAGATGATCGATCGGATGTTTGTCTAGACGATCGGGTGGAAGATCGTCTACTATAATTGTCACTTTTGTCGACCGCAGCGGTCAACCTTCTCGACGGACGACCGCTTGAATGTCCATCTGGACATCCGCACGGACGACCAACAAAATGAATTTCGAACCATTCAAGTCAACTTCATATTCGAGCTACTAAACATTGCTCAATTTTTTTTTTAGGGGACTTATTGGTCAAAATAGTAATACTATATAAACTTAAAAATTTTATTCAAATTTAGAAATATCAATACGTAAGTCGGATTCATTCCACAAGTAAATTTTTTAACAGATACTTTTAATCTCCATTACACATTTTAATTTTTGTCACAAATCTTAAAATATAAATTTATAGTAATTTTTTAATCTTTAAGAAAAAAATATGTAAAAATATATAAAGATGAGTTAACTTTTTAAAACATTTCTATCAAATTAGTTATTTTCTTTTTTTAGTTAAAATAGTGAGTAAATCATTTCACTTCTATCAAACTAGCTATTAAGTTAGTCATTTTAGTTTTACTAGTTTTGGCTCAACAAATGTAACTAGCGGTTTCACCTAATCAAAATATTAAAAAATATATTACTTTTCATATTTTGAAATTAACTATGTTGAGTTTAAAAAATATAATTCTAAATTAAAATTAATAAAATCATGTTTAAATAATATTAAAAGAGAATAAAGAATTTGTTAAACAACATATTTAAAAGGTATACAGCTAAACTAACTTTTAAGTCAAAACATAATAAAATTTTAAGAGAATTTTATTATACACACTTTCATACCATATGCACCTTTAGTTACATTATTTTTTTAATTATGGCAATCTTTTTTAGTTACAGCATTATTTTGAGATGTTTAGGCTAGGTTTGGCATAACCTATATAATCCATCTTTTTATCTTGTTATCTTTTTTCCATCACATCACCTCTCTACTTTTCTATACATCTTTTTGTAAAAAGACAAAAAGTGCACTTTTTTAGGACACTCCAAACCAACCCTTAATTATGATTTCTTTGTTTTTTAGTTAAGACTCAAAAAGTATAAAATTATATTATTTTTTTTTATAATTATAAAGTGGATAAGATACATACCTTTGAAATGAGTGTGTCATAATTTGTTTGAAAATTTTAATAAATTTGATGAAAATGTTCTTATATTGATTTTTTAATTAAATTTATTTATTTATTTATTTGGTCAATTGTCGCCTTAATCTTTGCTGAAAATGACTGATGACGATGAATATTGATTAGAGGTTGTACGTTACGGGGGTGTGGAGTTCACTTGCAAGCGTGCGCTTCACGTGACACAGTGTTTCTTTCTGTGTCTGTTTGTTCATTGTCAATGGGCATCCAAAAATGCTTAAGATCTTTTTTCTATGTTTGCACCGACAATAATGATATAATATTATATTAAAAATATTAAAGATTCCAAAAATTTTATGAAATTTTTTATTAAGGTTAAGTTTGACAAATTGAAAAAAAGTCAAAAAGTTAAAAAGTTATCACTATTCACCAAAAGTCAAAAATTACGGCTACACAACTCTCAATCCTAATTTTCCTCTACACACTAATTTATATAATTTTTTAATACACATTTTTTCATAAAAAGTAAAAAAGTTAACCCAAACAATTATATTTTTTTTCTTCAATTTTTTAATCTAAAAAGTCAAAAGGTGTACTTATTTATGACATCCCAAACAACCCCTAAATGTATCACATAGGTGTGAGATTCACATGGACTCACATCGTGTGGATCTCACATTATGTGAGATATTTAATAAAATTTTTGAAATCTCTAACATTATTCCTATTATATTTGTCAATTTATTTATTTATTATATATTTAATGATATAGCTCCACTTTCTTATCATATCAATTTAGGTAGATTTATGAATTAAAAGTGTGAATATATAACATTAAGGCTAAGTTTGGGAAGACTAAATAAGTGTACTTTTTGTCTTTTTTGACTAAAAATTTGAGGTTGAAAATATGGATATTTGGGTTAACTTTTTGACTTTTTATGAAAAAATGTATAATAAAAAATTGAGAAAATTGGTTTTTAGAGGAAAATTTAAATTGGTAGTTGTGCAGCCGTAATTGTTGACTTTTGATGAATAGTGTTAACTTTTTAACTTTTTGAGTAACTTTTTGACTTTTTGGATTATTTGGGAGTACCCAAACAAGGCCTAACTCTCTCTCTCTCTCTATATATATATGTATAATTTTTATTTATTACTAGAGTAAATTGTAAATATATTTCTTGAGATTTTACTTAAAATAAAGATTACTTTTTGTAGTTTAAAAAATTACAAGTATCCCCTTAGTAAAAAAATTTATTTGACAGAATTAACTAAAAAAATAAAATTCATAATTTATCTCCTATACAATAATAAAATTACTTAAATTATTAATTAAAACCTATTTTTAACATTACTAAAAACTGTTAATTAATTTGATAATTTATTAATAAAAGAGATGATTTATTATGAAATTAGAAATATCAAAGAGTGGAATGTAATTACAAGGACGATTTGTATTTTAATCAAATGTTAAGGATGTATTTGTAATTTATCTTTATTTTTATTATTATTATTTTGACTATCTGCGGGTCTGAGCCCACTTGGGTGGGTGTGTTGCATGACAAGGACGCTATTCCAAACATGTCATGTAGTTTGATGGCCTATTATTAGTGAGTAGTAGTGTACCCTACATTTCAATTTTCAACCTTATTGGCAAAATATTTTCAAATGAAAAGCATTTTTTATGGAAAACATTTGATGGCCTATTATTAGTGAGTAGTAGTGTACCCTACAAACACCCATTCAATTGTTATTAAAATGTTGTGGTATTGACAATTTTTATAATTTGGTTTCATTGAAGTGGTGTTTGAATTATAAATTTTCGTTCTGTTTATTTAAGTGGAAAATATTTTCAAATGAAAAACATTTCTTACGGAAAACTTTTGTCAAAATATATTTTCGATGTTTGGTGGTAGTAGCGGTGCTGGTAGTGGTGGTGAAATGAAGGTGGAGTAGAGGTAAAGGCATGGTGGTGGGGCGTCGGAGGCGATGATAATGATGGTAGTGGTGCTAGTGGTGGTGAAGGTAAATGATGGTGACAGTGCAGTGATATTAGTAAGATTTTAATCCAGAAATTGTTTTCCGCCGTTTAAAAGTAAAAAATATTTTTTGTCTATAGAGGCTTGTTTTCTGTTATTATGAAAAATATTTTCTATTAACTTTCATTTTTTATTATACCAAACACTAGAAAATAAAACGTTAGGTAAGCATTTATAAAGGAAAAAGAAACAGAGAAAAAATTTAGCCTATATTTTATTCATATTGTCCTTACATTTTTTTATTTTTCTTTTTAAATCTTTACTTAAATTTATAATTTAAATATATCATAAATTGATATCTAGCTTGATAACTAGCATTTGTCAGTATAATTAATAGGTAGTTTGAGTGTATATTTCATAATTACCATTTCTCTTTAGTTTGGTAATGTTGCTGGAACTTTGTGGGCAAACCCTAAACCTATTTCGGTAATTTGCATTATTCATCTGGTAACATTTGTTAAGAAAATTATTTATGCAAAAATTTTAATTGCTTGGACATTAATATCCATATATCACTCATATTTATCTTACAAAATGGATGATAAATATTATTTTAATAATAGACCGTCTATTTTTAAATAAGAAATGTGATTTGGTCATGTGTCTAATAATATTTGATGAACTTCATTTATTGTATAAATGATATTCTCAACAAATCTTACAATATGAACTCTTACAATATGAACTGTTAAATTATTGAATTGGATATAGAGTGGGGACTCAGGAAAATGCAAGAGCAACTGTCTAAAATAAGCGAATGAAAAGAAACCCAACTCTTTTAAAAATAATAGAGAAAGACCGAGGTATATTCTCTGAAAAATTATTTGATAATGAAGTAAGACAAATTAAAAAATTATACAAATTATTATACATAATAATTTGTGGCATTTTTTAAATTACGATTCATAGTTACTCTTATGATCGAGTATATATTAGAATTTCCTTCACAACAAATGTTAAAGTCAAACCTTTAGTAATGTCATTTGAGTTGTAAAACTTGCCTCAGAAAATATTGCTTTCTTGATAAAATTGATCCTACATATACATATAAATTTTGTTGCGTGGATTCACTAATAGAGTTGTTTAAGTTGTTAAACGAATCAAAATACTCAAGTTTGGTTTGTTAAAATGTAGTTCAAGATTGATTCGTTATGTAATCAAATCAAACTTGAATATCTTTTAAAACTCATTAAGTTTTCAAATCAAACTTGAACAATCTATTACTCGGTTCAATAAGCTTGTATGCATTGTAAAAAATTAAACTACTCCCGTTTGACACCTATTCAGCTCTTTAAAAACTCATTCGAGATTGACTCGTTATATAAACATACTAAACTTGAATAAATTTTAAAACTCGTTAAGTTTTTTAAATTAAAGTTGAACAACCTACAACTCTACTCGACTCGGCTCATTTTTCAGCCCAGTGAAAAAAAACTAACGAAATTTATTTTACAATAAACATCATTTTCCCGTAGGAAATATTAACCCAAGTTTTTTTTCTTGTTTTTTTAGGGTACTGGTTGTCCTTGGAAGTGCAAATTCTAGGACAGTGTATCATAAATTTCTTAAACAACTGTAATCTTTCCGAAAAATTATTCAATGTCCAATGGTGTAAGCGGTACAACTCGACTAGGGTTGAGAAAAAAAAATTAACATCCAACCTCACCATTCAATTGTGTAAATTGAGACACCAAAACCGATTGCATAATATGATTTGATTTTGTCGATTTTTCGATTTAACGTAAATGATGAATTATAAGATATTTCAAAATCAAAATAGGTTAATATGAAAACACAACTAAACTCAGCAGTTCAGTTAGTTTCAAAAGTTAGTTCGGTTTTGTTAATTTTTCTTATAACTCTAGTCACGTTGTCATCCAATCACCAATATATTATATTTTCACCAATCCCAATTCTCGAGAGGCACCACCCGGCCATTCCCATGAAACATGGAATGACTTCTAGCTTTGCTTAACAAACTCTGCAGTACCACAGAGACCATTCATCTTGGTGACTCCATTATTTTATTTTCGTACGATGTTAGTTTTTGTTAGTAAAGTTAGATTATAACTAAAGGGGTTATCGTTGTTCCATCAATTCAAACACTGATCTTCCCCTCACCACACTCTTAGATATGACCACAAGACTACGCCAAACCCAAAGTCCTGGTGACTCCATTTTTTGGCATAAAAGTCATTGTAAACAATCTGAAAATAAAAGTTATGGAACACACATTATTATTTGAAGACAGCACACAAAGAAACAATTGAATACATACACAAACCATGGTTTTCATACCAAATTTGTATTAATAAATAACACAGCATACAATCGATCTGAAGATTCCATACGACAGATATTAGACACAGAGAGGTTATTCAAAAGCCTGGTACGAAGATATGGGGAGGAACAGAGGATATATTAAATAATTGCAGGTGAGCCCCCATTGTTGATGGAGGTGGGACTATATTCACATAATTTAATCCCCTTCTTGGCTGCAGAGCCAAATGTAAATGGACAAAACCATGAATGAGTGCTCTCTCAGTGCAATATATCTGCACAACCATTGTCTCTGCTTCCCTGCAATCTGCACATGATCACTACAAACCATCTAACCTGGACAAACATTTATATATATATATGAATATATCAATCTTAAATTGATGGGTAAGAAGGGCAGGAGCACAGGGCCAGGGTTCTGTAGACCCACAACCAACCTGTATCTGTCCCTTTTGCTCGTCTTTAGGTGCTATCCGGTACCTTAATATACATATATGTACTATCAGATACTTTACATTACAGTACATCATATTGGATACTATCAGATACTTTATCGTGTGAAATTAGAATAGGCTAAATTTGAATTATTCTGTCGACCCAATTGTTGGTAACCTTTGTCTAAGTTTTTTAAATAAAAAATAATCATTTGGGTAAACAAAACAATCTAAGTGAAGTGAAAGCAATCAAAAGTGAAGAAATTTCAAGGTCATACATAGTGGAAGCCACCACCTGATTTTAGTGAATTAGCACTCACCAACTTTCTAAAGTTCAGGATTTTAAGATTTACAGTTTTTCTACTGGCACAAAATAAAACCCACAAAAAGGTGGGCTCACCTCAGGTAAGAAGGTCGTGTGCGATTCTCTGATCAAATTATGTGTTTCTAGACTTTTTCTTGATTCATTCAAAATGACAGAGATCATATGGAGACGAATATAGAAACACTAAGAAGCACATAAAAAGTAAAACATCACCTGGACATCATTTCAGCAGTAAAACTGGTCATTTTGGGAAAAGTAAGACAAAAAAGAACTGCGACTATTGAGGTTTCAATAATTCAATTTCAGGTTGTTCTTGGCAGGTTTATCATACCTACTCTGTATGACAGAAAATTAAAGCCAAAATTATTATTTCCCTTAGGTTAGATCCATTATTTTCAGGCTGGAAAATGCTTTCCAATATATATTTTAAAAGCAAATCTGTTCAAAAGATTGAGCGGCACGTGCGTGTGTACAAGTGCATGCAAGTGTGTGTACAGTTGAATGTCATAAAAGTAGGTAGTCGGTGACCTTCGTTCATGGGCAATTTGTCTTCAAAACTCTCAGCAACCTATCTTCGGCATCTGTTTTTTGAAACGGGCAGTCTAGGAAGCACGGATACGGATACGGGATACGGATACGATACGATACGGATACGGCGATACGACAAAATTTGAAAAACTAGGATACGGGTACGGCGGGGATACGTTCGTAAAAAATATTATTTTAACAATTTTTAGTAATGCAGTATGCATAAAAATAAAACCTAAAGTAAAAGATAACTTGATAAAGAAAGATTCCTATAAAACTAAGACTCTTCAAGGTCAATAGCTTCAACTTCTTCTCCTTCATCAGTGAATATTACAAGACTTTAGCTAAAGCCAAAAAACCATTCTTAAATAAAAATTTCAGCAAATATATTTTTTTAAGTCATCAACGATAGCCTAGGAAGCACGGATACGGATATGGTGATACGGGGATGTGAATATGGCGATATGTCAAAATTTGAAAAAGTATGATACGGGTACAGCGGGGATACATTCGTAAAAAAAAAATTTATAATTTTAATAATGTAATATGCATGAAAATAAAACTTAAAGTAAATTAATAAATAAAGAGAGGGATTCCTATTAACCTAAAAGTGCTCAAACATTCATAAAACATTCAAAACTAAAAGTAAAAGTAAATGCAAATTAAACATCATCCTTGCATGCCAACACTAAAAAAAGAATGAGAGCAGAGAGAAGAAACGTGAGAGAGTGAGAAAGCGAGAGAGAAGTGAGAGAGACAACAATGATACATCAATTTGACAAATTCTATTACTTTAATTCTCACTATATTCCTCTTATCAAAGAACTAAACAAAATATTATAAATAATATGTAACTTTGAGTATCCGATACTTCAAAATTAAGTATCCGATACGTCAAAATTAATAAAAAATTAATTAAGAAGTATCCGATACTTTTAAGAAGTATCTGATACGTATCCGCGAGTATCCGAGGAGTATCGGTATCCGATACGTATCCGATACGGATACGTCACCCTTTTTGAAGTATCCGTGCTTCATAGCGGGCAGTGGTTCCCCTGGGGGTGACACATCAGCTCCCTGGCATCCAAAACAATCATTACTAAAAACCACAAACAATTAACGATTCAGAATGTTCATTATGGCTATAAGAACTAAGTTTAATAATGAACACAATCAGAATCCTACAGACATCTTCTAATGAGAATCCTACAGACATCTTCTAATGAGAATCCTACAGACCTCTTCTAATTTTTAAATTTAAAAAATAAAAATGTGTGATAGGAAAAAATATATCATCATGAGGACTCTGCTCATTGAGTCAATGGGAAATGCATTCTAGGTCTTAGAATGTGGGAACCTTCTGTGCTCACACTATCTTTCTTAAAAGGATAACACACTTTCTAACATTCCACATCCTTATAAAAGCTTAAATCTTTATTGGTCTCTACTCCTTGGATAGTGGAAAATAATAATTACCCCTATCTAAAGTGCCATTCCATTTAAATCTACTAGGAACCAGAAAAGACTCTGAAAAAATGAATGGCTGATGTAGAATCAGGGTCAATCATAATTTTCTCGCCTCCCCGATAGAGATACCAAGGCTTCAACAATCGATTAACAGATTTAAAGCAGAGACCATGACAAACATATGAGCATGTAGCAGCATTGATAATAGAGTGAATTCTTTAACTTCCAATTTAACATCTGGGACTAGGAAAAATTCAGATGATATTAAAAAGTTCAGTATACATCTGCATATATTGTATTAGGATAAGTTTAAGCTGATAATTTTGATTTATCCTTTGTAACATGCATGTATTTCTCTCTATTTTGTAGTCCTTGATGTTATGTTATTCATATTCCAACATCAAGCAATCACAAATTAGGCCAACAACAAAGTCTTGTAAAGAAGTGACCGAATAGTAACTTTTATTACCATGCAATGGCTTGAAATCCTGATAGATTCACATCGTAAAAATTAAATTTAACAAAAATAATAAATTCAACAAGTTTATGGGACTAGTAAATTTGTTTCAATAGTAGTATATTAAAAATAGGATTGAAACGAAATTTTAAAAAGGAAAATACTTAACCCTCAATATTGAGACAAAAACATCTCACCCTCAATTCTACAACAAAAATAAACATCCCAAACATTCAGAAAGGCTCAGGGCTTAGAAAATTACAAATGATTTACTCCAGCTGCCAAAATATAATACAATATGGGCCAGGTATGGGCCCATTACTCTATCATGAACACACTGGTCCAATGACTCTTCAACAGTAAAACGAACCTTCTTTTTTTTTTCTTAAACAAACTATAGAAATAAATAATCAAAGAGATAAAGGAAACAGAAATAAGTTCAACTAGTGATAATAATGCAGACCCCACCCATGTCAAGCCAAAAGCACCCATGTGCTTGAGGTTTGAAAAGAACTACTCATATGTCACTTAAGACCAAGTGTTTCAGACCTTCAAAGTAATTAATAATTAACACATGTAACAATATATAATCATGAAGCAAATATCTTCACAATTTGACATAAAGCAGTTCAATTTGGAAATTTTTCTTAATCGTTTGAGCCCTGTCTGTCAGTTTCCATTCACACAACTTGAGTAGACCAATCAGAAAGAAAATGATAAAAGCAACAAGCACCATCAATTTACCACTGTGGGTGGAAAAGACAACCCAAAACAAACAATATTGGGCCCTTGATTACTTTGTAGTTATCACAAAGAATCATAGAAGATATTTTGTAACTTCTTATTTTATTGCCCTAATTTCATTGAAACACTGATTCAAAATATCCGGAGTTTTACAATAATAGGTCTTATTTATTGATTGCTACCAAATTCGAATTTGCAGGAACTTATAATTAATTATATTACTAATAGCATCAGATATATACAGAATTCTGTTCTCAATTTTTTAGTAAACATGTTTACTGAAATTAATTCTTAGCGGACAGAACCAATGGAAACATATCAAAAGAAAGACTGGGTACCTGGAGACGCAAAGCAAGCAGATGATGTAATCATTTCAGTGCTGAAGGCTTTTCATGGGATTCAATTCTTATTGAAGAATTTGCTGCATAAGCCTTTACTGAACTGCCCCAGCAAAGAGATTACCATACAACACCATGATTGTTAGAAAAAGTTCACATATTATGTTGGCTTTAATACAAAAAACATAAAAAATGACGCAACAAAAGTTCTTTTTTTGGTAACTTAAGTAAAATTAATTTTTATTACCAAAAATACATATTGCAATAAAGCTCAAAACACTTACCCAAAGGTAAACCTCAAAACAACTCAGTATACAGAGAAAATTTTATGAACCAACACATGATAAACTTCTCTAAAGAGAAAGCTCACCTAGTAAAGAAAAGAGATGATACAAGTACAACATAAAACTCAAAACTGCGCAACACTCAGGCACAACCCATTTAGGAACAACTTAAGAGGCTAAAACAAATTTTTTTTTTTTTTTTTAAATACTAGAGTCTTGTTTCTCTCTTTAAGGGAACACTAAAAATCTGTTTTTTCCCCTGAAACAACTATGGTCAACAAGCCCATAGCCTTGTCAGAACATTCATCCATAGCAGCATGAGCTACATATAAGAAGAGTATCGTCAACTAGGCAACACCCTGTTTCTACACCCAATTGAGTCAAAATCTATGGACACCTCCATGCAAAAGCTGAACACTATAGCTAGGGTTGTAAAACAAACCAAGCTACTTGAGCACGACTCATGTTCAACTCGTTAAAAAGTTGTTCAAAATTGGCTTGTTATGTAAACAAGTCACACTTGAAACACAATTTAAAGCTCGTTATTTTTCAAGTCTAGCTTGAACAAACTATTACTCGGCTCGATAAACTTATATGCATTATAAATAATAAAAAAACCAAACTACTCAAGCCCAATTTGTTATTGGTTCAATCAAAGCTTGCTTGAGATCAACTCGAAAGGAAAACAAGCAAACTTTAAACATATTTTGAAGCTCATTAAGATAAACAAGCCAAGCTTAAACAACCTACTACTACTCGGCTCAACTCAACTCGTTTACAGCCCAAACTATACCCATAGTAAGACAAGCTTTCACTTGTAGAGTCGTAGTCCAAACCCGTCTCCAGCCACACAACCGAAAAGGACCCACTCATTACTAGCCACGCCCACTGTAGCCGAGACTCACACAGCCAAGACCAAGACTCCACCAATTGGGCGATAGAATCTACTACTTCAAAAGAATAAGGTCCAGATCACATCTTAGAAAAACCCTAGCCATTATGCGGAGACTAATCTCCAATCACCCTCAGCAAAACTCCTTCGCAATTGAAGATCAACACCCCAACTAAAATTCATTTGAAGCTTAGCCACCCAACTAAAAGGAGAACCTTCCTTCAGTTGAACCAGTAAATTACACAATCTACACTTCCACTGAAGCCCTTCAAATAAGTTCCCAACAAAAGATAGGGATTCCTCAGAAGAAGATTACAATAGTCTCTCTCAAAGTCATGATGAAGACATGGATAATGAGAAAAGCTTGCATGGTTGTTTATAATGCGTATTTTGTTTCTGGCTGATCAAAACTTCATATACTTTAAGTGCCCACTAAGAGAGAGAAAAAGAGACTTGAATTGCTTAGTGATTATAATTTATAAATGTTAGAATGCACAATCCGACAAAAGCCAAAGGTGAGTTAATTTATAGAACTTTAGGATTTGATAAAATATGTAACAGAAGAAATATTTGATCATGTCAGTAGTAGGTGAATGACGACAAACTGAGATGGTTTTCCATTTATAATCATGTTAAACAGTAAAAAAGAAGAAGAAAAATTATGTGAATCTCAGTCACCAGTAATCTCTGCAAGAACACAAACCATCAGCGAATCGATGAAACCTATTGATATCCCTCACAATAATCTCTCTCTCAAAAATCTCCGAAGCAAGCTTCATCACGGTATGACAATCACCACAAGTCCTAAGGTTCTTTTTTATCCTAATAGGAGCTCCAATAGGAAGGGTCAGAAGTCCAAATGCAAGGGCTAGTTTTTCACTATGATACCACAAGCTCTGCTCTTTATACTCTTCTGCATTGTTAACTGCATATTGGGTCTCAGCCACATAACCTTTCTTCTTCAACAACTGCTCCAACTTGCCCAGCATCTCATAAATCTCATTGGTCCTAGAATGTGATCTGTCATGTACTGTAAAAACAAAAGTCTTGTTCTTGACATCAATCCAGCTGCACCCAGGCTCTTTTCTTACCCCATTGACCCCCATTAATCTCCTAATTTCATTAGCTTCTGCTAACCTTCCACTACGTGAATACATGTTAGAAAGCAACACATAGTTTCCGGGGTTATAGGGTTCAATTTCAAAAAGCCTCTCTGCAACTTCTCTACCCATTTCAAGATCCCCATGGTTCCTACAAGCCCCAAGCAAAGCTCCCCAAACTGAAGCGTCCGGTTTAATTGGCATTGAATCTGCAAACTTCTTAGCTTCATGCAATCGACCAGCACGACCAAGCAAGTCAACTATGCAAGCATAGTGTTCTAGCCCCGGGCTCATATTATGTATTCCAGTCATGGAATTGAAATAAGCAAATCCTTCTTTAATACGCCCAGTGTGACCGCATGCTGATAAAACAGAAACAAAAGTTATGTAATCAGGCTTAATCCCATCTTGCAGCATTTCCTCAAACAATTCTATCACTCGGTTTGCATGCCCATGTTGTTGGTAGGCTGAAATCATGGCTGTCCATGAAACCACATTTTGATCATCCCTCTCTTCAAATACTCGATCAGCATCAACCAAGCTCCCACATTTTGCATACATTGTGATCAATGGGCTTGTGACACACGCATTCATTCCAAATCCAGTTTTTATTATCTGATCATGGATCAAAATGCCCTGATCCAATGCCGCAAGATTAGCAGCAGCATGAAGAACAGTGGAGAAGGACACGTCATCCGGTGAAACCCCTTCCCTTCTCATGACCCAAAAATAACTGCAAGCTTCTTCGGAGTTGTCATTTTGGACACACCCCATTACCATAACATTCCACGTAACAACATCTCTATTGCCAATGGACTGGAACAACTTAACAGAATCTTTAAAAATCCCACATTTACAATACATGTCCATAAGTGAATTTTTCACATAAGCTAAATTAATCAAGCCATGCTTAACTACAACCCCATGAACTTGCTTTCCATTGTCAGCAATACCCATGTTAGCACAAGCACTCAACACACTAGAAAAGGTAACTTGGTCAGGACTTAATGCCTCTCTAATAATTTTCTTAAAAAGCCCAACCGCTTTATCGTACAACTTATTTTGTAAGAACCCAACTACCATAGAATTCCAGGAAACAAGATTTCTCTCAGGCATTTCATCAAACACATTTTCTGCAGAGCTCATGTTACAACATTTAGCATACATATCAACCAATGCACTAGCAACAAACATATCAAATTCAAACCCATGTTTACAAATCAAAGAATGCATTTGCTCACCATGAGCTACAATCACAGTGTCGGCACAAGCTGGTAGAATAGCAGAGAAGGTGAATTGGTTTGGGTAGACACCAGTTCTCCTCATTTGGTTAAAGAATTTCAAGGCTTGAATGGGTTTGTTATAATGAGACAACTGGGAAATGAGAGAGGTCCAAGTGACAACATTCTTGGACTCATCATGAGTAGTTGAGAACAATGTGAGACTGTGATTAATATGCCCAGATTTGGAGTACAAGTTGATGAGGCTGTTGAAGAGGAAAGGGAAGGATGTGTAGTTGTTGGTAATGATTTGGGTGTGAATTTGGGTGGCATGTTTGATGTTCTTGGTTTGGATGGCAATGTTGAGGAGGGAATTGAGATGGGTAGGAGAGATATATGTTGGTGATGAAGATAATGATGAGGTTTGGGGGCACAAGCTGTGAACTAGTTTGAGTGAAGATGGATTTGGATAGATGAGTATTGTGTGAAGTTTGTGAGTGTATTTTGGAGAGGAGAGGGTTCTCATAATAATTCAAGTTGAAATTGGGTGAAGTTTCATCACATGCTATCAAGTATTTTTATTTTGGGGGGTATGGATTTTATGTAGGGCTTTGGAGTTGGGTTGCAATTTAGCTTTGGGTTATTTTATAGGTAGATCCATGTCGTGCCTCTACCTTTTTATTTTTCCTTATTTTTTGTTTTTGTTTTTAGAGCTTGATTTTTTTTTTTGTTATTGGTTGAAATAGTAAGCTTTACTATTTTTATGTTAGGTGTTTTTTTTAAGAGACGAGAATTATCACAATGTGAATGGTGTTGAGAAATATTCTAAGACCACTAAATCTCGTTTGGAAATATGTTATTTTAATAATTTTTTGACTTTTTAGTTAAAATAAGAATAACAAATTAGTATATTTTGGATTTTTTTATTTTTTATTTTTTATAAAAAAAAAGGTGTAAAAAAAAAAAGAGAGAGAGAATCTAACCCTTTTTTTAATATAATTTTTTAATTTTTTTAATGATTTTTTAATTTTAAAGTTAAAATTCAAACTCTCCAAACCTGCCGTAAATATCCTCTCCATTTTCAGAGAGGTCAAATTGGTGGAGTTCGGATCCCCTCATTGATCCCTCGCCTTCATTTCCTACTAACAATGGCTAAGATCACCCGTTGTAGATCTAACACTTATAAAAAAAAAAAATTAAAACAAATTCAATTTTGTATTCCCGCCCAAACGTATATACAGGTTATACAGCTGTCATTCTCACCTAGCCCCCTTCGAGCTCAACCCCTTTCTCCTCTATCGAACCTCTCTTTCACCGGCGACCCACCCTCATTGGCGACCTACCCCCGACGACAGCGAGAAGCTACCTTTCCTTGGTTCTCATTACATAGGCAAGCTCTCTCTCTCTCTTTATGTTTCAAGAATGAGTTTTTGATTATGCAATGCTTCATGATCTGAACCTGGTTCAACCTGTTTTTGATTTTATATTTGATTTCATAAATACAAAAATTAAGGTTTTGATTTGGGTTTTATTGACTTGATTTAGGTTCAACCTGTTTTTTTTTTTGGTTGAAACTGGTGTATGTATGGAAATATAGAAGGGAAAAAACCTATGAGATTGGAATATCTGATTCAAGTAATTTTGACTCAGTTTTTTGTGGTATTTTTGGGAAGTCTTTGTTTGCCAAACTTTGTTCCAATCTTTGTTTCAGGTGTTAGTGTTCTGGGAAGTCTTTCTTGTATACCTCACTATATCTCTGCTCGATATGTCTTATGTTGTGCATGTGATCTGTCATTTTATTGGTTCTGACTCCTTTCACAGTGCGACTCTCTTGAACATTGTTCATTATCTTTGTAGTCATTGAATTGTGCATTGCTTTTGTCTTCTTCTCTGCTTTATCTTTGTTATTTTGATGCTTGTTGGGCTATTGATGTTCCTGACTGCCATTATATTGGCTTTTAATTTTGCTCCAAGACTTTCATTTCTTGGAAGAGCAAGAAACAAGATTTTATTGCTTGATTATGTCCACAAGTAGCAGAGATTGTCTGCCTTTCACTACTTAGCATTGGATTTGCTATTTCTATACTTGCACCTCTTCCTGCAATAAGTAGAGTTGCATCCAGATTGCCAATAACCTAGTATTTGAGAAGCTAACTCTGATTTTTTCACTTTGTTTGTATATCGGTAATCATTCCTAGATTATAGGTGGATTGATTTTGCTTTTCTTTAAAAATTTGATTTTATTTTCAAACAACCATATAACCTATATGACTTATCTGTAGCTAAGATTTGATTTATATGGCTTTTCAATTTCATTTTATTATGGATATGGAAGTTGAGAATGATTGTGCTTGGAAGCCAAAATAGGGAATGACATTTGATTTGGAATAAGGTGCGTATGGTTTTTATAATGCATATAGAGGAAGAATGGAGTTTAGCATAAGAAGGGATCATTCTAGGAAGAACAAGTTCACTAACCAACTTATTTGTAGACTTTTGGTTTGCAACAAGGAGGGATTTCGGAAGGTTGACAAGTGAGATCCATTGTCCAAAAACCCTAGAGTTGAAACTAGGACTGGTTGTGAGGCTCGATTTTATGTTAAATTAGATGAGTGTACTGGGAAATTTGTTGTGACTAACTTAAAAAAAAAACACAACAATGACCTTGAATCACCCAAGTGTGCCCACATGTTGCCGTCACAAAGAAAAATATCAGCTACCCAAGCAATTGAGTTAGAATTGGCAGCACAATCTGGTCTTCGTTTAGGCAAGTCTTTTGAGCTCATGGGTAAGGAAGCTAGTGGGAGGCAATGTCTTGGGTTTACGAAATTAGATTAAAAAAATTACTTGAGAACCAAAAGATAACAAAGTTTCGCATATGGGAAAGTAGGTAATGTGTTGCAATACTTCAAAGAAAAATCTTCGCAGAATCCTTTTTTTTTATTTTTATGCTTTCTAGTTAGATAATGAGGAGCAAATTACGAATTTGTTTTGGGCTGATGCACAAATGATCATGAGTTATGCCCAATTTGGTGATGTTGTTACATTTGATACGACTTACAAGTTAAACAAAGAATATAGACCCTTTGCATCTTTTGTGGGATTCAACCATCATAGGGAAACAGTTATATTTGGTGCAGCCTTGTTATATGATGAGACTACCAAATCGTTTGTATGGTTGTTTCAAACTTTTTTAGAGGCTATGTTAAGAAAGGCACCAAAAATTTTGTTCACCGATCAAGATGCTGCAATGGCTAAAGCCATACTCATCGTTATTGCCTGACAGGAGTCACCGATTGTGTACATGGCATTTGATGCAAAATGTATAAAAACATGTTAATTGTCTCTTCTAAGATAAGAGGGTAAATGGTGTACTAAATAAATTTATATTTAACTTTGAAGATGAAAATCAATAGAAGTTAGAGTGGGCTAAAATGCTTAATAAATATGATAAGCATAATAACCATTGGTTGAAATTGACTTTTGCGGTGAAAAAAAAAATAGGGCTGGCCATATGTTAGATCAACATGGGCTGAGGGAATAAGTATCACACAACTTAGTGAATCTTTTAATACTTTTTTGAAGGATTACATTCGTTCTGATTTTAATTTAAATAAATTCTTCATGCATTTTGAAAGGGTACTTTATAAGAAGCAATACAAGGAGTTACAAGTAGGATATGCTTTATGCCAAAGGTTGCCAAAGGTGAAAGCGACTATAAGAAGGTTAATTCAAATGGGTAATGTGTACACAAAAAAGATTTTTGAGGAATTCCAAAATGCGTACTTTCAATCCATTGAATCGAACATAGAAGCAATTGCATATGGCGAGGCTAGTACCATTTTCACAGTTGTTGATGTTGGTAGGAAACATGCAAGGAAATTGAAGATGAAGAGGGATGACTCTTTGGGTTGTAGTTGTACAAAGTATGAAAGGGAAGGAATTTTGTGTTCTCACTCTTTGAAAGTTATGAGAGACATATTGAATATGAAAGAGGTTCCTTCACAATACATTGTAAAGAGGTAGACCAAACAAGCAAGAGCTGAAACTATAAAGGACATTACGGGGAATGACATTCAAGTTGATGTAAAATTCCAACAAGCCTCGTGGTATAAGACATTGATGACTGCTTTTAGAGCAATAGCGTGTAAAGCTGCTGAAACTGAAGAAACCTATGATTTTGCAATTGCACACGTCACTACATTAGGTGCAAATGTTGAATGCAAGTTAAGTGCTCATTTTGCTGTTGAAAATGAAGTACGTAATGAGGATGAAACCTAAAGCTTTGTAGTGGATTGTGACGATGATAATCATGTTGTGCAACCAAGAGGCTTGAAGCAAAATGTGGCTACTAGTAAGGGCAAAATGAGAGTAAAAGGTGGATTCAAAGTGGCGTTGGTAGCGAACTCGAAAAAAAAATCTCGTGCTAATACCTTGGCTTCTTCATAATCTATTGCAGGTCCAATAGTTAGACCTTTACCATTATCTGTTGGAAGAGATGTCTATATTCATCAACATGTTCCTCTTCTTCATCCTCTTAATCCATCTGTTGCAATGGGTGGTAATTCAATTCCTCCTTCATTGATGTATCTCACATATCATGTGAGTGTTAGTTTCAGATTTTATTATTTTGTTGTGGGTATAATATGACACTTTATGACTTATTGCCAACTCTAATATAATGTCGTCCTTGTTGTAGGCAAACAATTTGCAAAATATGTATATAGTGCCAAATTATGTGCCAAACTCAATGCCTCAGCGCTATTATGCTCAACCAACATTCCAGTCAGTAAGTGGTTCATCTGGATATGGCATTGGGTTTCGATATTCTGAAGAATCAAATAGTCCAATGTGTAGTCAGGTTATTTCATTAACTTTGGCAATTGATATTATATTTTTTGTACATTGTTTGGCCCTTTGTTGCTGTGTTTTGTTAATGTTATTTACTTTTTTTTGTTGTTGTTGTCTTAGGCTATCAACATACACAAATAGGTGGAACGCACTGCAAATTTCGGCCATAGCAGCTCATAAATTTTATTGTTCTTCCTTGAAGTTGCTGAAAATGTTACTGAAATGTTGCTCAAACTGCTGTCCCTGTGTTGCTATCCCTGTGTTGCTGATTTTGCTGCTGAAAATGCTGCTAAAACTGCTGATTTTGCTGATTTTTTTTTCTCCTAAAAATGCTGCTAAAACTGTTGATTTTTTGAAATTGCTGCTGAAACTACTGAATTTTGCTACTGATTTTGCTAATTTTGTTGCTGAAACTGCTGATTTTGTTGTTGAAATTGTTAGTGTGTGTGTGTGCTGAAATTTACTCTGTGTGTGTTGAAATTTTGTTGGTTTTATTGATAATATTAGAAGAAAGTTGCTAAAATTGTTATGGCTTATATTTACATTGGAAATGTTCCACATGTTGTTAATTTTGTTATGTTGTTCATGTCGTTAAATGCACTGGAAATGTGTGTTGTTTATGGCTGAAATAAGATCAAATAGTTTCTGCCCAAATGTACAGGTCAAATACAATTTTTTACTGGTGCTGTTTTGGACTCTATGCTATGGTACATGTTATTTTGGACTCTTTAAATTTTTTTTTTTTGGCCCAGATGCATTCCAGGCTATTTTGGAGGGTTAAGGTGATTGAAAGTTTGTTGGTTTGGCTTTTGAAAATGAAAACAGATGGAGAAAGCAACAACATTATTGTTGAAATTCAGTTTGTTATGTGGCTTAATTGTTTCTCATTTTGCTGATTTTTTATTTTTATGGTTGTAATGGAAAGCTCATCCATTTCCTCTTTATTCAGTTTCAGTGCATCCTATCAATTAGTAGTTACTTACAATCAATCTCCTTCTGGAGATCTAACACCATCAAATACTATCTCCATACCCAAACCAAACCATGGTAACACTGATGCAAACAAGACCAAAATGCTATAATTTACAAGTTCTATAACCATCAAATCCATAACTATATTCATCAAATTTCCATTCATAAAAACCATCTAAAATCATTGCATCTATTCATCAAAGCCAAAATGCTACAAATGCCGACAATACATCCGTTAAGTTTTATAAAATCCATAATAACAGTAGTCAAATTTTTCTGAAGCCAACCAAACAATAAGTTACATCATAAAGTACAAGATCATAAAAATTACAATGACAAACACCATCTCCTTCAAATGATTTTCAATCCTTCCAAGCCTTCGACCGTAGTCATCATTTTCATTTTCCATCCTTTCAAGTCTTCAACGATATTCATCATTTTCATTTTCTATCTCATGAAGGCTCGCCCTTAGATCGTTAAAGTCTTCTACTGTTATAGCATCACAAGCTCTAGTGTTGGAACGGATTGTGGACGTAACATCTTCATTATCTTCATCCACGAATTTGAAGTAATTACAATAGCCAGTGTTACTCTACAATGCAAAACAATCAATTAGTCGAATAAGACAAATTAATTTGTAACTACTAAAGGATTAATTTTTACAATACATACATATTTTGATGGGGCATACAAAGAACAAATGCCCTTGATTTCCATGCTCATTGGTTCTTACAATATATATGGCAGCTGTTCTTCCACAATTGCACAGCCTCGGTTTTAATCTTATGTTGGTATTGTTAATAGTAGAAGAAGAAGCCATTTTTTAATCTGCATACACAATACAAACAATCTCATAACTAAGGTTCACAACCCCATTTTTCAAAAATTGATAAAGACATGTATAGCATATCACAAACATCCTCATATTATAGCATATGATTCTTTAATTTAAGTGCAATTTTAAGAAGCCTAACATTCCATTTTAAGAAAAAATGAATAAAAAATAAAATCTAAAGGGGAAAAGAATGAGAGAGGAAGAATAACAAGAGCTCAATGTTATTGTTACCTAAATTTGTTTTGGTTGCTGTGTCAAAACATTTAGCACCAACTCTCATGTTTCTTTGTCCAAGTTACATTAAAACCAATAAGGATTTTTAATCCAAATGGGCTAGAAAGGGTGATGTTTTGCTCAAAAAATAAAATCAAAATAAAAGAACAAAATACAGCAAAAATAGAAGAAATTTTTTTTTTTTTTTAAATGGTAATGGTACACAAACCAAAACTTTTATACAACATTTTCATACAAAATGATGTCGCTCCTTGTGATCATTTAATTTCCAGTTAAAACACCCACCATTGCCTTTGTAGTTTTCTAATGCAAATCTTTCAAATATATATATATATAGTTGGTTCAATCAACATAGTTGGTTTAATCTAGTATGCAGTGGACAAATCAAACCCACTTCATAAAATTTCAGAGCTATTTCTTACAGATATTTCAGAGCTATTTCATAAAATTTCATAAGCCCTTCAATTTCAGAGCTATTCCCTCAAAGACCTTCAAAAATCAAATGAAACAAATCAAACCCATTTCATAAAATTTCTCACAAATAACGTCAAAGCCCTTTTCAACCACCTCCTTGCACAACCTAACAAACAAAAGGTCTCCCAAATAGTCCTTTTTCGCTTGCAGAGACAAAATAAAAATAAAAATCCTCAAAAACCCACCAAAAATCAAACGAAATAGCACAAACCCAATTGAGAAAATCAAGCAAAGATCACATTACATACTTGGCAAAAAGCTAAAAGATTCGGATCACATACTTGGCCTTCACAAAACAACTTGAAGAAACTTTGTTCAAAGCAAACAATACAAGCTGTATTAGATAATCTCAGTTCAAAAGCAACCCCAGAAATGTTCTGCTACCTCAAAGATTACCGAAATCTCAACAAAGGACTGGAAAAGGAAGACTAATTGAAGGAGAAAGAAGATTACCAGATTATTGAAATCTGAGAGAAAGAAGTGATCTCAACAAAGGACTGGAAAAGGAAGAGAAAGACTAGTTGAAGAAGATTGCCGAAATCTGAGAACTTCTCGTCGTCGTCGGGAGTGGGTCGCCGGTGGGGATGGGTTTAGTGGAGAAGAAGCGGGCTGAGTGAGAGTGAATGTATACTCTGTATAAGCTGTAATGTTTTGGGCGGAGCCGGTGAGGATGGGTCGCCGGTGCGGGTGGATTTGGTAGAGAAGAAGCGGACTGAATGAGAGTGAGTGTATACTCTGTATAAGCTGTAATGCTTTGGACGAGAAAATGAAAGTTCCAATTTTGATTTATTTATTTATTTTTGTAGCCGTTGGATCTGCTAGGCTAAATCTCAGTTGTTGCACAGAGGAAATGAAGAAGGGGAGTTAAGGAGAGGATCAGAACTCAAATTAGATTCTCAATAGGCTACAAACTCAAGTTCATTATATACCCTATGCAGATTATAATCTTATTATTAAAAGGAATATGGTTGCAAATAAATCAAGTAAGGTCAAATTTTTGAGTGTTTAAATTTGATTTTTTAAGAATTAGTTGAGATCGAGATCAAGTTAAACTGAATTCAAGCTTTAAAAAATGAGCTTAAGTTCTACTTCAATAAACTCAATTACATAAATTAGTTGAATTTAAACTCGAACGTGAAAGGAAAAATTAAATTAATTACGATTTATAACGGTGTTAGTTATGACTTGGTTATAATCCAAAAGGTCCTTGTTATTCCTTATGTGGTGTTTGGTTATATGACCTTTTTTTTATTTTATTTTTATAGTTATAATCCTAAAAGGATCCAGTCATGACATTTGTAATAATCCACCTCACAAATATCATACCTTGTATATGTTATACATGGCATGACCCTAATAATAAATTTCATCATTCAAATATGTAAATTTACACACATAAATAGAAAATAAAATAAATTAATAAAAAAAATATTTGATAAATTAAATATTAACTTATATATATATATATGGAAAATGAGTTGGACCCTCTCAAGGAGGCACCCCCTTTTGACCCCCTCTCTCTCTGATTAGCCAGTTTTTCTTTTTTCTTTTTCTTTTCTTCCTTCTCCTCTAATCACCCACCCACCATGTGTGTGTGGGGGTAGTGGGGGTGGTGATTGGAGGTAAGGATGGCAATTTGAAACCGGCCCGACGGGGATTCCCGATCCTGACCCCGATTCAAGCCGTTTTTCCCCGAAAAATATCCCCGACGGGGAGGTGACGGTATTTGAAAATCAATCCCCGATCTGTCACGGGCCGGGGATGGTGATCAGTGTTTGATCCCCGGCCCGACCCGATCCCCGGCCCCGGCCCCGTCCCCGGCCCCATCCCCGAATTTTCCCGAAATAAAATTACATTTATACCCTTTATATTTATATTATATATATATATATTATATATCTGTCTTGTTTCCCCGATGATCCCCGCCTCTGTATTAGATAAATATCTACTTTCATCTTATATTCTCTCTCAACTCTCTCACTGACTCAACTTTTTCACTCTTATCTTCTCTCTCAACTCTCTCTCTCTTCACTCTCTCGTTCTTCTCTCTCTCGCACAGCTCTCTCATAGTCACTGTCATGGCGACATCACCACAACCACCGCTGGCCCGACCCCCATCTCTCTCTCTCTTCTCCGCGCCTCGGTTTCTCTCTCTCCACTTTATCTCTCTCTATTCTTGAGCAGAGGGTCCGTCTCTCACCACCACCGAACCCACCGCCACAGCCACCGTCACCGATCTTGCCATAGAGCCAGATGATGAAGGTGTACTCAGAGCAGATCTGTTAGATCTGTCTTCTCTCTCTCTCTGATCTGATGTGGTTGTTGTTGATCTGTACTCAGATCTGTGTTGTTCAAAATATTTTTTTTTTTTTAATTTGTGTTAATTATATATGTTGATCTGTGTTGATAATTTGATGTTGATTTGTGTTAATAAATTTTTTTTTAATCTGTGTTGATCTGTACTCAGTCTAATTAATCAGTGGTTTGTTGAACAAAATTTTTTTTCAGATCTATGTTGAGTAACTCAGATATATGTTTTGATTATTCAATGGTTTGTTGAACAAAATTCGAAAAAAAAAAAAGAAGCTCGGGGATATTTCGGGGTCGGGGAAACCCGATCCCCGTTGGGGACGGGGACGGGAGGGTGATGGGCTCCCCCGCCGGGGATCGGGGGCGGGGGCGGGGATTTTGTAATCTTCGGGGATCGGGGACGGGGGGAGTAGTCCCCGGCCCCGCCCCGCCCCGTTGTCATTCCTAATTGGAGGGGGTTCTCAATCACTTCCCTATATATATATTCACAAGACTTATTGAGTTGAACTTAAATCTACTCATGCTCAGCTCGATTACTAAATAAGTCTAAAAATTGAGATCAAGTGCAACCTCAAACTCATTCATTTAATAAATTAACCAATCTCAAATAACTCTTAAATAAACTCAACTTGAGTTATTTATGATCAATTCCAATTTATTTGTAGATAATGGAATAGATCTCGTCTTAATCCTTGACCCGTGGTATGAAGCTAAGCTATTGGCTGTGCTGATTGTTTTGTCCGTGAAGTAGTTTGCTCATGCCTACCTTGCTTTGGACTTCATGGATTGAGCTTTCCCAGATGGATCTCTAGTTAGCTTGGCTTAATTAGGCCTCTCTTTTCCCAAAATAAATATATAAAAAATAAAATAATTTCTCGACGGTTCGTTGAATTTTTTTTTCTCCTACAAGACAGCAATTAATGTATTAGTAATTAAATTATAATGCAGACAAACGTTTTTCTATAAAGTCGAATCTAAAATCTTACTTACCTTAACACCTAAATACCCTCTCCATGACTATTTAGACAACTGTCCAAGTCGACAATCCATTGATTTGAGATGCCAAACTTAATGTATATTAGGTAATATTAAACTTTTTTAAAGTCATGATTCAACTAAATGTGACATAATTTTACTATTATTTAGTCAAATCCCACACTCCTTGGCAAACCAAATGTGGTCTAAAATTTAGTCTAGACGGCAAAATAGAAATAAATGCACCAATTGACAAATTGGGTGCAAAATTTGTCAAAATTTTCACAATTAAAGTATAGTTTGATTACTAATATAGTTTTTTTTTTTTTTTTTTTTTTTTTGACATTGTTAGTGAGAGGGTAATTTGTAGTCAAATTGGGCCGAGTTAGGTGGAAGTGAATTTGAGGCTGGGGTCCCGTGATAGGTCAAATTATGTCTGGGAAGGGCTTGGTGAGGGCCGAGCAATGGATTGAACCAATCAAAGAAGTTTGACTGAACTACCAGAAGATCCATATTCTTGAACCTAGCTACCTCCTAATGGCGGTCAACGCTTTGACTGAGCTATAAGGAAGATGATCAAACGGACTGAGTAGAGGTTTGACCAAGCTTGGAGATGAGCCGTACTATATTAGCATGGTGGTAGGCCGAGCAAGCTGTGCACGGCGCACTGTATGCTGCAGGGCTCGACCAGTGGCGGATAGAGCAAAAGTCGTCTGGCCTCTCCGAACGTCTTCTTAGTCTATTTGCTGACTTAGACATTGGAGGAGTTTCTGGCACACACCCACCGGCTAACTCACGTTTGTGTTTTTAGGTGATACGACGACATTCGGAGGAGCACAAGTTTGATCAATAAAATTATACGAGTAAAGTTTATTTCATACTCGTATAGTTAGGATTAATAAATCTATGGGATTAAAGTCGAGATTATATATTATTTATAATCATGGTAGAATATAGGGGTGGGTATTCATCGGGTTAGGCCGACATTACTTGATAAGGAATTTTGTATCTGTCCAAACCCAGACTGACTCTAACATCGGGTCTCTACATTGGCCCAAACCCGTCCCAAAAAATAATTATAAATTCTAAGTCTACCCATGGGGTTTTATGTTAATTTTTTTAAAAAATATTTCATAATTAAATTCAATCACACATTATATTTCTTAAATAAATATACTAACAACATTATAAATTGAAGAATTTTATTTGTAAATTGAAAGATTTCTTAAATAAATTTAATCAAATATCACCATAAATGTGAGTTTCAATAAAATTAACAAAAATAAAGTTTAGATCCAACCAAAAATATATATTTTAATATATTATAATTAATTAATTAATTTAATACATGACCAGGTCGGGCCATACTGGGCTAAAAATATAAATCTCAAGCCCAATTCATTAACATATCGAGTAGACTGGATTGGCCAACAGATCGATGCCACCTCTAATAGAATATAGTATCAGAAAATAAATAAAACAAACAAAACAAAATACCGGTGTGTATGGCCTGGGAACGTGCCCAGCCCATCCTTTGGGCCCTTAAGTAAGCCCATATAAACATTCCAGTCCCCTTAGGTTGTGTCTGCCCATTTAGAACCCATCATACTTGAACTCCTTATAGGAAATGAGTAATATTACACAAATAAAAAATATATACGTAATGATGTAATTTATTAGAAACCTTTCACTTTAAAATAAAATACTAATAAAGATGAATTTATTTACAATAACGATATTGACACATTATTCTTGTTAAGTTTTATATATAAATTTTATGTAATTTTCCATGATGAGACACTTGAAATATGTATCCAAATCATACTTAGTAATTTGATTTTACCATAAAACCTTCCTATTATCCATGAAAATGCACTATGACATTTTGTGACTACCATTTAATCCTTAAAAAAAAAAAAATTTAAAAAATTAAAAAATGTATTAAAATTTTTGAATAAGAATTGAGTGAAGTGTTGCAACCCATTTGACAACTTTGCTCTCTCTCTCTCTCTCTCTCTCTCTCTCTCTCTCTCTCTCTCTCTCTCTCTCTCTCTCTCTCCACTAATGATAGCATGGGGCACATGATTTTTTGTCTTTAAATTATATATATTCTTTTTTGTTCCAAAATATTAGTTTATTATTTTATTTTTTATTGTCTCAAAATATTAATTCATTTTCAAAAATTAATGACTAATAAATGTCCATTTTGAGAAGTAGATTAAAAGTCAATTTTTTTTTACTTTTTTTAGAAAAATGTGTAAAAAAGTAAAAGGTAATGTGATTCAAAAAAATCAAAAAGCCAGCTTTTGGCTTTTAACCCAATTGCCAAAATTTTGGTCCTTCATTTAAGTTCATTAACATTATTTGAAATGTAGTAATTGTACTACCAAATAGTAATTTTGAAAATTTAATATTTTTAAAGTGTAATAATTGTACTACTAAAAAAAAATTATATTTTCCAAAATGGATTAATATTTTGAGATGGAAGGAGTATCTATTAAGAGTTGGGGTTCCTATTGTGCCATAAGACACAACAAACTACTGTGGGCCCGATTGAGGGCATGTCCCAAGTCTCTTTCGACAATTCGAACCATTTATATTGTAAGGTTCGTCGTCTAAATCATCTATGCAAAAAATCAAATCACTTGGACATCTGTGATTCTGTAATAAGAGTACATTTGTTTTTTAAAAGATAAACGATTAATATGATTTTAATAATTTTTTAAAAATAATTAAGATTTGATCATAGGGTTACCGATATCATATTAACTTAATTTTTTGCATAAATGATATATTTAACAAATCTTACAATATGAATAATTCAAATTATCAGAATAGATTCAGAAAAAACCCGTAAAGATCCTCACAGCAGTGCTGCTGTGCCATAAAGCACAACAACAACTATCATTCCGTATATATTAGGATGTGTGCCCACTCAATAAGTGTGCTTAAAATATAAATTTTAATTTTGATTTAAAATGTGTTATGTATTATTAAAATGGTAAATCAAATTTGCAAATCTGATAATTTGGATTAACACACTATAATATTACCATCTTAGATATATACTGAAATTTGTATCCTTTGAAAAAAAAAATTCCTCTCATCTGCGTACATGTCGAGCTATGAACAATGGCCACATGGTACCAAGTGATTTGTAGGCTGCACTGTCGGTTGATGCACAATGGGACAAGGACACGTGGAGCGAACCCATTCCATAGCACATTCCAACACGGTTGCGACCTTGATTGACGCAACACTTTTCAATGCAAGACACGTGCTTAGCGTTCCATTAGTTACCTTATAATCATTTAACGGTCAAATTTTAATTTGGTAACGTTATAATAATCGGATCTTCACACAACAATTTGAATACTACAATACCAACAGGAAATTCGTTCAGTGCATAAGGCTTTTGAATCTCTCAGTTAAGGCTTGAGTTTGAGTCTTCATAACCTCTTGTTTGAGTTAAACATGCTCTTTAGCGCCTGGAACACGCAGGCTTAAGTTTTGGCCCCGACGTAGATGCGGTGGGGTAGGGGCCTAAGTTTCAGCCCCGACATAGGTGCGGTGGAGTTCCTTGCAGATATACTGTAGACATAGGTGCGGTGGGGTTCCCTGCAGATATACTGTAGGTGCTAAGGGACAATATTCCCTGACGGATATGTTGGAGTAGCCTATTTACATATCCATTTTATAAATCTAAAAAAGAATACTACAATCACCCTAATTCGACTTATTTTGGGTCCACTTCTATGTATTTTCTTTTAATTACCAACTTAAAATTACTAACGTAATTTGTGTAGAATATTTCATTGATTTGATGACCCAACTAGATGTGCAAGCTCATGAAAAGAGTCGTGAGCCACCAATTTTCTCTGATTTTATGGGTGTACAAATTTTTTATTTAAATAAATATATTTTTAAATTTTTTATTAAAAAAATAAAAAAATTATATGATTTAAAAAAAACATGAATAGATGGTTATTTTAGTCTATCCCAAATAAGTACCAAATCAATTTTAATTTAGGTTGCGTTTAGTTAGATGATGGAAAAATACTAGGAATCTCAAAAAAATTATCAATAAAATTATCAAATGTCTTACATTAATGTGAGATTCACACTTATAGAACTCATACTCATATGAAACATTTAGTAATTTTGTTAGTAAATCTATTGATATCTCTAGCATCACTCTAGAAGATTTTGATGAGAGAAATGAAATGGAAAAAAATGCAATCCTACATTTTATTTTGTTTCGTTGTAATGAAAAACACATAGGAAAAGAAAAGGAAAGGAAAATACAATTCTATTTTTTTGAATTTTGAGTTCACTTAAACTCTTTTCTTTCTCTATTTTCAACTCAAATAAATATAGTTTGAAATTTGAATTCTATTAATTATTTTCTCATTTTATTTCTATTTTACTTTTCCTTTTTATTATTCTCATCAAATTTTCTAATCAAACAAAACTTTAATAAATTGGTATGATTGGATTCTGGAAGGATGGCCCCTTGATTCGATTCTTATTAAATTCCATAGGTTATGGGCTTCCTTCCACCATGTTATATGCCTCCAATATGATAAGAAATTCAATAAAGTATTCGCAACTGATGTGTCAGTAGCATTACTAATTTATTGAGCAAAATCTTCCATACAGCTAATAAAAGAAAAATGTTTGAGCGTCACAATTTTTGTAGTTATAATAGTTTAAAATTATCAAAACGACATCGTTTTGACTGTAAAATATACCAAAACGACATCGTTTTGATACTTTTGAGCCATTGTGGCCATAAAAATTGTGGCCCTCTAGCATTGTTGCTAATAAAAATTGCTTAACCCATTTGTCATCCACTGCATACATGTATAATACATGGATTTGGAGTGGTTACTATGCGAGGTGTACAATAATTACTATTATGCTGTTAAATGAGCTTATTTTAGGGTCTATTTTGGAGCCTATTTAAATCTTTTGAATCATTTATATTTTAGAATATATTAAGTAGAATATACCTGTAAAAAATCAAATTAATTGAATATCGTTTATTCATTCATCCACTTATATTTATATTCATTTTAATATTTTAAATCAAAATTATTATTTATTTATTTTATTAAAAGAAAAATGCTTTGGATCTCCTTTTGGGGAGACCCTCACCACCCTCACAGTGATATGGACCAATGATGTGTTTGTATTATTTATTTATAGGCGAATTACACTAACAGTCCCTATAGTTTGGGGTTTGTGTCAGTTTGATCCTTGACTTTTCAATTGTGACATATTTGACCCTAAATTTTGAATCTTGTTCCAAATAAGGACAATTGAAGATACCATTACTTAATTTTAAGGGCAAAATCGTCAATTTGACAAAATATAAACTAATTTGACAAAAATAAATATCAAAAAAATATTTTTAAATTTTTAAAAATTATTTCTACCCATCAAAAATAAAATCATGTAAAATTGATATTTTTTTTACACATTTATTTATTTATTTATTTTACAAAATTAATTTTTATTATGTGTTTAGACAATGACCATATAATGGCTGATTGTAATGATTATAATGTGTAATTGATATATTTAATATATAAAATGTTTTTAGTTTTGAATTTTTGATTTAATGGATTGGTTTAATAATGATATTAAAATTGTCGCCATATTTGACTTTTGAAAAAATAAAAACTAATTTAATTAAAATAAAAACTACCCATTACATGATCATCATCCAAACACATAGTAAAAATTAATTTGATATAAATAAATATATAAATGTCTAAAAGATTTATCAATTTTACATAATTTTATCTTTAGTGGGTATAAATAATTTTTAAATATTCAAAATATTTTTTTGGCATTTATTTTTATCAAATTAGTTTATATTTTATAAAATTGACGATTTTGTCGTTGAAATTAAGCAATAATATATTTAATTGTCCTTATTTGGAACAAGATTCAAAATCTGGGTCAAATGTGTCACAATTGAAAAGTCAGGGACCAAAGTGACACAAGCCCCAAACTATAGGGACCGTTAGTGTAATTTATCATTTTTTTTTTTTTTTTCTTTCTTACTTGGACCAATTACAAGTGAGTGGGGGTTGTGGGAACCTAAATCATTACTGTTATTAAAACAAAAGAAGTTGTAAATTTTTATAACAGAAGAAGTTACAAATTTTTATATGAATTTGATTGGAGAAGTTATTTGAGCCAATAAAATAATGCGTAGATTTTATATAATAATGGAAAATGTTTGAGACTTAGGATTCTTAAGGAGTGTTTGATAATATCATTCAATATTTAAAACTGAATTAATTAAGTGATGATTAATTAAGTTCGTGTGATACCTATAGTTGATATCACTTAAAAAATTAAGCGCCTCTTAAAATGTAAGTTAAAACTTAATTTTTTTAAAAAAAATATAAAATTTACTTAATTTTGATTCAATTTATAAATGGAATTTTTATTGATAAATTCCATTTAAAAGTGTTCTAACCTAAAAAGTTTATGAAGGAATTTTTAACACATTTAGTCCCATATATTTATATATTTATTTCATAAAATCTTTTTTCTTGATTTATACAATTTTATTAGACTCTTATGCCCTTATATTTAATATTGATATTTAATATTGGGGGAGGAGAGAGAAAAGAAAGGACCAAGGTATAAGAAATTTCATATACAAATTAAATAGTATTGATGTTATTATTTTATATTATTATATAATGTGAATATATTTTTAATCGGTGATGCTATCTGCACCAATTAGTGTACTAACTAGTGTACCAACACTAGTTATGACATTATGATTGATCACACTCATTATATAAATTACAAATACCAAAAATCTCTTAAATTATGTCACATCATCAATTGATACACTAATTGGTGCATATAACATTATTCATTTTTAATTGGCAACACATAAAAAATAATGTGAACATTCTCTCTCATTTGATGTGAATATATTTTTGATTGACAACACATTAAAAATAATGTGAACATTCTCTCTCATCTAATGTAAATATTCACAACATCTTTCCGAAAAATTCTCTGTCATCTAACGTAGTAATGTAATTGTTCATTATATGTGAACCTTCTTATTTTTAATTGACAACACATTCTTATTCACAACATGTAGTGATTCTCTCATCTAATGTAATGATGTGAACGTTCACATTCGTATGTTTTAGTATGAATATTTATATTATGTAATTGACAACACAATGACAAAAATTCATTTCAAATTAATGTGAATATAATGATGTGAATATTCATTTCAATTACATGATGTGAATATTCACATCATGTAATTGATAATATAATGACAAAAATTCATTTCAAATTAATATGAATATAATGACAGTCAACATCCTGATGCATGGGAACTACCAAAATATAACGACAATCAATATTAAATATCAACATTAATAGGAGGCATGAGAAATTGAGGATATTTTGGTCTTCTTATCTCAAATAAGATCTAATGAAATAGTCAAAAAGAATATGAGTTGGATGAAATAAAACTCTTAGAAAGCGGATTTATCAAAAAAACACCCTTTTATAGATATTAAGTATAAATATAGATATATACTATTATAAGCTCACTACCACCGCTACTACTACAATTATCACCACAACTATCATGTTACCGTTACCACTACCACCATGCCATTGCCACTGCCATTGCCACCGCCATCGCTACCACTACCACCACTATAACCACCACCTTCATGTCACTACCACTACTACCACCACCACCACCGCCATCGCCACTATTATCATGTCGTCGCCACCACCACTACTACCAGCACATTCATCACTATTGTCATTATTGCCATGAATATCACTATCATTTTACTATGACTATCATCGTTACCACCACCACTACGCTACCGCAACCACCACTATTATTACTACCACCACCGCTACCACCACTATGCCACGCCGCCACCATCATCACAATATAAAAATTAAAATATACAACGTGAAAATAATAAATTTCAAATTTTATCTTACATAAATCAAACAACTTATTTTTAATTCAGTACTTAAATTTTTATCAAACAGTTTTTCAAGTTAAAAAATTTAACATTTAGTTTTCAATACTTAACTTTCAATTTTCAGTTTTATCAAACACCACATAATTCACTTTATTTTTTTAATATTTTTTTGTAAAAAGTTAAATAATTCTTTCTATAACCTTGTTTGGTTCCAATTTTTTAAGTCAAATTTTCTAGAAATTGAGTATTTTATTTTTCATGTTTTAGTGAATTTTTTTAATATTTTAAGCAAATTGTTTACTTTTTTGATGCACCTAACCTAAATGTACCTAAAAAGTAAAATATTTATAAAAAAATCAATATATATACAATAATATGAAAATGTACTAAATTTTTATATTATTTTTATATTTTTGGTATTTAATAAATTTTCGTATTATACTTTTTAAGTGTATTTATATTAGGTATATTTAAAAACTAAAAAGTTTGTTTCAAATATTAACAAAATTCAATGAAAAATAAAAAAACAAAAAACTTAATTTTTTAAAAAATGGATTCAAAGTTGTGAAACTAAACAAGATAATTGAATTTTTTCACTTTATATTTTAACTATATATTTTAATCTAATAAGTCACTAGAAAAGTAATTTCTCAAATGTGCTCTTATTTCCACTCCATTTTCACATCATTATAAATAAATTTGGAAGATTAAAATTATGAATTTATAACATTTTTTTTTATAATAATAATAGATAAATGTTAACAAGTGCCCTTTAGATATTGTTTAATGTTAAAAAGTGTGTAAAAAAATGTCTTGAAAATATGTGAAAATATTAAAAAACTTATTGATTTCAATAAAAATATATTGAATTTAATAAAAAAATGTATTACATTTTTTTAATTTTTTTTTTTTATCTTTTACTTATATCCTAGAAGTACTTGTTAGCCAAACCAATAATAATATAGATAAGCAAACCTATGTGTATGCACTCATGAGCATAAATTGGAAACGGCACTGCTAGAGAGCTCTAGTGGAGCTGCTCTAACAGCAGCTCTACTGAGCTGGCAGCCACTTTATAAAAAAAAAAAAAAAAAAAAAAAGAGCAGAAAAAGATAAAATGAGGGAAGAAAAAAGACAATTTAATGCTTGGTTTAGAGTCACTGTTTTAGAGCTCTAAGACATTTTTCAATTGGAAAATATTTGTGACTCCTAAATTATTTTTATAATTTCGCCTATAATGATGTGTTCGAATAAGTGTAAATTTTTAATTTGTTACATATCTAATTATTGAATGCTTATTTTTTTATAAATAAGATAATGTTAAATAAATGACCAAATATCTCACATAGGTATAAGTCCACACTTTTATAATCTCCGCACTCATATAAAATATTTAATTATTAATTTAATAAAAAATTTAAAATTTTTAACATTTTCCTTAAAAATAAATTTATGAATCAATTGTATGGGTCACAAAACATTACTCGTATAAATTATGGGATTGGATTGGACACATGATTCAAATGTACAGATCGGATGTATATCTGGCACACATGGGGAGGTCGGTCCCATAGATGCGAACTTTCGTTTTCCTTGATTGATTTCTAGTTTTACAGACTTTAAAGATACGATTGCATCACGTGCATAAGACGAGAGATTATCTGGTGATTGAGCAATACACGTGCTATTTCATGATTTTGGAATAATACATTTTTATTATTTATCACTTTACATTTGTTAATTATTTATAAAAAAAAATTAAGATTTTTAAAAAAATTTTACTGTTTTAATTAATAAATATCAAGGTTCAAATACCACATGAATTTATCAAAACTATCAAATAATTTCCGTACAATAAATTATTACTTAATGGTATTGTTCCAAATAATTTACCCCTTTATACTTATTAAGAGTTCGTTTGGGAAGTGAATTAGCTTTTTAATTTTTTAGCTATTTTAGCTTAGGGTTAAAAAGTTTTGTTTGGGATAGGCTTTTTGATTTTTTTGATTTTTATCAGAAAAAAATGAAATAATTATGGGTTATATGTGATGTTTTGTCTTATTGAATTAAAAAGTCTATTTTATCTTTTTGTGACTAAAATAGTCTCAAACCCAATCCAACCATTCTTTCCAAACGAGTGCTAAGTTGTTTTTTAAAATTCTAACCAAAAAACTATTGAATCCCACAATTTTAGTTTTAAAATCAAATACCACCATGTGAATTTGTCCAAAACGGGCACATAATTTTTTTGGATAAATTTCAGTGCAATGTATGTCTTAAAAAATAATTATAAATAAATAAATAAATTTGATAAATATTATTATAATAATTAAAATTAAATTTTTTTTATGAATTTATAATAACTATCTGAAAATGGTAATTTCCCTTCTTTTTTTTTTTTTTTTTTCTTGGCAGGAGAGCTTGAAAGTGTATTAGATTGGGAGAGCTCCTCTCTAGTTGAGTATCACATTTAGAGGTGCTATTGGGTATATGCGGGTCCACCATGGAACTCGTATCGATAATCTAAACAGTTCAGTATATAGATCTTGTGGACTACTACATCTCTGAAAAAAAAAATCACATTAATTAGATATCGATAACCACTTGATCAATTCACATTTATATAAATAATTTATTTTAAAAATCATCCATACTGTTGACGCAAATATATTATGATCAAATGACTATTAATATCCGATCAACATAATTTTTTTTAAGTACAAAATAATCAATTCCTATATATTAAGACCATCTCCAACGGTGTAGCAAATCTGATATCAAATTTGAATTTTGATGAAAATGGTACTATTCATGGCTCCAACCGTTCACCAAACCTGACACCAAAATGAGATTTCACCAAAATTTTCATCAGATGGACGACGAAGAAATGAATTCACCAAAACACTGTTGCGGACCGTTGGAGGGGGACCCGGGTCGACCAACTGGTTGCCCACCCGGTTGACCAACCGGTCGCCCGGTGTACCATTTCAGCCCCTGACCCGTTTGAACCCTCAGAACCCTGCAGCTGAACCGTTGGAGGCAACCGGTCAACCACCCGGTTGACCGGTCGGTTGACCACCCGGTCGACCAGGTTGGGCAACTCCAAAACAGTGCACGGCTTGGACTTTAGTTGTTTGCAAGAACACTTGTTTGTTTCAGCTATATTTTTTTTGGGACGTATGAAACAACACTTGTTTGTTTCAGCTATATTTTTTTTGGGACGTATGAAATTATTGTGATTACCAATAATTTGATGGGTCATGAATTTACATTTTCAATATATTTGACATGTATATTTTATAATTAGCCGTTATAATAATTTACCGTTAGATTGGCAGAGTATTTTGAAAAGAGTATTTTAAAAATTTATCGTTCATGATGTACTCTATAAAACCAGGTCTGATTTCTATATCAAGCTAAGATAGTGTTTCAGTTTCAGAATCGTATTCATTGAAGGTTGTGAATATTTTTTTCTTTTCAGTGATTAGATATATATTTTCCTTCAAATTTTAGTTCATACTATCTGCTTCTGAGTTTGAGCTGCTGAGTTTGACCTTCAGAGTTTGAGCTTCATATCATTACAATCTTTTTCAGTAAGTATATTGTATTTTTTTATGCTATGGAAGATTTTGAAATGTTTGAGGAATCACATATGTTTGAGCACAACAGTCATAGTAATTTTATGTCAGAATCTTCACGAGAACAGAACACGCAGAACAGTGCTAATAATTTCATTTCACAACCTTCTCGTGTTTCTCGTGGTAAAGCCTTCACAATTATAGAAGATGAAACTTTATGTAGATCTTGGTTAGCAGTCTCTCAAGATCCTATTACTGATAATAGTCAGAGTATGGCTATATTTTGGGAACGAGTACTTGTTAATTTTAATTCACAATTGAGCGGTGAATCCAATCGAAATCGTATTTCTTTGACTCACCGTTGGTCAGCCATACAGAAGGCAATTAATAAATTTTGTGGTTTTCTTGAACAAATTCAACTGAGGCAACAAAGTGGAATAACCGAGGCAGATATGGTAAATTTTATTTGTGTTATTAAATATCAAATTTAATTTTTAAATCTATACTTGTTATTGAAATTTTTGTAACTTTTTTTTTTCAGGTCATTGAAGCAAAACGGATATATCATGTAATACAGAAAAAACACTTTACATTTGATACATGTTGGCAGATTCTGCGCCAGAGTTGTAAATGGGATGAATTTCGATAAAAAAAACCCACGCAACATACTGATCCATGTTTGAATCTACCAAGTGAATATGAGGCTTCTCAATCCAACCCCGTCAATGCGGTGCACGACCAACCATGTAATACATCAACATGACCAATTGGTACTAAGGCCGCAAAAGAGAAGTTGAAGAATACAACAACGCATGATAGTAGATTTGATCAAATGGCTGCTAACCAATCCAAGATTGTTGAAGTGTTATCAACTATCTCTGCTAGAACTATTCAGCGAGATGAACAAAAGGCGATAGACCGTGCACAGAAGGCTGCAGAGCGTCGAAAAAGGGCCGAAGATAGGGAAGAACAACTAAAACTCCTATCTATGATGAATGAAAGAGAACAACGAAATGAAGATCATAAAATTATGTCAATGGACATGACAAATTTAAATCCTATGCAAAAGGCGTACTACGAAGATCTTCAACGACAGATTTTATTTCGAACAAGTAATAGACTGCCTTGAAAGGTTCCATATTTTGTGGGTTTTATGTATTGATTTTATGTATTAGTTTTATGTATTGAATTAACCCTGATATGTATTATTGCCATATTTCGAATTGAATACGTATTGTTGCCATTTTCAAGTAGAATACGTAATTCTTGCCATGGTTTTTGTGTACACTGCTGTTTGGCCTGTAATGTAATGTGTTACTTTTTTTTCTTATTAATCACAGTCTTCTATAAACTGATATTTAGAGTGAAGTCATTGACTACTATAAGTCATAAGATTTTTAGAAGAGGAATCATAACTGGATAATGCCCTTCTTCTCGCATTTTCAGTCTGTACATAATCATGTCCTTAGTCAACTAGGCATTAAACTGAAAAACTACAATATACACCAAAATATGAACAATATGCACAAAATGTTTTCAAAATAACAACATACAAACCATTACCAATACATAAGTTGAATTACATCTTCACTGATTATCTGGTGTAACAAGCCCGCGAGGGACCTCGCTACAGTTCGGACTCGATTTTGTTGCGGTTCTAAATCTGAACCAAAGAGTCCAAATCCGGCAAATCGTTTTGAAAACAGATTTTTTTGAAAGAAGTGCCAAACATGGACTGCTTTGCCAGATACAGAGTCGCCACCTAAATATTTTAAAATGGGAAATTTAGGAAACCCTGACTCGGTGCCAAAGGCCACGTGTCCGTCATCACCAAAGTTGGCTCGGGAACTTGGGTACGATTGGGGAACGTCACATCGTGAGCACCCCCGCTCGCCCGGTCGAAGACCGGCCTCTACTAACCATGATATCTACTTTTGAAAACATTGTATGCTCTTATTCCGGTTATTAGCCTAGGTTACTATGTGATGCGCACAGCATACAAGTATAGACTGAGTCGTCTGAATTGGAACAAAACATTTCATGTTTGTTTATTTGAAAATGGTTTGATGGTGCTACCCGCAGGTAGGCTAAGACGTGGATTTGCCACCCTCAAGTGGGCTTAGAAAACAGTGATTTTGCCACTATCTAGTGGGCTTAAAACAAACAGTCAATGCATTGTTCCAATCCAAATAACTCAACCTCCACCCACAGGCATTCAAGGCAGTTATATCACATAAGCAAATAGCCTCATGGCAAGCATGTTATCATGGCAACACTCACACGCATGCAAGGATGCTAAAGCATAAAACTCACCGAGTACTCCAAGCCAAAACAGAAACCGGTTAGAAATCATGCATGAATCCTAAATATGCTAAAATGCCTAATGCAACACATGCAAAGATGCAAACTATAGCAGGCTCGGCTATTCTAAATATGGCATATGAGATGCAACAGCTATCAAGTACTCAACTTAGAATTGAAATACAGATGCAGTTTGTATGATGCGCCGAGCCCGGAGCATGCAAAACAGATGAATGATGCAAACATGCTGTCATACTGTATGCTAATTGAAATATGCCCTATATCTAACCATCATAAGCGGATAAATAAAAGGGAGAAAGAAATGGGGGTTGGAAGACATACATCACACTCACACACCCTTATTACAGTTGTGCCCTCGCGCAGAGAGTCCGAATAAATAATACAATCCGAATAAAAGAATAATACAGTCCGAATAAATATACAGATTCCTAATTAATTAACAAATTAATTACATAAGAGTAAAACTGGCATGCAAGCCAGGGATTGCCTTGCTTCTGATGGATGATGCATGTTGGGCTGCCTGGCGCGGAAATCCACTGGGATGCCCCGATTAGCCTCTGTTTACACTTTTTTCGAAATACGTGCCAAGTCCCGAAAAGTTGCTGTTTCTGGGTTTTGCTGCAACAGAGAGCAGGAAAAGGGCATAGCAATGTATTTCACAAATATATGCATGCCTCGATCCTCGTGCCACCAATCATGCACATCGATGCATGATGGCCGAGGAGCCGAATTGCACAACTCAATATAGGATGAATGCATATGAATGCGACAACAAAATCTAACTCCATCATGGGTAATCCGGAGTGTCGGTGACTTGGGAATTGAGACCCGTTCCGTTACTCGGAGTACAAAACGCGCCTCGTTTCCCGTGCAATATGCATGATATGCATGAAACGCAACTAATATACAACCTAGCATGCGCAATGCTATGAAAATGAGATGTCTCGAAATGCGTGCCCACAGGCACGCAAACCGAGGAATGCGGAATGACATGCGAAATGCAATGATGGGCTTATACCAACATGAGGGAGCCTCAGCCACACTCACATAGGATGCCGGAATGATAAAAATGAGGTGCCTCGAAATGCGTGCCCGTGGGCACGCATACCGAGAAACACAGAATGACATGCGAAATGCAATGATGGGCTTATACCAACATGAGGGAGCCTCAGCCACACTCACATAGGATGCCGGCGGATAAAAATGAGATGCCTCGAAATGCGTGCCCGCGGACACGCAAACCGAGGAATGCATAAAATGGCATACGGAATGCAATGATGGGCTTACGCCAACATGAGAGGGCCTCAGTCACACTCACATAAGCTGCCGTCGGATAAAAAAGAAGCGCCTCGAAATGCGTGCACACGGGCACGCGAACCGAGGCAATGGCCCTAAGGCATAAAATGACCTGAAATATGATATACAATGAGACTAAAATGAGATGTCTCGAAATGCGTGCCCACGGGCACGCAAACCGAGAAAATGGCATACGGAATGCAACAGGACTAAAATGAGATACGCAATGCAATATGGGCTTACACTAACATGGGAGAGCCTCAGCCGCACCCACACAAGAGGCCGTCGGATAAAAAAGAAGCGCCTCGAAATGCGTGCACACGGGCACGCGAGCCGAGGCAATGGCCCTAAGGCATGAAATGACATAGAAAATGTAAATTGGGCTTACACTAACATGAGAGAGCCTCAACCACACTCACATAAGATGCCGAGAGATGAACATGAAGTGCCTCGAAACGCGTGCACACGGGTACGCAAATCGAGGCAATGATATATAGGCATGAAAATGTAAATTGGGCTTACACTAACATGAGAGAGCCTCAGCCGCACTCACATAAGATGCCGAGAGATGAAAATGAAGTGCCTCGAAATGCGTGCACACGGGCACGCAAACGAGGCAATGATATATAGGCATAAAAATGCAAATTGGGCTTACACTAACATGAGAGAGCCTCAGCCGCACTCACATAAGATGCCGAGAGATGAACATGAAGTGCCTCGAAATGCGTGCACACGGGTACGCAAACCGAGACGATGGCATAAATCATGAAAATGGTATACAAATGAGATGTGGCATATGGCATATGGAAAATGCAAATTTCAGCAGCCAAAATGATGCAAAAACAGCCCCCGAATTATAGCAAAATTACACCCGATGCCCGAAATGCTATGCTAAGCACCCGAAATGACTTGCAGCTATGCCTAACATGCGCAATATGGATATGAAGTGTAAAGACAGATGCTAGGAAGTCCCTAAACTAGCATTTTTCCAGTACAAAGCAGGGCCAAACAACAGCCACAAGTATGGCAAAAATAGCATGCAAAAATGGGGGAAAAGAGGGGAATAATAAAGCAAGTGGTATACACAATGCTCAAACTGAAAAATACAGTTCTACAACATTAAAGAGGGACCAAAAATATGCACATTTACAGTAGATGACATCTCCCAAAACAGTATGTAGATATCCTCAATATAGCATGCAAAATATGAGCCAAAAGAGGGCTATAAAGAGAGGTATACCAAGAATTCACCAAACAGCCTAAGACCCTTAACAAAACATTAAGAGTGGGTCATTTTAAGACTATTTCCAGACCTGATGATGGCCGAAAACAGAAGCAAGATAGGCCTAAAAAATCATGCAAGATAATGGACCAAATAGGGGCTATAAAGAGAGGTCATGTATGGAAGCACCAAACAAGGTTGAGCCCTTCTACAATGTTGTAGAGGGGTCCAAAATAAGCCTAATCACAGTTTATGGCATGCTCCAAAACAGACTTCAAGTGGGCCAAACAAATCATGCAATTTTACGGTAAATATGAAAAATTACAAAGAAAGTGCATGATAGAGAGGCCAAACATGGTTGAGCCCTTCTTCAATGTTGAAGAGGGGTTCAAAATAAGCACATTTACAGTTTATATCAGGCCCGAAAAGAAATCACACATAGGCCAAATATTCAATGCAAAATAATGGCATATAAGAGGATATTGAAACAAGTGCATCATGGTGATCTCAAATAGGGTTGAACCCTTAAACAAACATGGATAATAGCTCAAAAAAGACCTAATTTCAGTGAAGGTCGGAGCCTAAAACAATAAGAAAGCAGGCCTAAGAAATGAGGTAAGAAAATGCTACAAAAGAGGGAATTTGAGGCTTACCTTTGAAGATCAAACTTTTGCTACCTCTTGGCTTGAAAAATGTTACCTCCTAGCTGCTGGAAATCAACTCCAAGTGTTGGAAATGGAGTGGTGATGGTGGTGCTTGGTGTTGATGAACAAATGATGCAAGAAAAATGACTTTTGAGCTTTGAAATGGAGAGAAATGGAAGGTGAAAGCTATGGATCTCTCCCAAATGTCTCTCAAAATGTCTAACCCCTAAACATGAAGCCAAACCTCTCCTTTATAGAGGAAATGCATCCAAAATATCTCCAAGACCCCTCTAATCCCCCATACACGTGTATGGAGGATGGTCCAATTGGAAATCAGCTGGCACAGCTGGAATACACTGAGGGAGAGAAAAATGGCCGGCCAGCTCAAAAGGTCAATTTTTTGGTAAGTGGCCGGCCGGCTGGAAAGGGTGGCCGGCCGGCTAGGGTAAAAAGGTCCAAGCCATGGATCTGGTCGACCATGTAGCCCTTGAAGTTAGCTTTCCAATGCCGCAAACCTTGCATCAAAATTCCTCCTGTAGGAAAAGTTATGCCAGTTTCTGTAAAGCCGCGCAGATTCGGTCTAACCAGACTTCAACCAACCATATCTCCTCCCCCCGGATCCGGACTTGGGAGATTCTTGAGTGCAAAATGAAGCCCCGGAAGTAAGCTTTCCAATGGTGGTGGCCTCATATTTTAATTCCTCTTGTGAAAAGAGTTACGCCTGTTTCGGTGAAGCCGCGCAGACTTTTCTCCTTCCCAGATTCACGCTGAACCACTTTTGACCAAACAAAAAGTTGGTTTTCAGAACAATTGCTGGCCTCCCACCCTCCTACAAGCTTCCTAACCATGAAAATAAGGCCTCCACCAAAAATGAGTCCAAACCGATGCAAAATGAAGGCTCGGGGGCCAAAACACACAGTTCGGGGTCCCGAAAACAGGCTGTTGGGCGCCGGGAGTGGTGTTCGACCACGAAGTGGGTATCTAAGACCCCAGTGTCCCTCGAAAAGGAGTAAATGAGATGCATGCCAAAAACCGGAGAAATCGGAGATGGTTGGGCGGTCCCGAACCGAGGCACACGGCCTGACGGCTCCGAAAATCGGGAACCGGGCTCCGAAATGGGCAAAATGGCCTACGGCCACGAAATGTAGCCCACGGCACTGAGAAATAGTCTACGGGACCACTCCCTCCCCTCAGGAAAGAAAATAGAGAAAACCGAGTCTGGTTCGCAAACCGAGACAAGGCACAGAAGAGGGTTCGGAAGTCCGGAGGCAAGGCGCACGGCCGCGACTCTGAGACTTCTGAACGAGCACAGTATGCAACATCACCGAGCGCTCAATCGGTGACGTCTGAGTCTTAAGGTCGGTCAAAAATGGGGTGTCTACATCTGGTGGTGGTGGTGGTGGAGTAGGGTAGTAGTGCTGGTATATATCATTTACGCGATGCTCAATCGTATCTACACGATGCTCAATGTCCACACGGAAATCACCAAATTGTTGAATTAATGAGTTCTGTGCATTGGCAAATGTATCAAACTGACTGCCTAACGAATTGACCTGATTAGCCATCTGCTGTTCCCATTGAACGCGTTGATTATAACGTTGCTCTTCCATGGCCAAATAGTCAGTCCAATATTGAGGTTGTTCAGCTGATGGCGTCACATTGGCATGAGAAGGATCTTGTGGAGCATCACCTTCGGCGACTTCATTTTCTGAATCTTCTGAAGCATTATCACTTCCCATTAAATTGGGGGCTGCACCAGCACGGGTCACTGTATACTGATTAATTGGTGAACTGATCTTCATTTCCATTTCATCTGCAAAATTAACCTTAAAATGTTTGAAAATTTTTGTTAAGAGTGCCCTAAACAGTAATGACCGACCTGTGAATTGACCTTGATTTGTTAGTACCATTTCTTTCATAATTATGTAACACAAATCTAACTTCTGCCCAACTTCAAAACAGTATAGCAAATATGCATTAAAATATGGGATAGCATCATGGTGTCTTTTTTTTGGAGTGACATTTTCTACAATCCACCGGTGGAGAATCCGCAGATAAGGTTTTAAATGTCTTGCTTGTAAACTAGTCTCAGTGAATCTGTTCCGACAAATAGTAGTAAACACATCAGTAGCATTACCAACGATATTAGCTAACTCATCCTCAGTTTGAAAGTGAATATTTTCATCCCCTAACTCAACTCCAATAATGCCTGCCAAAGTAGGAATATCAAACTGTATACCTGTTCCTTTCACATATGACAAAAGAGTAAAATTTCCATCTTCTTCCGCAGTAGCCCGGAGGTGAGCATAAAATAGAGCTACTAGCCGTGGATATACCTTTTGGGGCAAATTAATTAAGTTTTTCCACCCCATAGCTTCAAGTTTACTAATTAATAGTGCATCATATTGAGATGGAAGATTTACCCTTCTCCCTGTTACAATCGGTCGGGCAGAGAAGTTTGGAAAAGCTAATGCATGACTTTGACTGAGAAAATCATCAGTAGGATATGACCATATTTGAGCCTGTTGTTCTTCGCGTCGTGAAGGGTTGGAACTTTCACCAACGTGTGGTCTCGCTCTTTTAGTTCTAGGCATGCTGTCAAATTCTGTTGAATTTCAAATGAATATATTTCAAATATTACAATGCATATTAATCAGTAGGAGTTAAGGAATTTCAAATGACACCAATTGTCAGTATGCATACTACTCCAATAAAAACAGCATAGCAGAAGGATACTGAAATTGAGAACTTGGGCCAATATCAATCCCACAATACAACAAAATTGATTTTAAATGTAACTTATAGCAGTTGAAACATGTTTAAATGTAAATTGATTTAAAATGTAACTTATAGTGTGGAACTGCATAAAACTTGACAGACTTCCCAACATGTTTATGTTTTATTACAATATTAATCATAAAGTTTGATTGAAACAGGAAGGTCATGTTAAACTTCAACAAATTCAACATGAAATGAAACAACTACAACATACACACGAAATTGAACTGAAATCTAGAGCACAGAATGCACAGAATGAAAGAATGAGAGAAAAAAAAAAAAAAAAAAAATGAAAGAGGGCCGGTTGACCAACCGGTCGCCCCGTGCCTATACCTCTGTGATGCTGTCCTTTGGATGCTGCCCTGCCTTCTTCTTCTGGTACTGCCTTTACTGATTCAGGTGTTTCCCTTGGTGAGGCTGAGGAATCACACTTGTAGTACACTGAATATGTAGAGTTTGGGATTTTATTTTGGATTCAAAACACGAATTTGAAGATAGTGGATGGAGGAATACAGTGAGTATGGTGTTAGAGCCAATCTGTGGAAAGAGAAGCAAGAGTTTTCATTGAATGAAGTTCATATTTTGATGGCAGGTTTGGCTAAGTTTTTTTGAGCTGATATAGACCCTCCATTCTTCAGGTAGGTGGTGAGGCTATTACCTTTTCAACAACCATATGCCGTATGAAAAATGAGGCATGGTAGATGGCATACATTCAATAGCTTGGTAGGTGGTGTCTATAAATTGAATGGTAGGTGGTGTCTATAGCTTGGTAGGTGGTGTCTATAAATAAAAATACTACACAAAGGCCCTTCATTGAAAAGGTGATGTTGAGAGGAGATGTATAGATTTCACCATAAAAATTGATCAAAATAGTATGGAAATGAAGCATTTCAATCTGATGGCAGGGCATTAAACATCTCCTCTGTATTGACATTTTTATTAAATCAGAAGACTATGTAAAAGTAAAGAGAGTAGTACAAAATGTAATACCACTATGATGATACAACTTCAACTCTGATGGTTATTTAATCAATTCTTAACAATTTCATAACCTTCATTTGAAAAACATACATGTAGTTTACCCTGCACATTGCCACTTGAAAAGCTGAAGCTGCAAGATTTATTAGGTACTTACCATGTTGTGTCAGTTTCAATTATTGTAGGTGTATCAGTTCTACTGGACTTCAAATGAGAGCAGTTGAACTTAGTAGTAGATTGTTTACATTTATTTATTTTTTTAACTGAGTTTAGACTTCAGTGCTTAACAAGTTTTATAATGTGTTTAAATTTTACTTATTTATCTAATGAGTCAATTTTCAATGAACTACTTTTAACAAGTTGGACACAAGTCAAATTCGAGTTGTTTCATTTTTTTTTTAAGTACATATAATCATATCAAGTTGCGTAATAAGTTTTTATTTATTTATTATTTTTTTGCTCAATAAAAAAAGATTGTAGGATAGTACAAAAGATGACACATCAATAATGAAAACATCACTGCAGCAGAATCAATCCCATACAAACTTAGTGAGTCTTAAGAAGTCTTACAATGTGGTTAAATTAGGCTTATTTATCCAACAAACAAATCTCAAACGAACAGGACAGCATCACATAACTTGTGATGTACTTAGTTCATATACTGCATCAAAATAAAGATTACAAAGAACAGAACCTTCCATTCCAAAAGTGTAAACCAAAATTACATGTATTGATGTGGTTATTTCAGTGCTCACCACGAAGATACCACATATGTTCTACTAAATCATTATGGAGGGCATGATACGCATCCTTATCTCTAATACCTAAATGACGAGACAGAAATGACTGGAAGTCATTGGTAGGAGTAGAGGACAGTTGCACTGGTGTGTTGGTTGATGCAATATCATAATTGAAATCAAGGTGCTCCTCCCTCTCATCTTCGACAATCATATTATGTAATATGATGCAAGTCTTCATTATGTTGCCAAGCATTTTCGAATCCCAATAACGTACAGGACCACGTATAATTGCGAAACGAGATTGAAGGACTCCGAATGCCCGCTCCACATCTTTCCTGGCAGCCTCTTGCATCATTGCAAAATGTTGTCTCTTTGCTCCTTGGGGAGAAGAAATTGTTTGAACCAATGTTTCCCATTGAGGGTATATACCATCAGCAAGGTAATAACCCATATCGTAACTATGTCCATTAATTGTGAAATGGACAGGGGGAGCTTTACCTTGCGCAAGATTAGAAAATAAAGGCGATCGGTCCAACACATTCAAGTCATTGTGTGAGCCAGGCATTCCAAAAAATGCATGCCAAATCCATAAGTCATAAGATGCTACTGCTTCAAGAATAATGGTTGGCTTTTTTTGACGACCTACATATTGACCTTGCCATGCCTTTGGACAATTTTTCCACTCCCAATGCATACAATCTAAACTTCCCAACATGCCAGGAAACCCCCGAACCTCCCCAATAGCAAGTATTCTGTCAATGTCAGTTGGCGTCGGGGATCTCAGATATTCTTGTCTGAATATTTCAATCACTGAATTACAAAATTATTGCAAACTTTGAATTGCAGTACTTTTCCCAATACGAATGTAATCATCAACTGCGTCTACTGCGACACCATATGCTAATATTCTCATCGCTGCAGTCATTTTTTGTAGGGAAGATAATCCAAGTACATAAGCTGCATCTTGTTTTTGAACAAAATATGAATTGTGCGCTTGGATTGCATTCAAAATGCGTAGATACAAAGGACGACTCATTCGAAAACGTCTACGAAATATTGTAGGTGAATACACGGGATTTGTAGCAAAATAATCTGTAAATAATCTGTCATGACCCTGCCTTCTATTTCTGTATATATATCTATGACCTACCACAGAACCACCTATCTTCTTTGAGCTATCATTTGACTGAAGAATCTGAAGCATACTACTATTATTCTGCTCATAAGCTCCTAAAAGTGTGACAATATATTCATCATCAGACTCATCATCAGAGGAGGAAGAGGAAGAAGAGGAGGATGAAAATGAAGTAGCTATCATAGATTTCAAGGTATTCATGGTGCTCTGTTTTGTTAAGTTATGATCGTATTTGTCTGGTGTATGGATAATAGGTGAATATGAGAGCACAATCTATTTGGCAGATATATATACGTAATGGAGGGAAAAAAAAATGGGAAAAACAATTGGGAAATGAAATGGAGGGAAACAAAAAAAAGAAAAAAAAAAAAAAAATGGTAATCGGTCGACCCGCCGGTCGACCAACCGGTCGCCCCGCTGGTCGACCAACCGGTCGCCCCCCTCCCCGGTTCAGGCAGCTGGGATGCAGACAGTTCAAAAGGGTCAAACAAAAACACATAAGATTTTACACATACCGGTTGACCAACCGGTCGACCCACCGGTTGACCAACCGGTCGCCCCAATCAATTTGATGCAAATTTGATGCAGCGTTGGAGTGGGTGATTTGAGATTTGGTGAAATGGCTTATTTTGTACTCAGATTTGATGAAAAATTAAGTATACCGTTGGAGATGCTCTAAGTGGTTTAAATTATTGATGCGGGCTCCATAGTGAGTCGACGAAAACTCAACAGTATCATTCAATTCGATTTGGATCGCAGAGAAGCTATGGCCTACTAAATTATGGACTCTTTTGAAAAGATGGCTTAAAAGCAAATTTGATTTTTAACTTATTTTTGAGTCATATCACTTTTTTATTTTTTTATACATCTTTTAATTTTTAATCAATTTTCTAAAATAACCCTATATCTACATCTGGTCCGTCAAATTGGGTAACGCGGCAACCTGCAAGCCGTCAGATTCTAACAGTGTGGATAGTCAGGAGAGCTATACGCGCTTTGATGGGTGTGGTCCACGCACCATCCCTTTCTTGTTAAGTATTTGTTTGTGATGTGAGTTATCTTTTTAACTTTTTGATTATTTTAATTTGGAATTAAAAAATTTTGTTTGGGATAATTTTTTTTGACTTTTTTGATTTTTATAAGAGAAAATATGAAATGATTATGATTTGGATACGATATTGTGTCTTATTAATTTTTTAACTTATTTTGTCTTTTTGTGATTAAAATAATCAAAAAAATTAAAAAGTTTGGCATGCCAAATGAAAGCTAAGTCACTTAGGCCAGATTTGTTTGGCGGATTAGATTGGATGAAATTATTAATGAGAGGATAATTAATGAGGAGATTGTTAATATAAGAATTGTGAGTGAGAGGATTAAGTAAAAATGTATTTGTTTTAATGATAATATAAGAGATAATTAGTGATGAGATTGTTAAATTATTTTTATATAAAATAAAAATAAAATATTTATATATTAAAAAAAATTCTAAAACAAATATAGACAGATTGTAAATATAACATGTTGTACTTGGATTTAAAAAAAAAAAACAAAAAGAAAAAAAAAAAAATACCCTCCCTAGTTTTTTAATCCCGACCTATATGAGTGAAAGTTAATCCTTAGGGTGTAAGGGTGTGTTTGATTGGGCGGACTGGATAAGGGGGGATTAGAATCCATCGGACTTGAGTCCTGGGACTGTGAATCCCCCGGACTATTTGGTCGGATTGGATATGTATCTTGTGTTTGTTTTTTCATGGGATTAGATATCTGGAAATGACTATTTTTAGTGAATCCAACGTTTGGTTGGACGGACTGGATTAGATAAATGAACAAAAGACTATTTTGCCCTTTTTCAATTGTTTACTAAGGAATAGCAATATTAAACATATCTTTAATATTTTAATTATTTTTAATTAAATAAATTTGTTTTTTTAAAATAAATAAATAAATAAATAAAATATCACTAAAATTTGTTTTAAATCATTACTGTATAACAAATCATTATTTTTTTTACATACAAAACGTTACTGTGTTTGTTTTTTTACATACAAAAAATATCATTAATTTAATAATATAAATTAAATTTATTTTTTTTACATAAATTTATTTTTTTACACAATTAAATAAATAAATAACCACTAAATTTAGTTTTTTTTACACAATAATAAAACACCTGTTACAATTTAAATAATGAAATTAAATAAATTATAAACAAAATTTGAAAATAAAACATCAATAAAATATCTATAAAAAATTATTTTAAAAAATTAAATAAATAAAACATTAATAAAAAGTTAAATAAAATTATTTTATTTTTAAATTGAGACATTTAAATTTTATTGAATTTTATTAAATATAATACATAATTAAATAGTAGAGGGTCAAAATTGTTATTTTCGCATCTAATCCCAATAGTGATTAGTCCCCCCAAAACAATCCCACACCCCCCCCCCCCCAAGGACAGGATAGTCCCCCATATGGGGGACATGGAATCCGGCCGGACATGGAGTCCGGCGGACTAAAAAAAAATCAAACAACGGATAAGGAGGGAGGCCGGACATGGAGTCCAAATAGTGGATAGTTCCCCCCCTTATCCCCCCAATTAAACACACCCTAAGGCCTTGTTTGATTGGGGGGATTGGGGGGGGACTATCCACTATTTGGACTTGAGTCCAAATAGTGCTCCTTATCCGGCGTTTGATTTTTTTTTAGTCCGGCGGACTCCATGTCCGGCCGGACTCCATGTCCCCCATATGGGGGACTATCCTGTCCTGGGGGGGGTGTGGGACAGAAAGTGGGGGACTAATCACTGTTTGGATTAGATGATGAAATGACCATTTTGACCCTCTACTATTTAATTATGTATTATATTTAATAAAATTCAATAAAATTTAAATGTCTCAATTTAAAAATAAAATAATTTTATTTAACTTTTTATTGATGTTTTATTTATTTAATTTTTTGAAATAATTTTTTATGGATATTTTATTGATGTTTTATTTTAAAATTTTGTTTATGTTTTATTTAATTTCATTATTTAAATTTAATAGATGTTTTATTTAATTTCATTTTTTGATTATTATTTTTTTTAAACAAATTTATTTAAAATCTTAATTAAAAAAAATAATATATATTTTTATTGATATTTTATTTATTTTTAAAAAAATAAATTTATTTAATTGTGTAAAAAATAAAATAAAATATTTTTTTATTTAATCTAGCTAAAAATAATTAAAATATTAAAGATATGTTTAATATTGCTATTACTTAGTAAATAATTAAAAAAGGGTAAAATAGTCATTTGTTCATTTATTCTATCCAGTCCGTCCAACCAAACGTTGGATTCACTAAAAATAGTCCGGGGGATTCACAGTCCGGACATCTAATCCCATGAAAAAACAAACACATGATACATATCCAATCCAACCAAATAGTCCGGGGGATTCCAATCCCAGGACTCAAGTCCGATGGATTCTAATCCCCCTTTTTCCAGTCCGTCCAATCAAACACAAGAGTAATACTTTACTTGGAGTAGCAATCCTCCTCAATAAGGAAGCTACCAAATAAATTATAGTGGGACGTGCCTTCTTACCACTCTAATTCTACCTCCTAATCTACAAAACAAACTTGATCTTAGGGTGTATTTATTTAGACGGACTGAATAATAAGAGATTCTAATCCATCAAATTGTTAGTTTTGGAATACATTGTTCCCGGACTATTTGATTGGATTGAATTTGTATCTTATGTTTGTTTAGTTATGGGATTAGATATATGTATTTGACTATTCTATTGAATTCTATGTTTGTTTAAAATATTATGGAGAATGATAAATACTCAAAAAATTATTTTACCCTTTTGAATTATTTACTAAATAATAGAAATATTAAATCTAAGTTATAAATTTTATTTAATTTTTTACTAGGACTTTTAAAAAAATTAAATAAATAGAATATTAATAAAAATTACATAAATTTATTTTAATTTGTAGTTGAGATTTTTTAATTTTATTTTACTTTACTAAGTGTAATCAATACCATATGATTATTAAAATAAAATAAATAATTGTTTACACTTTACTAAGTATAAATAATTTAATAAATAAATTTTATTTTTAAATAGATATTAAATAATAAAAGGTCAAAAATGTAATTTTACTATTTAATCTTACGGGATGAGTTATTATGGGATTTGTGTCCCCCCATGAGATAGAACAATCCAATATATTTGGAATTAATAGTCTGAATGGACTATTAATCGTGTACAAAAATTTTGAATCAAACAACTGATTATTCCATCCACCAGATATATGAATCTTATCCTATAGCTCAATCCTCCAAACAAACATGTTCTTATAGTAAAAATTATATACCTTGTTTTGTTTTAAAAAATTGAACCCACGTTTTAGAAAATTAAATTTTTTATTTTTCATATATTTTTTTAATTTTTTAATCAAAAAATTTAATATATTTTTTAATTTTTTAAATGCACCTAACCTAGATATACTTAAAAAGTCTAATATTTATGGAGAACCTTTTTTTTTTTAAAATTCATCAAATACAAAAAAAGTATTTAAAAAATAGAAAAAATTGCTATGTTTTCTTTTTTCTTGTGTATTTATTGAATTTTTAATATATTTTTTTCACAAATATTTTACTTTTTAGGTGCATCTAAGTTCAGTGACGGAGCTAGTAAACTAAATTAGAAGGGACACTTATTGATTACAACTTTAATTTTTTTTTCATAACTAACAATAAGAAGATAATAATAATTTTTGAATTAATATTAAGTACAAAAACTTAAATAAATTATTACAAAAATATTTCACATAAAATTTTATAATTAACTTCGAGTAAAATCGAAAAGAAAGTATTGCCTGTAACTAGTGTATTATGGACAATGTAAAAAAATCATATATTTAAGTCTTGAAATAAGTTATATAATGGTAAGATAAATCAATTTTTTACAAAATTTGAGTAAAGATTTCATATAATAGTGATAGTACGCCATTATTGACATATGATATCACAAACCAATAATAAAGTAACATATGAATGGTAAACTCTACATGCAAATATAACTAACACTGTAATTTTTACATATATATAGTGAGATTAATTATATTTGCATATCAATAATGATGGATATTATCTTTATATTGAGATTTTTTCACAAAATTTTCATACATAAAAATATAATTTGTTGTAGTCACTTCATTTCAATAAAACAATCACTATTATTTTCATAAATTTAAAAATACTTTTGACATTTTATTCTAAATATTATTTTTGTTTAAAATTTTATTTATATACATATGTAAAAAAATAAAAAAAATATCCAGAGGGGCACATGACTTCCGTGGTCACCATGTGGCTCTACCACTGTCTAAAGTCATATGCATACATAGAAAGTAAAAAATTTATTTAAAGAGAAATGTTTTGTGCCTCTAAAAACTGTGCCCCTAATGCCCATAATTTTCAATTTGGACAACTTTTTCCTTTGTTTTTTTTTTTTTTTACTTGATATGGAAATTAGGGACATTAGGAGCACAGTTTTTAGGGGATGAAACAATGCCCTTATTTAAAATATGAAAACAAATCACTAAAAACAATAATTTTAAAAAAATCAATCAAAATCAAATGAAGTGAGAAGTATTTCAAAAGCATGACGTGCCTACGTACCTAACTAATTGTATCTTGTCATTTTTTCACATTGTTCTTATTTTTTGGCCATATAAATACATCATTGATTATTAGATGGGCACATTGTCACCTCAAAATTTTTAGAAGACCAGACACATTTTTTCATCTGCCCTTGGGGGATCTTTGTTTCATGGAATTGAATATCCAATATATTTACTAATTGGATTAATAGCTAAATACGCATTATTTTCAATTAAATAATTTAAAGATTATTTATTTTACTACTAACAGTCTATTATTGCAATGTCCCTTAGTCAATAGAAACAAAACCCCTCCTAAATCAAAAACACCAAATGACCAACCCTTCCATATAAATTATAAGGAAAATGTCTGAAACTTCTAAAAAAAGTTTCTTTAATTTGACCCATAACAATATGACATGATATGTGTCAATTTTTAATTTGTCATAAACTCAACTATGTAGAGCCCCGCTATATTGCCATATCATTGTAAGTAAGGGGTTGTTTGGGTACTCCCAAATAATCCAAAAAGTCAAAAAGTTACTCAAAAAGTTAAAAAGTTAACACTATTCACCAAAAGTCAACAATTACGGCTGCACAACTCCCAATTCAAATTTTCCTCTAAAAACCAATTTTCACAATTTTTTATTACACATTTTTTCATAAAAAGTCAAAAAGTTAACCCAAACATCCATATTTTCAACCTCAATTTTTTAGTCAAAAAAGACAAAAAGTGCACTTATTTAGTCTTCCCAAACTTGGCCTAAATTTATGACTCTAAATTGTGGGTCGCATTATTGTGTATTAGGTAGCTAACAGTCAACATGCCAAAAAAGTCACTCGAATCCCTTATGACAATGAATCCTACTTTGGTGGTTTGATAAATTGTAAGTCTTTAACATTTCACGAGCTAATTAAAATACACTTATTTAAAACATTCCAAACAACCCCACCCAAGATTTATGTTATTTATTTGACTTTTGCCATACTAACTCCACTCCAGCCGTATGACCTAAGTTATTGAGGAGGCTAAGAAAACGAGTATACATTCATCGAATCTGATGCGTACACGTGGTGGTCTCTATCTTCTATAAATGCGCAATAACCTCCATTCAATTTTCACATAACCCCTGATTTTCGTGTTTGCAACACACAGACTCTCTCTCTCTCTCTGTATTTGTGTAGGTAGTTCTCTCACAGATTGATTTCCTCTCTCTCTCTCTCTCTCTCTCTGTCCAGTTAGTTGTTCGTGAGTGAAAATGTCAGACGAATCAACAGCAACCTGCATCGATATCCTCTTGGCCATCATCTTGCCTCCCCTCGGGGTTTTCCTCAAATATGGTTGCCAGGTCTCTCTCTCTCTCTCTCTCTCTCTAGATCTGATTCTGATGTTGTTTTTTGTTGGTTGGTTGCAAAACATTTCAGTGACAAAGATGTAGAGTATTGATTATTGGTGTTTGTTGTTTGGGCAGGTAGAGTTCTGGATTTGTGTGTTGCTGACCTTGTTTGGATGGTTACCTGGAATCATCTATGCTGTTTATGCCATCACCAAGTGATTTATCTATCATCCCCTCCCATATCCTCATCAACTCTATTTAGGTAAATCCACTAACCACCTCTCTCTCTCTCTCTCTCTCTCTCTATGAAAGCTTGTGTTGTGACACATATCAAATCCATGCCTTTGATTAATTTTTTTTTGGGTAAATTGCACTTACATTTTCTGAAATTTGAGTTTAATACATATTAAGCTGACGTTTGAGAAATTACACTAGTTTCCTTATCAGTTTAATTATTTATACGAAATGAAAACATTTGAACTTATGCACTTTTTTTTTTTTTTTTTCTTTGCTTTACTTTTTTTTTTTTTTCCTTTTCTTTATTTTTTTTAATGTAATTTTCTTTGTTTTTCTATTAGCAATTGTTATCTTTTATATAAGTAGGGATTTGTGAAATGAGATTATTAACACATGGATGAAAATGTAATTTTTAAAACGTCAGGTGGATAATAATTGGACCAAATGTAATTTACCCATTTTTTTTTTTTTATATTTATGGAAGTAAAGAGTGAATTGTAAATTTTTTTTCCTTTCTACTCTATGAAAATTAAATATGTTTTAGTCAACACCATATATGCCACTTGGGAAAATTTATTGGGAGAATTACACATCTGAAAAATAATATTTATAATTTTTTTTTTCACTAATCCCCTTAATGGTAATTTTCCCAATTTTTTTTTTAGTAAATCCGGATTATATAGGGTGTGGCTCTTCGCATTGTATTGAGTCATGAAACTATTTTATTTTTATATTTTAGACTAAATAATTATGTATTTTATTACTATAAAGTGGACATATAATTGCATGATATATTAAACTTATCATATACTAACTTTTTGTTAGTGGCCGACAATTATAAATCCAAATTCTTCTCTTGGTAATTTTGTTGGGTGGTACTCTTGACTTTTATTTATTTATTATTATTATTTTTGAAATATATTTATTTATTTATAATGATACATATATGAACATTAATTTGTAAAAAATAATCTTCCTTCTTAAAATAATAAACTACTTTGATAGATATTTTATTTAAAAATAAATCTGATTTATCATTTTGCATAAATTTTATTTCTAATTGTTTTTGGTTTATCCTAATTGTAAAGATAAAGTTGCAAAATCAGCATTAAATTATTGGCAGAAAATTTTAATTGTTTGTCCATTTATATTTTTGTCATTTCTTAGTTGGGTGGGTATTTGTCATTTCTTAGTTGGGTGGGTATCCAAAGGAGGTTGTTCCATGTGGTTCACATATCTTTGTGAGGGTAGGTCCTCATCAATAATTAATCAAATGGGGCAAAACCATCATATATTTGATTGTCATTGATTGTCATAAACATTTATGATGTAACACATGCATGTAGGAAAAATTAGATAATAATAGTATTATGCCTTTGTAAATGTTATATTTTGTTCATATATTTCAATTCTAAATATGTAACACAGATATATGACTAAACCTTGTTTTTTAATGGCAGGTGGAGATGTGAGGGTCACATTGAAATGCCTTTTCATATCTGCTAATGGAGGAGATGGGTATCTAAGGGCTTGATGGACAGTGCATATTTGGTCTTGTCAAATTATTTCATTCTGTTTTTGGGAATTTTTTTTTTTTTCTTTGATTAATGGGTTAGGGGTGGGTTGGGAATGATGGTTGGTTTTGTGATTATGGTACTGTTGGTTTGTCAATGTTAGTTTATATAGTGTGTCTTCAAATCATAAAATTTGTTTTTCAGGTGTTTTTTGGATTCTTGTGTATGTGCGGATTTGTGGCTTATTAAATTAATTGTCATGTTTGTGTTGTGTAACAATATTATTAGTAGTTTTCGTGTTCAAATTCCTATCTTCATAAACAAATTAAAATAAAATTGAAGTGCACAAAATCAAATGGGAATTGAACAAAAGACAAAAAGGGGACATAAAATGTATTTGAAGGCACCATATTTGTTTCCTAGTGTTTGGTCCTCACAATGCTACTCTGACTACTGTGTATATAATCAAATCCTCTTAGAAATTGAATTTCAAATTGGATAGGAAATGAAATGGTTTATCAGAAAATTTCATTTTCCTGTTTGGCTCCTTGAGGAATTTGGGAAGGGAAAAAAGAATTGTAACAATGATGCCCCTATTGTATTGATAATTAAAAAAGGAAGTTAAATAAAAGAAAATAGGGTAAATTACACTATGGGTTCGTTTAGGAAGTGGGTGGGGTTTTTGATTTTTTTGGCTATTTTAGTTTGAGGCAAAAAAACCTAGTCTGGGAAAGGTTTTAAGCTTTTTTGGCTTTTTTAATTTTTTTGTGAGAGAATAAATGTAATGATTATAGGTTGGATGTGATGTTTTATCTTATTAGACTAAAAAATCTATTTTTTTTTTGTGGCTAAAATAGTGAAAAAAAAGCCCCAACTTTTGCTTCCCAAACGAAGCCTATAACCTCCTCTGAAGTTTAAAAAAAATGTACGGCCTTATTTGGTTTAACTCTCAAAACATAATTTTTGAAAAAAAATTTCAAAATTTTGTTTCGTTGGAAATTTTTTGAATTTTTTTTTTAGAATTACTTTATCTCTTTTATACATCAATGAATCACTTTTTCTCTTTCATCTTTATTTTTCAATTACTTTTTTCTCTCTCACACATCTACTCAACTATAATAAAATATCAAATCCCATATTCTAAAATTATTTCCAAAATAAAAAATGCTTAAGACCACTAATTAGTACTTTTTCTCTTTCATCTTTATTTTTCAATTACTTTTTTCTCTCTCACACATCTACTCAACTATAATAAAATATCAAATCCCATATTCTAAAATTATTTCCAAAATAAAAAATGCTTAAGACCACTAATTAGTGGTGGCACTAATGATGTAGCAGTGGCCCCCATCCATTGCCATAGTGTTGCTGTGTCTTGTTTTTTTTTTTTTTTTAATTTTCCACCTCATTAGTGGTGGTTTAGTGGTACCAAATTAGTGGTACCAATCACTATTGTTCGAAAATATACAACCAAATAAACTAAAAAAATTTCTAAACTCTTTTCCCAAGATATTGTTTTGAAAATTTATCTTCCAAAACCAACCAAACACACCAGTATTAATCCTCATAATCTCGACATAATTACACTGATCTCATTTTTAGTAAAATTAAATAGACTGAAACTAATGTAAATGATACGAAAATATAAAAATAAATAACATAAAATATACATTTTTATATAAAAGATATTATATCATTTTTTCATTCAAATGCTTAACAAATTATTAATAAAAAAGGGGCTAAATATTATATAAATTAAATTCTCAAAAACACAATATAATTATGTCAAAATTATAACACTAACCGTAATTATTGAAAATAAGTTTCGTATCAATGACAACAATGAAATTGAAAGGGTGAAGAGAGGGCACACTACAGACTAGCTCGATTTTATTCGCACAATATCAAAATATGTGAACAATAGGCAGAGTTAATACACTTTTTCAATGTAAGACTCACAATTTTTTTTTTTTTGATAACTCAGGGTGTCTAGGCCAGCTTGCGCGCACCTCGACTAATCCCTGGGAGACCAATCTCACCGTCCACTAGCGGGGGCCCATTTAAAGCCAGAACAAAGCTCCGTATAGACTAGCCCAACACAAGAGTTGATAGCACCTAAGAGGTTTTGAACCTGAGACCTAGAGAGGAGCAAACTCCTAAGTCCCAAGCCTCCACCACTAGACCTAGAGAGGAGCAAACTCCTATAAGACTCACAATTTTAAATTAAGATTGATAATTAAGTGCCCATAAGAAGATACATTAATTAAATTATTAAGTAACTAACAGGTGTAGTTAGTTTGGTCAGAAAACTTTTGTACGTAACCAGGAGATTAGTGTAGAGTCAGCCCCAACCCAAAGCAAGCAAGGCGGAAGTCTTGGACTCCCAAATTTTGACAAATTTTAAGGGCTCTCGAATAATTTTAATTCTTATGGTGTTAGTAGGTTTAAAAATAAAGGTTGAAACCGATTCATGTAATTTCACAATCTAAATTAAAGATTTTTAGAGCATCTTTAATTCTTTATTTTTTTTTTTCGATTTAATTTGATTATAGATTTGAGTAAAAAATTGAGAGGTTTATTTATAAATTCAACTTTTTCATCAAATTTTCATAAAAAAACTTTCTAAAACTTCTCTCCATATTCCAAAATTTTCTTTTCATCAAATTTAATGAAAGAAAAATTATCTTCAATATCTTTTTCAATTTAGGGATAAGCTCCCCTCCATATCTTTATCCCTTCATAAATCTCCATACCCTCTTGTAGGCCTTAATTTGGACCCGCACTGATGATCCGAACCATTTATCTAGTAAGTTTCGTAATAAAGATTATCTATATAAAAAATAAGTTTTATCAAAAAATTATGAACTTGGGGAAAAAAATCACATTTTGTTTTATAAAATAAACAACAAATCTTATTGTAAACTTAAACCATCCACATTTTATAAAATAAAATATATTTTGTTTACGTGTTTATAATTTTCTAATGAAATTCATTTTTTTGTATGGATTACCTTTATTAACAAACTTACAAGTAGGGCTGCAAATGAATCAAGCTGTTCGTGAACAGTTCGGGCTCAACTTGTTTAAAACTCGTTTGAGCTCGGCTCGTTTACTAAATGAACAAGCTCGAGCTCGATTTTTAGGTTCATTTATTAATCAAGCTGAGTTCGAGTAGCCCTAAGCTCGGCTCAATAAGGTTCATGAACATAAAAATAAATAAATAAATATCTATTTTTGATAATATATTAAATAAATTTTCAATAATCTATTTTATTTTTTATTTATGTTTGGTGTTTGTGTAAATTTACATATTTGATTGATAAAATTTATTATTATTATATATTTTACTCATAATTTTGTATTTTTTAATCTTAATAAGTAAATTAATTTAAATTTAATTTTTTTTTCAAGCTCGAGCTCAAACTTGGCTCATTTATATAATCGAGCGAGCTCGAGCTCGAGCTCGATTTTTGAAACTCGACATGAGCTCAGCTCGAGCTCAAGTTTGACTAATTCTTAATAAACGAACTTGAACATTCAAAAGCTTAGCTTGGCTCATTTGTGGCCCTACTTACAAGATAGATAGTCTGAATCATTGGTGTAAGTCCAAATTGGACCTAGAGAGGGGTATGGAGAGGCATGAAGGGGAGCAGTGATGGAGGCAAATAAGGATTGGGAGTACGTGCTCTCCTTAACTTTTGAAAAATTACACTTTTGTCTCTAGTAAATAAAATAAAAAAAAAAAAAAGGTTTCAATTTAACCCATTCTAGTATGATATTAAATTTTCAAATCACTATTTTCTTTACATTTTTGCTTCCAAAATACTTGTTTAATATATTACTCTATGTCATCAATTTTGTATATTAGAGAAATATTATATGTTACTGAGTTTTTTATTATATCACCTCTTATATGAACACTTAAAATTAGTTCATTTGTTTAGAGATACTTATTACACAATTAACAACAATTAATAATATATTACTATGTAATTTAATGATTCAAAATTGTAAAAAAAAAAGTGATATATAGCAATATCTTTGTATTATTTATTCAGCTTCTCTCTCATTTTTTATTTTTATTTTTATTTTTATTATTCATATCTACATCTCTTTTGTGTGTGCAACTTAATATAATTTCGTTCATATTTTATGAAGCATGTGATTATTTGATTATTATAGATAAATTTAAATTTAAAACAAAAAATGATTAAGATCAGTTAACTCGAGCTTATACTTAAATATATCATTTGCCTTATAATGCTTTTTATTCCTACCATCAAATAAAAATTAAGTTAAGTTTAATTGTGATTTTTGTTAAGATTTCAACTTAATGATGCCACTTCTGAGCTAAAATTATAGCTTCGCCATTAGAGAGGAGCCTATCCCAATCAAAAAATATATATTTATAGATCTTATTCATTATAGGTATGACTCATATTACATTAATTTTGATTTTACATTATACACATTTAGAGTAAAAAATTTAAATTAATGATTTTTTTTTATTATTTATACATGAAAGACCCTAATTTTAATACTGCCTTGGGTCTCAAAATTCTAAGAACTATGGTTTGAATATTTTCACTTGCATATGAATTTTATTCTCGTATTTATTGGGATTTTTTTCTTCCACTTTTGACAGTTTCTTTGTATAATTATGCATCTTATCTTCATTATCAAAGTTTTTTTTACAATGTAGAATTATATAAATTAAATGCGAATTACACTAACGGTCCCTATAATTTGAGATTTGTGTTCACTTTAATCATTGACCTGTTAATTGTGATATATTTAATCTTAAATTTTAAATCTTGTTTCAAATGAGAACAATTGAAATCTCTTTTTCAAGGGTAAAGTCCTTAATTTAATAAAATATAAACTAATTTGATAAAAATAAATGTGAAAAAATTATTTTTAAATTTTCAAAAATTATTTCTACACACCAAAGATAAATTATATAAAAAAGATAAATCTTTTACATTTTTACCAAATTAATTTTTAGTATGTGTTGGATGATGATCATATAATGGGTGATTTTTATTGATATTTTTGGATGGTTATTATATAATAGATGGTTGCATTTGTTGTTGACAAATATTTTTTTGGTGGTACAACACCAATTATGGTATTATTATTGACCTTACTCATTATACAAATTACAAAAACATATTAAATTATGTCACATCATCAATTGATACACTAGTTAATACTCTAGTTGGTGCATATAGCATTATTCTTTTTTGGGTTATGCTAGAGACCCCAAATGAATTACTAAATTTTTTACCAAACCTCTGACATTGGTGTGGGACCCACACACATGTAAGTTTGTGTGGATCCCTCACCTATGTGAGAGGTTTGAAAAAAATTTGATAAATCATTTGGGGTCCATAACATTATTCATATCTTTTTGATGATTATCATGTAATGAATGGTTATTAATATTAGGCTTTTAATATATAATCGATATGTTTAATCGTTTGGGGATTTGTCTTTTTAGTCTATCTATACCAAAAAGTCAAAGATTTTTTTTTCCACATCTTTTCGTAGAAAACTAAAAAATCATTCCAAACATACTAGTTTTTTTTACATCATATTTAGCCAAAAAGTTAAAAAATTACTAAAAAAATCTGTTCTCAAACGAGGCCGAAATGTTTTTAGTTTTGAAGTTTTTGATTTAATAGATTAGTTTAATATTTGACATCAAAATTGTTGCCATATTTGACTTTTGAAAAAATAAAAAATAATTTAACAAAAATAAATATAAAAAAACTATTTTAAAATATTATTTCTACCCTCCTAAAAGATGAAATTATATAAAAATAATGTGTTTTTAATTTTTTTTTCATCAATTTAATTTTTAGTTTCTTAGAATTTTTTTCTAAAAATAGATTATGAAAACCAAACCAAATAAAACTTTATAACCAATAAAGTGCAAGCTTTATTCATTAAAAGAAAGACTATTATATTTCAAACAACATATAAGTTAACTAACATCAAAATAGTTGTATAATAACTTTACCCTTAATTACTAACACCCCCCTCAAGGTTTGACTAAAACACAGATTTCTCCTAAAATTTAGAAAATTACAAATTATCCCTTGAGGTTTATATTTACATAACAAATGAGGAGACAATTTGTTATGCAAATATAATCTCAGGAGACAATTGTTGTGCAAATATAAATCTTAAGGGACAATTTGTAATTTTTCAAACCTCAGGGAGAATCTGTATTTTAGTCGAAGCTCGAGGGGGTGTTAGTAATTTGTCCTAAAATAAACCATTTATAGAGAAAATATTTTTGATTGTCCTCATTTAAAATAAGATTTAAAATTTAAAATTAAATATTTTATAATTAAAAAATCAAAAATAAAAGTAACATATTAATATGAGTCGCCTTAAATAATTCGCCTTAAATTAAAATTGTGTAGAAACTTCCCATGTCCACATCCATATATCCATACCATATCTAAAACATGACTCCAAAACTTGAACGAAGGGACAAAGGGAATAATAAATTAAAAGGCAAATTACCTGCACCTTTATTAAGGTTTCAAAATTACATCTAGTTTCTTGAGGTTTATATTCGTATAATAATTTAACCTTTATCGTTAATTAAACGTTAAAAATAATTAGATGACATCATCAAAATATAAATTGATTAGACGATATTATTCATGTTGAAATCTCTTTGATAAATCAACAAAATTTACAAAAGAATTATATTAGATAGAAAAAAATTAAATTTTTAGAACTATGTTTGATTTGTTATTTAGAAAAAAATTTCAGAATTAAAAAAAAAAACTAATTTAATAAAAATAAATATGAAAAGATATATTTAAATTGTAAAAATTATTTCTAACTACTCAAAAGATAAAATTATATAAAAATAATAATTATTTTTTATTTTTTACTTCTTAACCAAATTAATTTTTAATTTTTTTAAAAACAAATTTAAAAATAAATTTCCAAAAATCAAACCAAACATCTTCTAAGAATTTTTGACAAGTCATTTCTTATGTTTTTAGCTTATTTAATTATTTGTTAATTTTATGATATTTTTACCATCTGACACTACAACATATAAGAGTTTTAGAGACTAATTTTTTTGATTTTTAAAAGTGAAAATTTTGTTGCAAAAGACATTTATGAACTAATTTCCATCGTCGTGAGGATAGTTGCTAAAAGGTCACTATGAAAAGTCAAAAATAAAACTTTTAGCGATAAAATTTTGAAAATGTCAATAATAAATAGATTTTTAGAGACAAAATAATTTGGCCTCAAAGTTGTTCATTTTTCAAACAAAAAATTTGATACCAAAAAGATAATAATTAATCACTAATGTTCAATTTTCGTTGCTAAAAATATAATGACACTTTTCGCAACAAAAATATTTATTCCCATAAAAATAATTATCCCTAAATTTTGGTATAAAAAACCTTATTTTTTTTTGAAGTGTGATAAGTGTTTTTCCATTTTAATTTTGCATTTCATAATTTATTTAAAAATGATAATTTAGTGAAATCTTAGGAAAAAATCTATAATTTAACTACACCTCAGGAAGAATCTGTAATTTAGTTAAATCTCAAGAGGGTGTAGGTAATTTGCCCTTATATGTCAAAAGGACATTTTAATCAATTTATGATATCCGTTAAGGACGTTAATTGCGATGAGACGAGATATAATTTTTGAAATCTGAAGAGAAAATCTGTAATTTTGTTAAACCTTAGCGTATGTAATTTGCCCTAAATTAATTAGATATGAAAGTAGAAGATGACTCGCAAAGCATATCTTGATTGCCAACATTAACAAACCACTCAACATCATCAATCAATAGAAAAAACAAATATATACTATTAAGAAACTACACATCATCAATTAATGAAAAAAACAAATATATATAAATAATAAAACTAGAGATTAAGGCCTTGTATGGTTTGTTTTTGAGAAATAAATTTTGAAATTTTTTTTTTAAAATTTTGTTTGGTTTAGTGATTTTGGAAACTTTCTATCTCCTACACATCAATCAATCAATCATTTTTTTTTTTCACTTTCCTCTATTTTTCTCAATCACTTTTTCTCTTACACACATCTACTCAACTATAACAAAATATCAAATCATCCCAAACTCTCACACTCCAAAACTATTTCCAAAATATACAACCAAACAAACCAAAAATATTTCTAAACTCTTTTTCCAAATTTTTTTTGAAAATTTATCTCCCAAAACCAAACCAAACAAACCCTAAGGCTCTGTTTGGTTTGATTTGTAGAATTTGTTTTTAGAAAAAATTTCAAAAAATAAAATAAAAATTAATTTGGTGAAAAAATAAAAAATATTTATTATTTTTATATAATTTTAACTTTTGAGAGGACATAAATAATTTTTTAAATTTTAAAATATTTATTTGATATTTATTTTTATTAAACTGGTTTCTATTTTTTCAGAATATAAAAAAATTTAAAAAAATAATTGAAAATAATTTCACAAGCACAAATCAAACATGGCCTAAGACATCCAGAAATGAGTTATTGGCTGAGAACATTGCATACTACAAGAGCTTTTTATTACTATAATGTTGTGTTTGGTTTGAGAATTTATAGAGAAATTTGGAAAAGGAAAGGAAAAAGATGTGTGAAATTAAGTGAAATGTAAGTATATTTTATTCACATTTCACCTAATTTCACCCACCATTTCCTTTCATTTTCTAAATTCTTTTCTAAATCCCCCAACCAAACACAACATAAATGATTTTCTAATTGTTATATTTATTTACTGTAATTAAATTTTTTTTTTTATCACCACAACCCGTTCTCGAATATCAATATTTTCTTTTTGCAAAATCTGGTACAAAAAAAATATGAACTAAACCTACAAGTAAATGATTGCTTGCACTGAAATAAGTAGAGAAATGATGAGGAACCTGAAACCTTGGGAGAAGAAAGCATTTTACCTCCGGTGAATACACTTCTAAAACATGATCTGGAAAGAGAAGAAGTAACTAACGATAAAACTCCCTTGAGCAATTTCACCTCATCCTTTAAACTGCCATTCTCTGCGGCACATGGGGCACTGTGCTTGAGGCGTCTGCGAATTCACCCATTTTAAGATGCAATGAAGATGAAAAGCATGGTTGCACACGCCCCATACTGCAAGATAAAACGTATGGATTGATGTGTTAGTTTTACCAACAAACTTTACTAATATTACCACACAAAATAATAATAATAATAATAATAATTCAAATCATGGTATGATGAAACTACAAAATACTGACAATAACCCACTTGATACTATCCATCAAGTAAAGAGATTAAGAAGAGAAAATGTCAATTTCAAATCAGAGTAATTACTGCTAGTTCAGCAGACTCACAAATAATAAGCATAAGAGTTGTATTGGTTTCAGTTCTTTGTAAGTGAAGGTTTCATCTTATAATGAAGCATAATTTGTTACAGAGATCCGTTTTAAGGTTCATCTCGTGGTTGATTGCACAAGTTAAACAAAAGTTATAACCTTCATTTTGCTGCAACCTACTCGACAAAGTATAAAACCAGTGATAACTAAAAAAATCCCAGTCGGACGACAGAATGTGACTCATCAATTGTCTCCTCTATTCTAGGGTGTGAGCCCCAACATCTATGATGTCAACACATGAAGCCTTCTAATGATGAAGAAAATTGTTAAGTTACAGGAAAAAAAATCTAATAACAATAAACTGCTAATGATTAAATTAGGGGGAATTACAATTCAGTGTAATAGACCAAAAGTAATTCTAGGGGGGTGGAGGGTGCAACTCTTTCTGCGGGTTTCTTGCACAGGGAGAGTCGTACCCCCCATGTTTGTGCGGTATAAATCCCAGTTTATAAAAATTAAAATTCCAAGAGGGCAATTTTTATTATATGCCGTTGGCCAAAAGAGTCCTAATTAATTCCATTACCTGTGTTTGAGGCATTTCTATCTAAACTAGTTGAAAAACAAAAGATGATAATTTTTTAAGTTGGGTCAAAATGCAATAATGGAGCAGAAATTAGTGGTGAGGTGCTTTAACAAAAGGCTTACAAGGTAGTGGGGTGAGATAAAAATCATGAAAGGTGAACTAGCATACAAAATAGAGTGGGGCCCCTCTTCTCCTTTCTTTTCTTTGTTCTGTCCATACATGCCATGACCCTCTCCAAATTGTGGGGTCACCCGTTTGGTTCAAGAAATCACAATTGACAAATCGTGATCTAACATGTAAACCGTTGTAAGCACATCTATTGAAGTGTGGCCAACCAAAATTGAATCTCAAAATCGATTCTTATGCCTCACACAACATTGAGGAAATGGAATTAACTACATAGTGGCAAAGTTCAAGCAAAGCATACAAAAGGCCTGGATCAGATGCAGTCTACACTCTGCAAAGAAAAATAGCTTAAATGCGCTACTGTTTGATGCACAAAATGACACATATCGAAACCCATCAGAGGAGTTAGTAAACTTTGAAGAATTAATTACATAAATGATAAATTAGGTACAAACAATGAAAAAGAAAAATATGATCTCAAGGCATGATATAACTAAAGGAGTGACTTACTTAGTGGGCAATCATCCCCAGGGAATTTACAGTCAGGACAGCAACCATCAAAGGCCGTTCTACATATTCCACATGTTTCATCTTGCGCACCCCAAGTCCATGATGCGACAGAATGCCACCTACAATTAGTAGAGAGGTAAAACTATAACAACCTTACCATATTAACGCTTTGTTGTTCTGATAGAAAGCATTTTCCAAAGGAAAACGTTTTCTTTTTTTTTTTTTCTCCCAGAAATTTTGTCCTCTAAAAAATGGTTTCCTTTGTCTAGTTGTGACCTTCAAACTAATATGTTAGTGGTTGTATTAGTGGTGGTGGAGGTGAAGGTAGAGGTGGTGGTGGTGGGGCGATGGTGGTGGTGGAGCGGTGGTGGTGGCGATGGTAGTGTGATGACATTGCTAAGACATTAGTTCAAAAAACGATTTCCACCTTTCAAAAGTGGAAAACATTTTTTGCTCAAATAAGCATGTTTCCCATTGATCAAGAAAATATTTTTTTGTTGACTTTTGTTTTCCATTGTATTAAATGCCAGAAAATGTGAGAAAGTTTTCCAAAAAATGTTTTTCACCAAAACAAATGGAATATAAGTCCAAACAACCACCAAAATGAAACAATTAAAAGAGAACTTACTCTGGTCATGAGCCCAACGGTGTTTAATAAAGGTCAAGAGAAAACTGAATCTACAAACAGTTAAAAATATGTGATGGTGACAATAAATGGTTTCAAAAAGCTCTAATCTATGAATAAAAACAAAATTTCAAAGAATTGATGCCAACATTACAGAATGAGATTCCCTACAAACAAAGTGCAAATTATACTAAATGCTAAAGTAATTGAAAAATTATGGAGAAAAGACTGATTGCTACCAAATAATTTGTATACATTCAAAATCAACAACAGAACAAGCATCCACATCAGGAATTGGAATTTCTGAAGGAATATTTTCCATCCTAATGACATGATAGAATGTCTCCGAAAAATCAACAGACCTATAATTAATTTAAAATTATTTGAAACACTTGAAGACTCAAGAGGCCCATCGTTTAGTTCAAACTATTATGTCTTGGGAAGTTAAAGCTTAGAAAGGTTTCAATCTCCACACTTAAATTTAGTTACTACTTAGGTGTAAGTTGTTGGGTGATGACTTTTTTACTAATTCATAATTTCCAAAACAAAAAAACACCGAAGTGTTATAATAACCACTACCAAAAGCCTAATTGTGATCAACAGTCATCGATTTCATAAGGACCTCCAGATGCAACATGTGTAATGCTCGTGGAAGTTCGAGTACCCATGAGCAGTTGCTGGTCCCCACAATTCCGTAGAACCCATTTTTCTAAACCCTCTTGATTTAAACAGGTAGCCCAGAATCGAAATTTATGAATAAAACAAAGTGAAGGAAGTATTTTTTGGCAATGGTCCTTCATAATTATCTATCACACCTGAGGTTTCTAATTTATGCATATAATTGTATTTCTATATAATTCACAAGAGATTATCAAAAGAAAGAGAAAGCAAACAAGAGATTATTAGTTATACACCCACAACAGAAGAACATTCAAAGAAGGTACGCATCATTTGTTTGATAAAGGATAAAAGAAATCATCATTAAGAAGGATACGTAAGAGATTAACTTTCATTTTCTTCCCCCTGTAAACAAACATCGCATGATGTGCAAAGTCAGACCATGAATAAAATACATTTTCTTCATTACAATTATAAGTGACAAAGAAAGTAAACCACACCACATTACAATAACTCATCATGCACATAAGTAAAAGAAACATGAAGAGTGACTTTTCAAGCTCGATTTGGCTGTTGGGAAAAATGAGAGAACAAAAAGAGAATCCAAAAAAACAAAGCTTCCTTCCTAAGGGTTTTTTTGTGTTCTTTTCCTCCCCTCATTTTCTTGAGAACCAGACAGAATGAACTAGGGAACAATAAGAGGAAAGGAATTAACAAAAATGGAAATGACAGACCTTTCAAATCCTGGATGAACAACGAGAGTTGATTTCTGGCAGATTATTTGATTGTTTTGGTGTGTATTTAACGACAATGTATGTATATAAAACATTTTCGGGTAAGTTTTGATTATGGATATAGAATTGAATCGAGATTATATAAATCCATGAAAATGTAATTCAACAAATTGTAATTCCTTAAAATTAGAATTCTACAGTTTGGTATAGCATTTGAATTCACTTATAATTTGAAATGCATTGTTTAAATGTGTAATTAATCATTTGGGAGTGCATGCTTGTTATAATGAATTGCCCCACTAGTCCCATTTTGACCTGTACATATATATGCTCATGTGTTGTTACGTGGCAAATGGAGGGAAAACAAACTCGAGGTATAGTGAGCTGCAATTAGTTAAGTGTGAATTGTTGTGTGAGTAAAAACATCTGCTCTAAAATAGGGAGTGTGGGAGAAATAACAAAAATCAAGCAATGTAAAATTTGAAGTTGTGATGTATTGATTCTGTGGAGGATAATAATTCTCTCTCTTCTTTGAAGCTCTATTTCTATTGTTTTTCTTTACTTGCTCTGTTTATACACATTTCTCTATTCAATCATCCCTTCTTTGTTTCCCAACAAATTCTCATTGTTCCATCTTAGAGAATGCATTGAGTGGTATCAAAGTCGGCAATCCTCAGCAATGATTTCACCATGAGAAATATTGGAGTCAATGCATGAAGATTTCAAAAGCTTGATGCAATGATCTTGACGACAATTGAGACCACATGTGAAAGTTTTAATCGCATTGAGGAAATTTTCAATAACTGGTGCAAACAATAAACAAAGATTGGGGACGAAACAGAAGTAGTGAAAAATTGCAGTGGTGAATTTGTAGTGCTTGGAGTGTGAGAAGACTACGAAAGCGGAATTTGGCCACTCAATAAGCAACAAGGATAGCTCGATGAGTGGGTTGGTGCTGGAGACCCACTTCACTGGTGAAACCACTGAGTGGCAGACCTTTGCCAACGAATCGGACAAAAGGAAATGAAAACGAAAGAAAAATTTGTGTGCACTATCCATGGAGTGGCATGAAGCCACAAGAAAAAATTGGAGCAGCAGCTGAAGGCCAAGAACTTCAAATACCAAGTCTACCACAAGGAGCTCCCTACAACTGGAGGCATGGTCATTCGTGCCCTCCAGAGTTACAAAGATACAATACAACCAACAAAAACCAACTTTCCAGGGTGTTGGGTTCATTAACAGATTTTCTAAGAGCAGAAAAAAATGGAAGATTTGAAGCTTTTACTCACATTTTCGGATTCACAATAAGACATCCACCAAAAGAAGCATATTGATTTTAACAATCCCAATACCAATTGCATTATGGACATTATGAATTTTGTTTGGCCAGTAATGGAGACATTTTGTGCTAATAGCAAGGAAGATGGTTCATTTCCAATAAAGCCAATCAAATGCTTCACAATGGTATTTTGAGCAATATTTGGGGAAGCTGCTGCCATTGTTCACGATTTTTCACACTTTCATGCCATTCTTACTTATCAGTCATGGATGGGTTGCTTGATATTGTTCACGCCATTCTTACTTACCAGTCATGTACTACTGTTACTGTTGTTCTTCATTTCTTCTTTCTTTTTAGTCTTTCATCCCGTAGTGAAGCAATTGATCTTCTGGTTTTAGTTTCAGCCTTGAGGACAAGGCCTTTTAAGGGGGATGGAATGATAAATACACGGCCAAGAAGAGTTACCTAAGAGTTAGTTGTTGGGTTGTTACATGACATGGCAAATGGAGAGAAGACAAACTAGAGGTATTTATCAACCGGAAAAAGAAAAAGAAAAAGAAAAAACCCTACTAGAAGTATAACCAACTGGCAGTTAATTAGCTATGAATTGTAATGTGAGACAAAATCTGCTATAAAAAGGGGTGTGAGAGAGATGAGAAAATCAAGAAATATATTATGTGAAGTTGTGATGTATTGAATCTGCAGAAACTAAGAATTATTTCTCATCTTCTTCTTTGAAGCTCTGTTTTCTTTCTTTTTCTTCACTTGATCTGCTCATATATACACATTCCCCTACTCAACCATTTCTTCTTCATTTCTCAGCAAATTCTCATTGTTACATAATACACAGTGTGCATCAGTTTCAAGTCCAACAAATTATATAAATTTCACTTTGGCATTTTATCAAACACTTTGTGTGAAAGAAAGAGACAGTAAGGAAAAACAAATAATCACAAAGAAAGGTATAAAGAACTAGATGATCACCAAATTACAAGTTGAAGAACAAACACTGTCAAAATTCACCAATTTGTGTCTATACAAAAAAAAAAAAAAAAAAAACACATATATACATATACACTTAATTAAGGAACACTAATTCAAATGTGGAAATCATCAGTAACCCATTGAACTCTACTTTAATAACATCTCATATTCTACATGGTAAGCTGTAAAGACTAAAGATCAACATAATCAAAAAATACATATACAGATACATGGACATATCAAAGTAGAGAGAGAGAGAGAGAGGACTCACCGAAAGTGTACCGAGTCGAGCGGCTTGGGAAAGGAAGAATTGGGTCGAAATGTGCAGGTTAGATCGTCAATAATTGTTTGCTTTGGACTCCGCCTAGTTCAGCTTGGGAGTTGAGATCATCTCCTTGGCTTTCTCATTGTCTTCCTACTTGCAGCGGCCTAGTTGCAGCGGTGGAGGTGTACTCTGAAGATTCAACAGTCCAGATTTTGATGAGACCAGTAAATTTGAATTTATTTTATTACTTTTTTTAATTTTAAATAGTTAAATTTGAACTGTTTGATCAAGTCAAAATGTATTTACACCGTTACAAATAGAGAGGTTAAAAAAGAGATTAAGGAGATGATCTCAACTTTCAACTTAGACTGTGCTTTTAGGCCATGAGCCATCACGGTTTGGTAGATATGAAAGGTTTATTTTTAAACACTTATGGGTAGGTCGCATATATATATATATATAATTAATTAGTTTTATATATTTTTAATTATTATTTAAAAATCTTATTTTTTTATTTTTAAACATTTAAAAATATTGCTATATTTTATCACTACTGAACTTTCTTCAGACGGTCACCAAAGGCTCATCGAGAAGCCATTGACATATTACTAAAATGTTCTAAACATTACTAGAAGTTGTCGGAACGTCCAAAATATCGCTATGCGTCAAGAATATCGCCGGAAACTCACCGGAATATCAATAATATTGTCAAGAAAAAAAAATAAAGAAATTAAAACAAAAAAACATAGCAAAATGTACTAACTATTGATAAACTGAAAGGGGAAAAAAAAAAAAAAACGTAACAATAAAAAACAACAACAATGAATTTAAACAAAAAATCTCGTATATTGATCAAACTGGAAAGAATATTTTGAAACTATAAAATTATTATAGTCAAAGTATGATTTTATTAAGCAATTCTCCTTATTAATTAAACTAAAAAATATGTTATAAAACTATAAAATTTTGTACGGCAAATTACAAACACCCCCTCGAGGTTTGGTAAAAATACAGATTTTCCCCTGAGGTTTGAGAAATTACAAATTGCCCCCTGAAGGTCAAATTTGTATAACAAATTAGGAGGGAATCTGTATGAAAATAAAAACCTCAGGGGGCAATTTGTTATGAAAATATAAACCTCAGGGGGCGGGATGTAATTTCTCAAATCTCAGGAGAAAATCTGTATTTTCACCAAACCTTGAGGGGGTGTTTGTAATTTGTCCAATTTTGTAGTAAAAGTATGTTATGAAATTACAAAATTTTATAATGTTTTTAAAACATGTTATAAAACTACATAAATTTTACAGTTTTCACTGTTTATAACTAAAAGTCGAAAAAAATTGTTCAGAATTTAAAAAATTTCTCCATTAAAACAAGGAAAAAGAAGTATAGCAGAGAAAAAATAGAAAAACTGAAAGATTGAAGGAGAAAGACAGACATAGAGATGATTGTACTCTTATAACTATTTTTTTTTTGTTTAGATCTAGTTGGATCTGATATAAATAGATCTATTCAGATCTAAATAGATCTATTAATCTCCTTCGCCAGAAACTTAGATATGAGTAAATATGATTAGATTGAAGAAAACATCAAACTCATCAGAATTCTTTATCTAGGAATCGTTTACTTTAATCTAAGAGTAGATTATTTTAACATATCATAGGAGTAGTTTATTATCTTTAAGAGTAGTTTTAATTTAATGGTTCTGTAATTGTTTTCTGATTCTTGTATTTAGTAAAATTTTTTTGATTATTTTATATTTTTGTTTTTGTTCTTATTCAAATTTTTGTAACAAGTAACAATTTCAACAATACAATATTAGTATTTAGTTTGTTTCTCTCTGTTGATAATCTTCAAAGAAAACCTTAAATCTATCAAGGCATAAGACACCAATTACATCGCTTGATTTGTTTGTTGTTTGTGAAATTGGTTTTATCTATCGACTTTTCTCTATCAATTTACTTCAAACCAAATTTTTGCTAACAACGAGATACAATATGCACTCGGCAAGGGAACACTTTTTTTATTTATTTATTTTTATTTTTTTAATACATTTTTTAAAGAGTTAATTACACTTTTCATTCCTATATTTTAATCCAAATTTCACTATAGTCACTAAATTTTCAATTTGAACAATTTGGTCCTGACACTTTTAAGTATATAGTTTCAATTTGGTCATTCCGTCTAAATTTTTGTTAATTTTGTCTATGTATACACTTTAAATAATTGACAAGTATATCAAAATTAATAATTTTAACCTCCAATTTAAATGGAGTGACTAAATTGAAACTAAACTTAAAGTGTATAAACAAATTGTTTAAATTAAAACTGTAGGAACTGAAATAAAATATGAGTTAAATGACATGAATAAAAAGTGTAATTATTATTTTTTTGTTTGTTTTTTAATGTCATTCCTCAATTTTTGTGCGGGCAAATTATACTTTACCCTCTTAATTTTTTTTTTTGGTTTTGTTTTTTCTAATTAATTTCAATAGTTAACTTTTGTTCAATTTTATACAAAAAATGTTATGTGAGTGACATAATATTTCATTATTATTATCTAATTTTGAATAAATTACATTTTACTCTCCTTAAGTTTCACTATAAACTTTCTCTCCCACCACCTGACATTATTTATCATAGTCTAATTCTATATCACCTAAAGAAGAATTGTTTATCTCAAACCAATTTAGTGCAATTTCGTCTCTCACATCACATACATGAATCAGACAAATCCAATGGATTTCATATCAAAATAATAACGCTATATATATATATAGTATCTAAATTCGGATACCAAAAGTTAAATATTATTTAATGTGTCACTAATATATTTGCTTATTTTGATCCCACCTTACATACATCTTACTAATGCATTAATACTTATATATTCAATATTTGGTACTCAATTTTTTTATTTTTTTTTGGAACGAAATTTGGTACTCAAATTTGATTACCATAAAATTATTTATAAAAAAAATTAAAATTAAAAATATAAAGATTAATTCGTAAATTTTATTGTATGAATGATAAGCTTCAGGCAAGCAATTATGTCACAAAACAAACCAATATACTTGATATTTAATCATATTATTCTATCATCAAGACATTAATGGGGCTGTCCAAAAATCGAAAACAAAACGTACTCTGCATAATTCATACATTAATCGTTATACTTGATATTTAAAGGGTGATGCACCAATAAATCCCGAATTAATAACTTATACACTGTTTAGTCCTAAAAGTTTTCTTATAGACTGAAAGGTCCTATTAACATTAACATCAACTACATCACCAACATCACTAAAAAAAAAAAAAATATTAATAAAAAAACAACAACATCATGAAAAATCAGCAACATGAGTGTTGAATCTACCATAATTGGGATAAGAACAACATCTCATAAAAACACAACAACATCATCAGAACAACATCAGCAAACATATCATCAACATCAACTGTAAGAACATATCATCATCAACGTTGGGAACATTAGCAACATGAACATCAACTATTCCGTAACATTGAACATCAAAGTTTAAACATCAGATTTCAACTATTCCGTAAAATTGAACATCAACGTTTAAACATCAACATGAACATCAACTATTCCATAACATTTAACATCAACTATTCTGAAACATTTAAACATCAACTATTCCGTAACTATTCCGTAACATTGAACATAAAAAAAAAAAAAAAAATCTAGAAAAGGGTTTGGAGTAACATTGTTGATGTTTAAACATCAGAAAATCGAATAGTTCAGTTGATCAACAGCAACTATTCCGTAACATCAACTATTCCGTAACATTAAACATAAAAAAAAACCCACTTCCCAGAACATCAACTATTCCGTAACATTGAACATCAAAGTTTAAACATCATATTTCAACTATTTCGTAAAATTGAACATCAACGTTTAAACATCAACATGAACATCAACTATTCAATAACATTAAACATCAACTATTCCGGAACATTTAAACATCAGATTTCAATTTAGGATTTGGAGATCGGATCGCAGTTGCGTTCGAGATCGGATCGTAGTTGTAGATCGTCGTCTCCGATCACTTTTTCGGCGGCGGTGAGAGTGAGGTTGGCGGTGGTGTTTACAGAGAGACAGCGGCGTTGTCGGCGTTGGACGGAGGAGAAGGCCATGGCGGCGGAGGCGGTGGTAAAGGAGGTCGATCGGGAGGTGAGGTGAGGCGAGGGAGAGGGAGAGGGAGAGGGAGAGGAGTACGGTTAGGGTTAGGGTTAGGGGTGGGGAAGAAGAAGAAATAGGAAGAGTGGAGAACGAAACCCAATCAATGGTTCTGGGAAGTGGGTTTTCTATGGGAATGGTGGATCGAAAATGGGTACTCTGTCCGATCAAAAAAACAGGAAAATGCGTACTCTGTTAGTGTTTGATGATGAAGTTGTGATATTGTTTTGATAATGTTATTTATTTATTTATTTTTTTGAACTCGTTTGATAATGTTATTTTGATGATAATGTTGTGATGTAAAAATAGGATTAAATGGTTTATAAGAAAACATTTAGGACTAAATGGAGTAACATTTTTCAGGATAGGATTTATGGGTAATTTCTCCATATTTAAATGATTGAATTAATTTGATTTTTTTATATAAATAAAATATACAAAATATTCAACAAAATAAATTATTCGAATTATCAAAACAGAACCTATAAATGGCCTCACAGACCCAAATAACTCCCTCCAAAATCTGGCTCCTTAATTCACATTATTCTATCATCAAAACATTAATGGGACTGTTTCAAAATAGAAAACAAAATACACTTTACACAGCTCACACATTAAATTGTCTCAATTGCACCAAGGACAATATCTCCAATCCAAGATATCATATCCCAGATTAAATATAGTTTGAGTACTTCATTTCTAGACAAATGAGAAATCCTACCAAGTGTAACTATGTTTCTCTATATTTGAATCTCCCATGTTTACTTTTTGTGAAGTTCCTCTCCACCACACGATTATATTAGAGATGTCTATCATGTGATAGAGAAGTGAGTTAGAATAAGGAGATAGGAGAGGATCACAACATGATTAAATCAGAGATACTCATTATGTGATAGAGAGATAATTTAGAATAAGGAGATAGGAGAAGATTTGGAAAGAGAATCCTATCTTCTATTAATCACAGTTTTTATAATATAAAATCAGGTTCAACAATAACATTATATAGCCCTTAATAAGCAACAAAATTTGCAATGAAAATAAAATTTATAGTGCTTCTTTTGGAATTAAGATTATTATTTGGTCATAACTTCCTACCAAAATCTCCCAAGTCATCACTATCTCCAACAAGGACACAAAAACTGAAAATCTTGCAATATTAATTTTGGTATCTCCATTAAGTGTATATATACCATTGGTCATTTGGACTAAGAGAAACCGCACAAGGTTTGTTTTGCAGACTACCATATCGTTCCAATTGTTTGCCTCTGTGGTCTTGGCTTTAGCCATGACTAGAAAGAAGGTGAAGCTTGCATTCATCACTAATGAATCAGCAAGAAAAGGAACATTCAAGAAAAGGAAGAAGGGTCTGATGAAGAAGGTGAGTGAACTAAGTACTCTTTGTGGTATAGATGCATGTGCGATTATATATAGTCCCTACGAGTCCCAACCTGAGGTTTGGCCAAACACCTTGGGAGTCCAACGCGTCCTTGCGAAGTTCAAGAGGATGCCTGAGATGGAACAAAGCAAGAAGATGGTGAACCAAGAAAGTTTCATCAGGCAAAGGATAGTGAAAGAAAACGAACATCTCAAGAAACAACACAAGGACAACCGGGAGAAGGAGATGACAAAAGTCATGTACCAATGTTTGACTGGGAGAGGGCTTCAGAACTTGGTGATAGAGGACTTGCATGATCTTGGGTGGTTGATTGATCAAAAGTTGGAGGAAATCGACAAGAAAATGGAGTCGATGAAAAAAAAGCCGTCGTCTGATTTGTCAATGGTGCCAATGACATCAAGGAGTACTATTGAAATGAGACAGGATCAAAAGCCAAATTTAGATTTGGCCATGGAAGCTATGCAAAGGCCTCAGTGGTTCAATGAGTGGATGAATCATCCAAATGAGCATATGGGTTTTGGTGGGGATGAGATGGTGATGCCATTTGGGGACAACCACAATGCTATGTGGTCTAGTGTTTTCTTCCCATGAGAGAGACCTTAATTTTCTTGCATTGCATGAACACTTTTAATTTTTAGTCCTTTATTTTGCTAATGCTTAGTGTTTATTGTTTATCTATCTCTCTTGAATTTCATTTGCATTAATGATATTGAGAAAACTTTTTTACTTGTTAATGATCTTTTTGTAGAGAAAGAAGAAATCCGTTTACTCCATTCGGAAGTGTCCTATAAGAAAAGAACACCTTGACACAAAATTTCATTACTAGGAATAAAAAGATTTAGGGAATGATTTGATGTCCTATAACAATTCAATAGACTTGCAAGTGTTGTAGCAAAAACACCAAAAATGATTAAATTTGGCAAGAATTAGAATAGATTTGTTTTATTGAATTCTTGAGTATTGATATTCTGAAGTGTGCATGAATGAAATCTTCTCAAATTTTGGGTCACTTGTTGATCTAAACCATTCACTAGTAGGATCTACAATCTAGCAGATTAATCATGTAAATAATAAGAATGATCAGATACCAATAATTATTTGATCGAATCGTACTTGTTTTAAGGAAATGAACGGTTTACTCTTAAAATTATATTTATCATTTATTTTTTAAAGATAAATGTGATTTGATCACATGGACACGTGACAATCAATTTAATTAATTTATTTATTTTTGCATTATTGATCCTCTTAATGGACCCTGCAAACTAAACCGTTTCCACCATGAATATTTGACCCAAAATTAGGCCCCACCTGTAGGGATATTACTAGTGACTCCAAACGCGATCTTTTCACATAGATGCCACCAAATCTCACATGATATGCTCATTTTAAAATAGAGAAAAAAAAAATTGTATGTTTGAAATAATTTTTTAACTTTTTATAAAAAGATATGTAATAAAATATTGTAATAAAATCAAAATGATTATTCTACCTTTGTTAATTTTTCGAATTTTAACTTTTTGACTTTTGGGTAGTTAAATTGAAAGGGCAAAATAATAATTTTGCCCTCTAGGCTTCCCTAACAAGCTTTCCTCAAATAGTATAGACTTTTTGATTTTTTCAATAACTTTTTGACTTTTTGATTGTTGTAGGTTATGTCAAACCAAGCCTAAATGATAGTATTTGATTTAGTTATGTCCTAACTCACTATAACATATAAAGGTTTTAGGAACTAAATTTTTTTGTTTTTAAAAGTAAAAATTTTATTGTAAAAAATATTTGGAGACCAATTCCTCTCGTCACAAGAGTCATTACTAAAAAGTTATCTCAAAAAGTAAAAAAAGGACTTTTAGAGATAATTTCGAAAATGTCGCTAGTAAATGTATTTTTTGGGACCAAAAAAATTTGGTGCAAAAAAAAAAAAATATTTTTTGAGATAAAAATTTTGATCCAAAAGATAGTAATCCATCATTAAATGTCTAATTTTGTTGCTGAGAATATACAAAAATGACACTTTTGATAATTAAAATATATCATCTCTAAAAAGTAATTTTATCCTTAAATTTTTGTTTTTAAAATTTTAATTTGTTATAGTGATTTAGAATGTGTAAAAACTATAAAATAGTAGTTGCTTCGCTGTTTCCTAATCATCAACAGATAATGTCATTAAATAGCCAATTTAATTTCCTTCCTCTTGTCATGTGCAAATGGTTTGAGATCTTTTATTTATCAGTAATGATAAAAATTTCCACAAAACACAATCCCCACAACTCCCAAAATGATCTAAACCATTTATGTTACTGTCAGACACAATTCCTAAAAAAAATTTAAACACATCTATGATCAATATATTAGTAAAGTCGTGGGACCCTCCTTTGTGGGGTCCAAACATTTTCCTTTATTTATTACCTACGAGTCCCAACTAGAGATTTGGCCAAACACCTTGGGAGTCCAACGTGTCCTAGCGCAATTCAGGAGGATACCCAAGATGGAACAAAGTAAGAAGATGGAGAAGCAAGAAAGTTCCATTAGGCAAAGGATAATGGAAGCAAATGAACAACTCAAGAAACAACAAAAGGATAATCGAGAGAAGGAGATGACAGAACTCATGTACCGGGGGTTGGCCGGGGCAGGGCTTGAGAACTTGGAGATGGCAGACTTGCATGATCTTGGGCGGTTGATTGATCAAAAGTTGAAGCAAATTGACAAACAGATTAAATCAATGGAAACACAGACACCTTCTGGTATTTCACTGGCACCTGGGACATCAAAGAGTACAGATAAGAAGAAACAAGATCAAAGCTAGATTTAGATTTGGTGACAACAACCACAATGCTATGTGGTCTAGTGCTCTCTTCTCATGAGATGAACCTAAGTTTACTTTTGCATGTTTTGTGTGAACCCACCCTTTGAATTTAGTTCTTTGTTTTGGAAATGCCTAGTGTTGGCTGTTTACTTTTCTCTCCTGGGTTGGTCCTTTGTTTTGGTAATGCCTAGTGTTGGTTGTTTACTTTTCTCTCTTGAATTTCATGTACTTTAATATTTTGAGAAATCTTTTTTACTTGTTAATGATCTTTTTCTAGAGCAAAAAAACAATCAATTTACTCCATTCAGAAGTGTCTTGCAAAAGAAAACACCTTGACACATATACAATTTTATTATTAGGAATAAAAGGATTAGGATATATAATCTCACAGAAGAATCATACAAAAAATAAAAGTGATTAGATATCAATAGTTATCTAATCGAATCATACTTGTTTTAAGAAAATAGATGGTTTACTCTTAAAATTATATTTGTCATTCATTTTGTTTTTAAAAAAATGTGATTTGATCACGTAGACGTGATTACTTATATTTAATTAATTTGATTTTTTTATTTTATTTTCTTGCTTGGTTGATTTTCTCAATCAACCCTACAAACCTCGATCATGAACATTGGGCCCAAAATTAGGCCCCACTGAGAGGGATATAAGTGACTCCTAATCTTCTCAAAATGACAGCATTTGATTTAATTATTTCCTAACTTTGAACATGTAAGAACTGTAACAGATATAACCATTGAAGAGTTTGGCAACCAACCAAATAAGTTAATTATTGGTTTATTTCTGTCATATCATTTCTCTATAGTTTTTTTTTTTTTTTTTTTTTTTTTTATACTTTTGTGCGTGTGTATGTGTGTGTAATGAGTCATACTCAAACTCACCAGCTAGGTCAATTTCCTTCGCCCTGTCATATGCAAAACATTTGGAATATTATGAGTTTGGATATGGCTTATCTTTTAATTTTTTGATTTTTTATGAAAATATGTATAAAAAAAACAGAGAAGTAATGTGACATAAATGAGCCAATAAATAATTTGTTTCGCTTATTGCCAAACTAACTCTAAGGACTATTTTAGGAAGATGGTTAAAAGTTATTTTCTAACTTTACTTATTTTATGTCACATAATCTCTCATATTTTTTATACTTTTTAAAAAAAAAGTCAAAAAATTAATTTTTAACCATCTTCTTAAAACAATCAATTGTAAAGTACTTGTCCTATTGGTCCACACATCACCGTCTCTACCACCTAATTTCTATTACTGTTTTTAGATTTTGATCCTTTTTATTATATCATCCACCGTAAAGATATTACGAATCATTTGTGTAATAAAAGTTACAAATTATTTTGATAAAAAATTTATATATTTAAATGTTTGTTATGAAACATTATAATTGTTGGGAGGTAAAAAAAAATTAAAAAAATCGATCAAATCGATTGAATTCAACTAAATCTGCTATATTTGGTATTTTTTTTTTTTAATAAGAATCGGTTTGTCTGATTTTTTAATTTGATTTTTTTTTATTTTCGATTTGGTATCGGTTCAAGCACTTTGTATACCGAACTAAATCCGAAACCAACTATTTCAATATAGATTGTATTTAGTATATATATATAATTTAATAATATAATGATATTAATAAGTACAATAAATTATTATCCTTAATTAATTACTCTTAGGGGTGGGCGCGGGTCGGTTGCGTCCACGGAACCTCCAATCCGCCATCCGTTCTCCAGATTGGCGGATTGGAGAAAATCAATCCGCATTCGTCCGCCAATCCGGTGGATGTGGATTGAGCGGATTGGAGGTTTGACGGATGGATGCGAATCAGTTTGGCGGTTTAAAATTTTATAAATTTTCAATATAATTCAATTTGTGCACTTCTTAAAAAAAAAAAAGAAAAAAGAAGAAGAAAGTATTACAGTCAATGACTTAAAAAAGTACTACAATCACTGTATACCTCATCCAAAGAAAGAAAGTTTGAAACTTTAGAATATCACAATTATTGTATGCTTCATCCACATATTACAATCACAGTATCATTCATCCACATAAAGTATTACAATATGTGGTTCTTAAAATATAAAAATAATTCAAACCACCAAAACCATGAACAGAGTAGTAGTAGAGATTGTATATCTCTGTATTGTTACATCTATATATGTTTTTAAAAATAAAAACCAACCAGCATATATCATATATCATATTTTTTATTTATTATTTTTAGAGTTAGATTTAAAAACTAAAAAATATAGATAAATAATACGTTTATTTTTTTCAATTGAAAAAATATATTCAAGTTGAAAACTTTTTTTCAACAGAATATTTAAACTCTTTTTCAATTGAAAACACAAACAAAATATTTAAACAAATTGAAAATACAAAGTCATATAAATTAGTAGGGGTGCTCGTGGTTTGGCAGTTCGATTGCGGCCAAATGAATCTCAAATCCGCCATCCGTCGGCCAAATTGGCGGATTGGAGAAAATCAATCTGCAACCGTCCACTCATTATCACGCATCCGTCCAAAATGCGGCGGATCAGTTCGGTTCGGTCGGTTTTGGCAGATCGATATATCCGCTGCTCACCCCTAATTACTCTTATCATCTCTATAAGTTAAATTTGTAAACTTTTATTATATATAATCTTAATTCTAACTTATTATTCTTGAAATCTTAATCACTCTATTTAGTTTTAGTTCTCAGAATTTTTCAGAAAAGTCTACTTTTTTGTTTTTTGTATTTTTTTGTTTTCACTGAATTTTTTAATATTTTAACAATTTTTTTTTTTAAATTTCTAAATACACCTAACATAAATACACTTAAAAAGTATAATATTCGTGAATTTTTTTTAAAAAAAATTCACTAAATACCAAAAATTCAAAGATATTTATATATATGAAAATTTAGTATATATTTTTTTAATATTTTGTGTATTTATTAATTTTTTAAAATATTTTACTATTTAGATATATCTAAGTAAGGTGCATATAAAAAAGTAAAAAAAAAGGCTTAAAATTTTAAAAATATTCACTAAAAACAAAAAAAACACAAAAAAACAAAAACTCAATTTTCAAAAACTAAATTCAGAAAACTAAAATCAAACTATTTTTAGAGCATCTCCAACGGTGACTCAGATTTTTCACCAAATCTGAGTCAAAAAAGACCCATTTCACCAAATTTGATACTACTCACTCCAACCGTGCACCAAATTCATGAAATGTGCTTCGGGACAACCGGGTGGTCGACCGGCCGGTTGACCGGCTATGAGGAATTTTTTTTTTTTTTTTTTTTTTCAAATTGTTTGCACCTTTTGTTGAACTGTCTGAACCTTTTGCGGGACAACCGGGTGGTCGACCGGCCGGTTGACCGGCCGGTCAACCGGTTAGGAGGATTTTTTTTTTTTTTTTTTTTTTTCAAATTGTTTGAACCTTTTTCTGAACTGTCTGAACCTTTTCCGGGACAACCGGTTGGTCGACCGGCCGGGCAACCGGTTGGTCGACCGGGTACTCCCCTCCAACGGTCCGTAACAGTGTTTTGGTGAATTCAGTATTCTGTCGTCGATTTGATGAATTGTTTGATGAATTGTCGATTTGATATCAGTTCTGATGAACCGTTGGAGCAATGAACAGTGTCTTTTTCATCAAAATTTAAATTTGATATCAATTCTGATACACCGTTGGAGATGGTCTTATGTTTGTATTTTTGTTAATTTAGGAATTGAAAAGTATTATTAAATAGATAGATTGGATATGTTTGAAGCGGTATTCAATGTTTTTATATAAATTAATGACTATACTAAAAAGTGACTCAAGTTTAAAAAGTTCTAAATCAATTAAATTGAACTGAATCAAACCATTTCAATTGGTTCGGTGTGATTTGATAGGAAAAACGGTCTGCATCCGTACTCAAAATAATAAAACTAATATTATCAATTCGATAATTTTTTTTACTTAAATACCGTTCATATCGAATCGATTCCATCCCTAATAATTATGGTGCACATTAGTTATGAAAGAGTGCACATGATTGCGTCTTTTAAGAGCAATAACTCTAAAAAATGTATGGTAAGTTTTATTCAATTCCACCAAAACAGAAATAAGGGGAAAAAAAATCTTCACCTCTGCTGTTGAAGAAAAGAGAAATCAAGTCAATCATTTCATTACACAAACTCAAAACCAAAAATGAAATTGAAGGGCATGATGTTGTTTGGTTAATTAAAAAATATGAAAATATACTATAGATAAAATTATCATTCATTATCATAAATAAATAACTATTCTATAAAAAATAAATATTATTTACTTGTATTTTATTGAACTCAACATAATGATTAAACGATTAAATAGTGTCACCTGAACCCACCGTAGGAAAGAATATTTTTTTTTATTATCATATAAATATTGGGGTTTTCAAAAAACAAAAAATTAACACAATTTGTTTTTCTTTCCTTTTCTTCACCGTCTTGACCACTATTGTTTTTTTCATCTCCATTCATGACTTGGCATGGCTAAGATCTGACTCACCTTTTATAAGGAAACAAAAAAAATACTTAAATAATCACTAATACCAAAATAAAATTACTATATTACTCTCATTTTCATTCACTCACCCCTCAAATTCCTCTCTAAGGTTGGGCAAAGTCACATTACTAGAAAATGAAATTAAGGAAGGTATGATAGGAAAAAGGAAAAAAGAAAGTGTTTAACTCCATAAATGTTAATATAGGTATTTTTAAGGGTTTTTTTTTTTTTTTCTCTTTGATTGTGTGTCATACACTTTACTAGTTTGACTTAACGGTTAATTAATGAAAGGAACCATTTATTATGTAATTATTAGAAACTTCAAAGAATGGGATATAATTTCTCAAATATAAAGGAGGAATTTGTATTTTTAATAAATTTTAAGAATGTATTTGTAATTTATCTAAAAATTAATTAAAAGAACATGATAAAATTACATATTAGCGCTTTTTATAAATCTGCCTTTGCCCCTCTCTCTTCCTTCTCCCTTTCCGTCCTCACCCTTCCCAGTTGTTGCCAGCGTCAACCCCAGGGACGAAACCAGGATTTTATTACCAGAGGGGCCCAAAAAAAAAAAAAATACCAAATACACAAACACATATGTGTATACAATATGATATATAAATTATATATACATAGAAAAAAAAATTTAATACCATAGAAGCAATTTCTAATAGGATGAAGAAATTTTTTTTAGTGCAAAATAGAAAAAGAAGGCAAGATAGGAGAATAATAAGATATGCATGTTCTTATACTAGGGGGCCAATTTATGTATAAAATGATATATATATTTTTAAAGTGTTATGACAAACAGTATTTTTTACAGAAACAGGGGGGCCATGGCCCCCCATAGTCTTCTCTTAGTTCCATCCCTGGTCAACCCCACCCACATATATACATATACACATAATTAACCCACATATATACATATACACATAATTAAGGGACACAAATTCAAATGTGGAAATCATCAGTAACCCATTGAACTCTACTTTAATAACATCTCATATTCTACATGGTAAGCTGTAAAGACTAAAGATCAACATAATCAACAAATACATATACATGGACATATCTAAGTAGAGAGAGAGGGAGGACTCACCGAGAGTGTATCGTGTCGAGCGGCTTAGGAAAGGAAGAATTGGGTCGAAATGTGCACGGTAGATCGTCAATAATAGTTTGCTTTGGACTCCGCCTAGTTCAGCTTGGACTGTGCTGTTAGGTCTGTGGGCCATCACGATTTCGTAGATATGAGAGGTTTATTTTTAAATACTTACCGTACGTCGCATATATATATATAATTAATTAGTTTATATTTTTTTAATTATTATTTAAAAATCTTATTTTTTTATTTTAAAAAATTTAAAAATATTGCTATATTTTATCACTGCTGATCTTTCGTCAAACGGTCACCGGAGGCTCATCGAGAAACCGTTGAAATATTACTAGAATGTTCTGAATATCACTGGAAGTTGTCGGAATGTCCAAAACATCACTAGGCGTCAAGAATATCGCCGGGAACTCACCGGATTGTTAAGAATATTGTTAGGGAAAAAAAATAAATGAAGAAATTAGAGCAAAAACACATAGTAAAATGTGCTAACTATTGATAAACTGAAAGGAAAAAAAAAAAAGAAAGAACGTAACAATAAAAAACAACAATGGAAAAATGCATAAGTTATTTTTTAATTTTTGTAGAGTTTAAACAAAAAAAATCTCCTATATTGATCAAACTGAAAAACATGTTTTGGAAACTATAAAATTACTATAGTCAAAGTATGATTTTATTAAGCAATTCTCCTTATTAATTAAACTAAAACATATGTTACAAAACTATAAAATTTTGTAGTAAAAGTATGTTATGAAATTACAAAATTTTACAATGTTTTTAAAGTATGTTATGAAACTACATAAATTTTACAGTTTCACTGTCTATAACTACAACTCGAAAAAAAATTGTTCAGAATTTAAAAATTTCTCTATTAAAACAAGAAAAGAGAAGTATGTAGCAGAGAAAAACTAAAAAAACTGAAAGATTGAAGGAGAGAGACAGACATAAAGAGACGATTGTACTCCTACAACTATTTTTTTTGTTTAGATCTAGACGGATCTAATATATATCTATTCAGATCTAAGTAGATCTATTTATCTCCTTTGCCCAGAAACTCATATATGAGTAAATATGAGTAGATCGAAGAAAACATCAAACTCGTCAAAATTCTTTATCTAGGAATCGTTTATTTTAATCTAAGAGTAGATTACTTTAACATATCATAAGAGTAGTTTTATTATCTTTAAGAGTAGTTTTTATTTAATGGTTTTATAATTGTTTTTCTACTTCTTGTAATTAGTAAAAAAAAATTCTGATTATTATGTATTTTTTGTTCTTATTCAAATTTTTGTAACAAGTAACAATTTCAACAATACAATATTAGTATTTAGTTTGTTTCTCTTTGTCGATAATCTCCAAAGAAATCCTTAAATCTGTCAAGGTATAAGATATCAACTACATCGCTTGATTTGTTTGTTTTGTTTGTCGACTTTTCTCTATCGATTTACTTCAAACCAAATTTTTGCTAACAACGAGATACAATATGCACTTGGCAAGGGAACACTTTATTTATTTATTTATTTATATTTTTTTAGTACATTTTTTAAAGAGTTAATTACACTTTTCATTCCTATATTTTAATCCAAATTTCACTATAGTCACTAAATTTTCAATTTGAACAATTTGGTCTTGACACTTTTAAGTATAGTTTCAATTTAGTCATTTCGTTTAAATTTTTGTTAATTTTGTCTACGTATATACTTTAAAAAATTGACAAGTATCTCAAAATTATTAATTTTAACCTCCAATTTAAATGGAGTGACTAAATTGAAACTAAATTTAAAGTGTATAAACAAATTGTTCAAATGAAAACTATAGAAACTGAAATAAAACTTGAGTCAAATGACATCAGTAAAAAGTGTAATTATTATTATTATTATTTTTTTAAAATGTCATTGCTCAATTTTTGTGTGGGCAAATTATACTTTACCCTCTTAATTTTTATTATTTTTTTTGGTTTTGTTTTTTCCAATTAAATTCAATAGTTAACTTTCGTTCACTTTTATACGGAAAATGTTATGTGAGTTACATAATATTTCATTATTATTATCTAATTTTAAATAAATTACATTTTGCTCTCCTTAAGTCCCACCACCTGACATTATTTATCATAGTCTAAAAATCTAATTCTATATCACCTAAAGAAGAATTGTTTATCTCAAACCAATTTAGTGCAATTTCGTCTCTCACATCACATACATGAATCAGACAAATCCAATGGATTTCATATCAAAATAATAACGCTATATATATATAGTATCTAAATTCGGATTCCAAAAGTTAAATATTATTTAATTTGTCACTAATATATTTATTTATTTTGATCCCACCTTACATACATCTTACTAATGCATTAATACTTATATATTCAATATTTGGTACTCAAATTTTTTTTTTTTTTTGGAACGAAATTTGGTACTCAAATTTGATTACCATAAAATTATTTATAAAAAAAAATTAAAAGTAAAATTAAAAATGTAAAGATTAATTCATAAATTTTATTGTATGAATGATAAGCTTCAGGCAAGCAACTATGTCACAAAACCAACCAATATACTTGATATTCAATCATATTATTCTATCATCAAGACATTAATCGGGCTGTCCAGAAAAAGAAAACAAAATATAATCTACATAACTCACACATTAATCGTTATACTTGATATTTAAATTATTGAATTAATTTAATTTTTTTATATAAATAAAATATACAAAATATTCAACAAAATAAATTATTTGAATTATCAAAACAAAACCTGTAAATGGCCTCACGGGCCCAAATAACTCCCTCCAAAATCTGTCTCCTTAATTCACATTATTCTATGATCAAAACATTAATGGGACTGTTACAAAATGGAAAACAAAATATACTTTACACAACTCACACATTAAATTGTCACAATTGCGCCAAGGACAATATCTCCAATCCAAGATATCATATCCCAGATTAAATATGGTTTGAGTACTTCATTTCTAGACAAATGAGAAATCCTACCAAGTGTAAATGTGTTTCCCTATAGTTGAATCTCCCATGTTTCCTTTTTGTGAAGTTCCTCTCCACCACACGATTATATTAGAGATGTTTATCATGTGATAGAGAAGTGACTTGAAAAAAGGAGATAGGAGAGGATCATCACATGATTAAATCAAAGATACTCATTATGTGATAGAAAGATAGTTTAGAATAAGGAGATAGGAGAAGATTTGGACAGAGAATCCTACCTTCTATTAATTGTAATTTTTATAATATAAAATCATGTTCAACAATGACAATATATAGCCCTTAAGCAACAAAATTTGCAATGAAAATAAAATTTATAGTGCTGCTTTTGGCATTAAGATTATTATTTGGTCATAACTTCCTACCAAAATCTCCCAAGTCATCACTATCTCCAACAATGACACAAAAACTGAAAATCTTGCAATATTAATTTTGGTATCGCCATTAAGTGTATATATACCATTGGTCACTTGGACTAAGAGAAACCACACAAGGTTTGTTTTGCAGACTGCCATATCATTCCAATTGTTTGCCTCTTTGGTCTTAGCTTTAGCCATGACTAGAAAGAAGGTGAAGCTTGCTTTCATCACTAATGATTCCACAAGAAAAGCAACATACAAGAAAAGGACGAAGGGTCTGATGAAGAAGGTGAGTGAACTAAGTATTCTTTGTGGTATAGATACATGTGCGATTATATATAGTCCCTACGAGTCCCAACCTGAGGTTTGGCCAAACACCTTGGGAGTCCAACGCGTCCTTGCGAAGTTCAAGAGGATGCCTGAGATGGAACAAAGCAAGAAGATGGTGAGCCAAGAAAGTTTCATTAGGCAAAGGATAGTGAAAGCAAACGAACATCTGAAGAAACAACACAAGGACAACCGGGCGAAGGAGATGACAGAGGTCATGTACCAATGTTTGACTGGGAGAGAGCTTCAGAACTTGGTGATAGAGGACTTGATTGATCTTGGGTGGTTGATTGATCAAAGGTTGGAGGAAATCGACAAGAAAATCAAGTCGATGAAAAAAAAGCCGTCGTCTGATTTGACAATGGTGCCAATGACATCAAGGAGTACTAATGAAATGAGACAGGATCAAAAGCCAAATTTAGATTTAGCCATGGAAGCTATGCAAAGGCCTCAGTGTTTCAATGAGTGGATGAATCATCCAAATGAGCATATGGGTTTTGGTGGGGATGAGATGGTGATGCCATTTGGGGACAACCACAATGCTATGTGGTCTAGTGTTTTCTTCCCATGAGAGAGACCTTAATTTTCTTGCATTGCATGAACACTTTTAATTTTTAGTCCTTTATTTTGCTAATGCTTAGTGTTTATTGTTTATCTGTCTCTCTTGAATTTCATTTGCATTAATGATATTGAGAAAACTTTTTTACTTGTTAATGATCTTTTTGTAGAGAAAGAAGAAATCCGTTTACTCCATTCGGAAGTGTCCTATAAGAAAAGAACACCTTGACCCAAAATTTTATTACTAGGAATAAAAAGATTTAAGGAATGATTTGATGTCCTATAACAATTCAATAGACTTGCAAGTGTTGTAGCGAAAACACCAAAAATGATTAATTTTGGCAAGAATTAGAATGGATTTGTTTTATTGAATTCTTGAGTATTGATATTCTGAAGTGTGCATGAATGAAATCTTCTCAAATTTTGGGTTACTTGTTGATCTAAACCATTCACTAGTAGGATCTACAATCTAACAGATCAATCATGTAAATAATAAGAATGATCAAATACTAATACTTGTTTTAAGAAAATGAACGGTTTACTCTTAAAATTATATTTATCATTTATTTTTTAAAGATAAATGGGATTTGATCACATGGGCATGTGACAATCAATTTAATTAATTTATTTATTTTTGCATTATTGATCCTCTTGGTGGACCCTACCAAATAAACCGTTTTCATCATGAATATTTGACCCAGAATTAGGCCCCACCGGTAGGGATATTAGTGACTCCAAATCCGATCTTCTCATATAGATGCCACCAAATCTCACATGATAAGCTCATTTTAAATGCCCCTAAATGATAGTATTTATTTGATTTAGTTATGTCCTAATTCACTATAACATATAAAGGTTTTAGGAACTAAATTTTTTTTTTTTTTAAAAGTAAAAATTTTGTTGTAAAAAATATTTGGAGATCAATTTCTCTGGTCGCAAGAGTCGTTACTAAAAAGTTATCTCGAAAAGTTAAAAAAGGACTTTTAGAGATCATTTTGAAAATGTCACTAGTAAATATATGTTTTGGGACAAAAAAAATTTGGTGCAAAAATTTTTTTATTTTTTGAGATAAAAATTTTGATCCAAAAGAAAGTAATCCATCATTAAATGTCTAATTTTGTTGTTGAGAGTATACAAAAATGACACTTTTGATAATTAAAATATATCATCTCTAAAAAGTAATTTTATCCTTAAATTTTTGTTCTAAAATTTTAATTTGTTATAGTCACTTAGAACATGTAAAAACTGTAAAAAAAATATTTGCTTCGCTGTTTCCTAATCATCAACAGATAATATCATTAAATAGCCAATTTAATTTCCTTCCTCCTGTCATGTGCAAACGGTTTGAGATCTTTTATTTGTCAATAATGAGAGAGATCCCCACAAAACACAACCCCCACTACAAGAAAATGCACAATTGGCGACTAAAAAAACGGTTTTCGTCGCTGAAAGTAGTGGAAATGGCGACTAAAATCAGTTTAGTCGCCAAAGCTGAGAACTTTTGCCGACTAAACTACTTTAGTCGCCGAATATAGACCTTTTAGCGACTAAAAGTGGGTTTAGTCGCCGAATGTAGTAGTTTTAGCGACTGAAAAAATTGTAGTAGCTAAAAGGCACGGTTTTTGGCGACAAAAACCATTTAGTCGCCAAATCTATAGGTTTTCGCGACTAAAAACCTTTAGTCGCCGAATAGAGGTGTTATACCGACAAACACAATTTTAGTAGCTAAAACCTGGACAAGTGGCGACTAAAAATGATTTTAGTCGGCAAAACTCGAGCTTTTGGCGACAAAAAAAGAGTTTAGTCGCCGATTGTAGTTATTCTGGGCGGAAACTCACGTTTTTAGCGACAAAACAGAATTTGGTAGCCAAAAAGCATATAAATGGCGACTAAAATTCATATTTAGTCGCCAAAAGTCCTCTCAGATTTTTTTTTAGTAAATACTTTATTAAATACATTAAATAACATTAAATAAAAATAATTATTTATATGTAGAGTTTGTACTAAAACCGGAAAATTTAGTATATAAATAATATTTGTTGCAATAATAATCGCGTGAGAGTGTAGTGGCATAGTGGGGAAAAGAGTGTTGCTGAAGGTTAACAAACATAGGAAGTGGATGGTCATAGGTTCGAAACTTGGTAGGCACCGCGCGGAGCAAAAAAAATTTTTTTTTTCAAAGACTTTCGGCGACCAAAATCTTTAGTCGCCAAAGGTTAAAATAATAAAATAAATAATTAATTATTGGCGACAAATAGTTTAGTCGCCAAAGGTTAAATTCCAAAAACTGAATTTGACTATTGGCGACTAATGGTTTAGTCGCTGAAGAGTTGACCTTTCGCGACTAACAGATTTTTAGTCGCGAAAAGCATCCGCGACCATGTTTTGGCGACAAAATGGGCGACTAAAACTTTTAGTCGGGGAAAGTGGATTTCTGACATTTGGCGACTAAAATTCGACCTTTGGCGACTAAAAATTTAGTCGCCAAAGGTGTTTTTTTTTGTAGTGCCCTAAAATGATCTGAACTATTCATGTTACTGTTAGACACAACCCTAAAAAAAAAATTCAAACACATCAATAATCAATACATTAGTAAAGTTGTGGGAGTCCTCCTTTGTGGGGTCCCAAACATTTTCATTTATTTATTCCCTACGAGTCCCAACTAGAGATTTGGCCAAACACCTTGGGAGTCCAACGTGTCCTCGCGCAATTCAAAAGGATACCCAAGATGGAACAAAGTAAGAAGATGGAGAAGCAAGAAAGTTCCATTAGGCAAAGGATAGTGGAAGCAAATGAACACTCAAGAAACAACAAAAGGATAATCGAGAGAAGGAATTGACAGAAGTCATGTACCGGGGGTTGGCCGGGACAGGGCTTGAGAACTTGGAGATGGCAGACTTGCATGATCTTGGGCGGTTGATTGATCAAAAGTTGAAGCAAATTGACAAACAGATTGGGAGTTTTCTTAGGTGTGCAACCCACAAAAGGTGTAAGTGGGTTGCACACCATGTGCCACTTACACAAAAGGTGTAAGTGTAAGGTGTAGGTGTAAGTGTAAGGTGTAAGTGTAAGGTGTAAGTTGCACACCATGTGCCACTTACACAAAAGGTGTAAGGTGTAAGGTATAAAAGGTGTAAATATAAGGTGTAAGTGTAAATAATAAGGTGTAAGGTGTAAGTTGCACACCATAACCAAACCCAACAGATTGAATCAGTGGAAACACAAACACCTTCTGGTGTTTCACTGGCACCTGGGACATCAAAAAGTACAGATGAGAAGAGACAGGATCAAAGTCAGATTTAGATTTGGTGACACCAACCACAATGCTATGTGGTCTGGTGCTTTCTTCTCATGAGATGGACCTTAATTTACTTTTGCATGTTTTGTGTGAACCCACCCTTTCAATTTAGTTCTCTGTTTTGGTAATGCCTAGTGTTGGTTGTTTACTTTTCTCTCTTGAATTTCATGTACTTTAATGTTTTTGAGAAATCTTTTTTACTTGTTAATGATCTTTTCTAGAGAAAAAAAACAATCAATTTACTCCATTCAGAAGTGTCCTGCAAAAGAAAACACCTTGACACATATAAAAATTTATTATTAGGAATAAAAGGATTAGGGTCTATAATCTCGCAGATGAATCATACAAAAAAAATAAGAATGATTAGCTATCAATAGTTACCTAATCGAATCATACTTATTTTAAGAAAATAGATGGTTTACTCTTAATTAATTTGATTTTTTATTTTATTTTTTGGCTTGGTTGATTTTCTCAATGAACCGCATTTAGGCCCCACTGAGAGGGATATAAGTGACTCCTAATCTTCTCCTCAAAATGACCGTATTTGATTTAATTATTTCCTAACTTTGAACATGTAAAGAACTGTAAAAAAAAGCATAAACAGATATAATCATTAAAGAGTTTGGCAACAAGCCAAATAAGTTAATTATTGATTTATTTTTGTGATATTATCTTTTTATTTTTTTAATACATTTTTATTTTTTATTTTTTTGGTTGTAATAAGTTATGCCTAAACTCACCAGCTAGGTTAATTTCCTTCCTCTTGTTATATAGAATCTTATAAGCTGGATATGACTTATTTTTTAATTTTTTACGAAAAAATATAAAAAAATAAAAAGATAATGTGACATAAATGAGACAATAAGTAATTTATTGGGCTTATTGCCAAACTAATTTTACGTCTGCAATGATTCAAAACACTAATTTTAGTGTTTTAATAAAATACTAATGACATAAAAAAGAGAAAAAAAAAAAAAAAAAAACCAAGATCAAAACATCATATCACAATAGGTGAAATCCACAGTCATTTCATTTGGAGCTCAAGAATTGAAATACCAAAACATTTTTCAACTGTAAGTGTAGTCAATTGTAAAGTAGTTGTCCTACTGGTCCACATCACCCTCCACCACCTAATTTCTGTTAATTTTTTTAGATTCTGATATTTTTATTATATCATCCGAGGTAAATATTCCGAATTATTTGTGGTAATAAAAGTTACAAATTATTTTGATAAAAAATTCATATATTTTAATATTTGTTATGAAACATTATAATTATTAGAGAGGTAAAAAAATAGAAAAAATTGACTAAATCAATTAAATCCGACCAAAATGGCTATATTTCGTATTTTTTTTAATAAGAATCAGTCTGTGTGATTTTTTAATTTGATTTTTTTTGATTTTCGGTTCGATATCGGTTTAAGCACATTGTACACCGAACTAAATCCGAAACCAATCGCTTCAACATATATTATATATATATATAAATTTAATAATATAATGATATTAAGAAATATAATAAATTATTATCCTTAATTAATTAATCTTATCATCTCTATAACCTTAGTTTGTAAACTATAATTATATATAATCTTAACTCCAACTTGTTAGTCTTGAATATTTTTTAACTTTTTTTATGTGTGTATTTTTGTTAATTTAGGAATTAAAATATATTTATTAAATAGATAGGTTGGATATATTTAAAGTGGTGTTCAATGTTTTTATATAAATTAATGACTATACTAAAAAGTGATTCCAGTTTAAATGGTCCTAAATGATTAAATTGAATGGAACCAAAATCATTTCAATTGATTCAATTTGGTGCAGTTTGATAGAAAAAATAGTTTGTATCGATACTCAAAATAATAAAATCAACATTATTAATTCGGTAATTTTTTTTAACTTAATATCAATCACATCAAACCGATTACATCCCTAATAATTATGGTACATAGGTGTCATGAAAGAGCGCACATGATTGTGCCTCTTAAGAGCAATAACTCCAAAAAATGTAGGGCAAGTTTTATTCAATTCCACCAAATAAGAAATAAGGGGAAAAAAAAATCATTTTGATCCCGTTTGGTAGAGGTGTGAGAAAGTGATTATAAATTATAACTTAACAGATTATAACTTACAATTGTGAACATAAGTTGATAATCTATTTGGTGCAGCTGTGGGATTATGGATTTAAGTAGCAGAGTAGTGTTTGGTAAATAAACTATAAAATAACTTTTTGCTGTATAATTGTCATTTTTGCCCTTATAAGATATAAAATTTGTGATTTTATTTATAATATATATTTTTTTCTTTTTCATTTTATTTTATTTTATTTTCTTTTCTTTTCTTTTCTTTTTCACCTTATTTTCTTTTCTTTTTTTTTTAATTTTTTTTTCTCTTCTTTCTTTGTTAGTTTTGTTTAATTTATTAATTCATTAAAATTAATTCATGTTCTAATTGATATTAATGTTGTGATTTCATTACATATTATTTTTGATATATTCATTTTAATTATTTATATCTGTATTTCTTTTCTTTATTATTATTATTAATTGTGATTTTAGTATAAAAATTATCAATTTGCTCATCAATTATTAAAATTAGTATCAATTATTAATTATTATTATTATTATTATTAATTTGTTCATCAATTATTAAAATTAGTATCAATT